>JAULSY010000009.1:64654-431675 GCA_030512305.1 Cercophora samala | reverse complement strand
TTACTTTTTTTAAATTATCGAAATTATAAAAGAAACCTTAATTTTTATTATAATAAATATTTTATAGAGACTTTTTAATATAATTTCCTATTTAAATATTTAAAGTTTAAAAGGTTTATTAAATATATTTATAATTATTTAATAATAAAAAAATAAAACGTAAGTCCTTTTTATAAAGTTAAATTTCTTTAAAAGTTAAATTATTAATAATATATATAGGTTTTATAATTTCTTTAAAGTATTTAAAAAACTTAAGATTATTTTCTATAATTTAAAAGTACTATATATTAATCTCTTAAACGTATTTTTAATAAACTTTAAATACTTTAAAATTATAATTAAAGTAACTTTAAATTTCTTATTTTTTAATATATTTAAAGTCTTTAATAATTATAATAATAACTTTATAAAAAAACGGTTTATAATTATTAAGATTAATATAATGTTATTAGTTTTAAATAATAATATAAATACTTTTTTCGAAATTATTTTAATCTTTAAGACTATTAAGGAAAACGGCGCTTTTTTCCTTTATCGCTCCGAAGTAATCCGTAAGGCCGTTATTTAATATTGTAATAATATAAGGTTATTATATTTTATAAAGTTAATATAATAATAATAGCTTTAATTAAAGTATAATAAAATAATAGTTTAATTATGAATTATTAAATTTAATATAGAGGTTAAAAAAGTGTTTAATTCTAGTATTATATAAGGGAGAGAACCGGGTAGTTAGTTAAAGCCAAACCTAGTGGCTTAGGTCCCACTGCCAAGGTATTAATTTCCTAACAGTAGGTCCCTCTGACTAATTTAACAGGTGACATAACGGACGGTAAGTTCACAAAATCCCATACAAAATTACAGTCTTACAGTCGAAGGGTACATTGCTGATGCCCCACATAGTACAAAAATCTGGACCGCATAGTCCGAAAAGGATGTCTCTTTCTAAAACACTTGACAGGCACTTTCATTCCGGTCCCATCTCGCGCAACAAGCCATAGACATGCAAGTCCACTGTTGATTACAAGGATGTGGACTGGAAGCTGTAGCTTGTGATGTTTGTGTTGGCTTCCGTAGTTTGCTGTGGGAATTGGAGGAAAGGAGTAGCTGAAGGCTGATGTCACGTTTCACTCGTTCAAATAGATATGTGACTTATCAAATCACACTCTCTCAATCTCTTCTACCTTTCAACCCTGACAGTTGCCTCATGTCTCTCCACCATAATCCCAATTCCATTGCCATGTTTGTCAGACGGCACACTCGGCTATCTTCACGCCATCTCATGGTAGCCACGACAGTCGTCCACGTGAAACGGTACGCCGTCCAAACAGCAATCTTCATCCCCTTGTGTGTAAAGAGATTGGAGTCTAGAAGCCAACCATTATTCTCCAGGTTTGACAGGCCCCCCTTCTTTCGCTCTCACCAAAAAAGCGGTTGATCGATTCTAGGCACCACCCATCTCGAGCAAGATTTGGCTACCTACTGCTCATCTACCTACCTACTCAGGCGCTGACAGGTTTCACCTTGAACCACCAGAACACGTACTTCGTCTTGCCCTCCACATACATGTTCACCCTAACCATCTACCTAGGTAGCCACAGAGATTGCCATATTCCGTGGTGCTCTGTTCGACAACTGCCCGACCCTACCACCCCACACAATTCGGGAAGAGCTCGCAATATATCTTTACGTTTGTTTGCTCAGCCATGGGGGGGGGGGGGGGGGGGATCCCGTTGTCCTGTTCCAAAGTACGCCCCTGTTGCACATTACCCCGGGCATAATGTAGAGCTGAGTAAGGTACCTAGGTAGTTTCCCCTATCGCCCCCAGATCCATCCATGTCAACAAGAGTGAGGTGTTCAAGTATGCCCTCCCCTATCCCCAATACCAGGTATTGATCATCAGTGTCCCCTATTATTACTTGTGGTGTCTTTTCCAGACCTCAGACCCCCCCCAAGAAATGATGCCTGTTTCCATCAGATTCCTAAGAAAGTCAAGGGACAGCACTCCTGTCCTGCCAACATCCACCAAACAATCCACACCACCCCCGAGTCTCGACAATGGTATCTCACCTGACGTGGAGCTCCACCCCTCGGCTTCCAATATCCTTGACCATCCCCAGCAACATTCCACTATCCACAAGCCCCTCGTCAACCCCCGCCTAATATCAGACGCCACAATCGGCCTCTCAGACGGGCTGACCGTCCCCTTCGCCCTCACAGCAGGCCTCACCGCGCTGGGGGACACCCGGACGGTCATCTACGCCGGTCTCGCCGAGCTCATAGCAGGTGCCATCTCGATGGGACTAGGGGGTTACCTCGGCGCAAAGGGGGAACTGGCGGCCTACGAGGAGTCACGCGCCAGGTTGGTGACCCTTTTGCGGGCACCACCACCACCAGGGCGGCCTACCAACGATGCCAACACTACGACCACTACGACGGGACAGGACACCGTCATTGAGGCGCTGCAGCACGGGCTGTCTCCCCTTACGGTGTCGAAGGAGGTGTTGGGGAGGCAGGTTGTCAATGGGGATGTTGAAGGGTGGGTAGGGCTGCTGCTGAGGCTGCAGGGGGTCTCGCTCCCGATGACAACAGCAACATCATCATCGTCATCATCATCATCAGCAGCAGCAGTAGCAGCAGAGGAACAAACAGCATTAGACGACAACACGGGCGGGGATAAAAAAAGGAGGGGAGGAAGAACAAGGAGGGGGAGTGGCAACAACAGGACGAGAGCGATGAAATCAGCTGTTACGATTGCGGCTGGGTATTTCCTCGGGGGGCTTCTCCCGCTGATACCGTACTTCTTTTTGGTCGCGGGACACCCCGGGAGGCTGATGACGGGGTTGTATATTTCCATTGGGATCATGGGGGTGGCGCTGTTCACGTTTGGCTATGTCAAGACTGGGGTGGTGGTGGGGTTTGGGAGGCAGCAAGGAGGGAAATGTACGTGGGGGGGTGTTCAGATGGTTGTCGTGGGAGGCATGGCGGCGGGGGCGGCGATGGGGTTGGTGAAGGGGTTTGAGGGGGTGGGGACGTTTGGCTCGTGATGGGGCTGGGGCTATGGGCATGCCTTCCATGGGTGTGAGAGGGGGTGATTTTATATAGATGTTTTAAAACAGGACGGACAGACATTATAAAAAAAAGGAGGCCTTTTGACTATGATGAGGATGTCTTGTGATTTGCTATTGAACACTAGACACCTCGCTTTTCTTACCCTTTAATTGCGGATTGACTGATTACTGATTTGCTTTTACATGTTATAGCAAAAGAATAGGTATAACCATGTCTTGATTGTGTTCTGTGCTTTTGTTTGTAAAGTGTTTACATGTTGAAATGTATTTTTATTTCTTCTATCCCATACCTACTACTTCATCGTGACAGTCTTCAACATACAACACCCCCAAGAAACACCCAAAATACCAAAAAAGAAAAGCTTTTTTGTTTGAAAGCCATGCCGCCAGTAAGAAAAGCATATAATACATCCAAACATCATCCAACCCTTCAACAGTCTAGATACAACTCTTAATACACAAGTAACAGACCCTCTTCCCCCTTCCCCCTTCCCCCTTCCCCCTTCCCTCATTTCTCCCCATTCAAACAAAACCCCCCCAGCCCGCCCTGAAGAACCCTAAGTCATATAATACTTCGGCCCCTCCCCCCCCTGCGGCACCGTCCAGTTGATGTCCTGCCCCGGCGCCTTGATGTCGCACGTCTTGCAATGGATGCAATTCTGCGCATTAATCTGGAACCTCACCCCCTCCTCCTTCCCCTCGTCCTCCACATACTCGTACACCCCCGCCGGGCAAAACCTATTCTCCAGCCCCTTCCACCTCGGCCACGTCTCCCTCGTGTGCTTCTCCCAATCCTTCACCTGCAAATGCACCGGCTGGTCCTCCTCGTGGTTCGTCCCCGTCCTGCTGACCGAGGTCAAAATGTCAAAGGTCAGCTCCCCGTCCGGCTTGGGGTACTCAATCTTCTTGCAGTCCTTCGCGTCCTTTGTCGCGGCGTGGTCAGGGATCTTATGCTTGAGCGTCCAGGGGACACGGCCCTTGAGGATGAAAGCCTCCAGACCAGAGTAGAGGATCCCCCCGTAGATACCCAACGGGGAGTGGAACGACGGCCGCATGTTGCGGACTTCTTTGAGCTCAGACCAGATCGACGAGTTGCGCAGGGCGTCCTCGTAGTCGTACAAGAAGATGGAATTCGAGTCTGCGACCTGCAGCGCGTTCCAGGCTGCTTCCGCGGCCAGCATGCCTGATTTCATCGCGTTGTGCGTGCCCTTGACCTTGGGCACGTTGACGAACCCGGCCGTGTCACCGATCAGTGCTCCGCCTGGGAAGGCCACCTTGGGGATACACTGGAACCCACCCTCCACCAACGCTCTCGCGCCATAAGAGATGCACTTGCCCCCTTCCAAGACAGACTTGTACAGCGGGTGCTGCTTCAGCTTTTGAAACTCCCCATACGGCGAAAGCCAAGGGTTGGAGTAATCCAGCGCGACCACCTGCCCGACCGAGACGAGGTTATCACCAAAATGGTACATCCACGCGCCGCCGTACGTGTCCATCGGCAAGGGGTACCCCATGCTGTGCACAATCTTGCCCTTTTCAAACTTCTCCGGCTGCACCTCCCACACTTCTTTAATACCAAGCCCATACGTCTGCGGCTGCGAGTCGGACCGCAGGTCAAACTTCTTGATCACCTGCTTGGTCAACGACCCGTGGCATCCCTCACCAAACAGCGTAACCCTGGCGTGAAACTCCATCCCCCGCTCAAAACTATCCTTTGGTTTGCCATTCCGCCCGATGCCCAGATCATTGGTAGCAACCCCCTTGACGGACCCGTCGGGCTTGTAGAGGACCTCCGAAGCGGCAAAACCGGGGTAGACCTCCACCCCGACCTCCTCGGCCCGCTCCCCGAGCCACTTGGTGAACTCGTTGAGGGAGACGATGTAGTTCCCGTGGTTGTGCATCTGGGGGGGAGTGGGGCAGGGGATGGCGAACTTTTTGGTGAGGAAGCTCATCGAGTCCTTTCCTGCCGGGGTGGCGCCGGTGAAGCGGTTTTCGTTGTCTTCGGCGAGCCAGTCGGGGAGGAGCTCGTTGATGGCGGTGGGCTGGATGACGGCGCCGGAGAGGATGTGGGCGCCAATCTCGCCGGCTTTTTCGAGGAGGAGGACGCGGAAGTCATCGTTGCCTGCTTCGTTGGCGAGCTGCTTGAGGCGGATGGCGGCGGAGAGGCCGGCGGGGCCGCCGCCGATGATGCAGACGTCTACTTCGTCGGATTCGCGGTCGATGCTGGCTGGGTCGAAGGTGTCTTCTTCGGCGGTGGCGGCGGAGGAGTATAAGCGGGTGGAGGTGGTGGGACAGAGGGCGGCTGTTCTTTGGAGGGCTGTGCGGGAGAGAGTAGGTCTTTGTAACCTGCTCGGGGTGGTGGACGATATGCTCCTGATGCCGCGCGCAACCTGTGTCGTTGTCCGTATCCTTGTCGTCGCCGAGGTAGCTGTGAGGGTTGGGGCTGACGTCGCTGCCCGCCGGCAGAGGGTCGAGGTGAGTCGTGAAGAGGCCGACATTATGACGGGTCTTTTGTGTATATGATCCAAATTCAATGTCCCGGTCGTCAAGCGGGGGCAGAGAAACAATTTCGGCCGAGAGAATTCACAGTCACTCTATGACCGCATACGGCCTTCTCTTTCAGTTAGATATTCCCCAAAAGCAAAAATTCCCACAGCCGGCAACCAAAGACAACAACAGGGCAAGGGCAGACAGCAAAAGACGAGGGATTGGATTGTATAGTCAAAAGAGGAGACACGAACCGGACTCAGTCACTCCAGCTTCCTACACACACAGACACACACAATTGAACCCGCTGTTGCTCAACTCCACTTCGTCTCAAAGGGCCGGCTCCGATTTTATTTTTCGGCCAAGAAGCAGCGCTCGCTCAATGACGTCCCGCCGAGGCGCAAACTCCTCGCAGCCACTCAAGCCTCTGACATTTGAAAACAGGGTGGGGCCGATATCGTGGGGTAGAGGACCCGCCCTAACCCCGCTCAGCCGAGGAAAGCCGCCCCTTATCCAGACAGTAGGTAGTTAATACATTATATTACTATTATCCATTTATGCTACCCATGTATCCATCCATCTCTTCATAATCATTATACCTATATCCAAGCATCTACATCCTCCCTTACGTCCTCCTGTTCTGCTCCGGAATCTGATACCGAATATTCCTCTGCTGCTTCTTCACCATGTCCCAAAAATCATACGTCCCATCCTTATTCCACGCCGTCTGCTTCTCCACATACTTCCTCTTCTTCTCCTGCCTCCTCCTCCTCTTCTTCTCCTTCCTCCACATCGGCTCCAGCCTCTGCGTGTAGCCCTTCTTGACCCTTTTGTACCCTCCCCTGATCATCTTGTAGATCGACTTGAAACCCCGCTGCACCCTCCAGCTAAACGCCGCAATGAGAGAGAAGATGATGAGGAGGATGGACGTGGGCAGAGAGATCCACCCTACCTCCTCCAGGTTGGGCATGTCCTCGTCGTCTTGCCAGTTGGTGACGTTCATGCCGAAAAGGCCGGTGAAAAAGGTGAGCGGGAGAAAGATGACGGTAAAGGTGGTGAAGATCATGACCGAGAGGTTCTGAGAAGAGGCGAGCTCGGCTTGGAGGCGTGACCAGCGGACTTCGTCGACTTGGGCTTGGCGTTGGACCATTTCGAGCATTTTTTCGTACTTCGAAACATCCATTAGCTCACGGCACCTCATATTGGATATCCCGAATGGGGGAACTCACATCGTTCCTTGTGGTATTAACCCTCTCAATCATCTCATTCACCGTCCCCTTGAAATCATCCAGGTACTCCAACGCATCATCCAGCGGCTCCTGCCAATTCCTCCTCGTCTCCTTGCAGTGAATCTCATAGAAATCCTTCATCTGCTTCACCGTTGACTCCTGGTGCTTGAACAGCGTCTGCAGCACCGTCAACTCGTCCTTTAGATCTGCCAGCTCGAGTAAGGCAGAGGTATTCTCCCTGTTTTCCCTCTCGGATCTTTCCAGCTCCTTTCTGTGACGTTTCTTGATGGAAGCGGGGCTCTCGCCCTCCCAGTCCGAGTAATCCGTGTCGTCGTCGTCATCTTCATCGTCCATGCTGAGAGACTGGAGACGGAACTGTTTCATGTTGAGCGTCATTCTCTCGGCTAGCATACCGATTGCTTCGTCAAAGAGGCGGAATATCTCGAGATCCGGGTGGGTGGAGCGGTCGAGGAAGACGATGACGGCGTGATAGACAATCAGGGCCGCCAGGTCGAGGGCGTTTTCGGTGCGGCCGGTGAGGTCGCCGTTTAATTCGTTGTAAACACTGTTGCGGAGGTCGGCCTGGTGGAAAAGCGTGCCCTCTGTTGGGGTGGAGTGTCGGCGGGGGAAGAAAGTGGTGAGTGTGGTCTTGTCGATGGACCACAGCCAGAGCTGGTCGACCATGAGAACGTAACCGTCTCGAAGCTCGGCCTCGGTTTCTTCTTCGAACTCGTCGTCATCATTATTATGAGAACCAGCATGGCTTCCTGTTGAGCCTTTGTTTGAATACATTGAACTTCCGGCTGGGCCAGCCGGAGTCTTGGTGGCAAGACCATTGAGCTGTTTCGTCAGGGAAAAGGCGTCCTTTTTCGTGAGCTTGTAGAGCATTTGATCATCATCGCGGGAGTTGGTGTCTCTGAGGGAATGGTGACCAAACTGGTCCAATGTCCTACGACAGTTGAGAGGAGGATCAAAGCCAATGTATTCCCAAATCATCTTGAGCTCGAGGGATTCTTCGTCGGCGACGTGTTTGGGAACTGGTTTTGCCCTGCCTCGCTCCCGGCGCTCCCTGATGATCTTTCGGCGCTTGATCATGCTCCGGTAGGTGTCAAAGTGAAGGTATGGCATATAGACAAACAAGCAGTTCGGCGTCAGCGTAAGCGGGAATGTCGACGACGGACCCACCAGAGGAGTAGGACGTGGTGAGGTTATGCCTGTATTGGTCAGATATTTGCACGTTGGCTTGAGAAACGCCGGCTGAGATTCAGAATGCCGGTTCTGAATGTGTTTGGATTGCCAGTTGTCATAGTCAAAGAGCTTCGAGAAATCAAGGCCTTGAGTCTGGGAAAGAACATGAAAGATTTCTCTCACCCACACAGGGTTGTTGAAAGGCATATGGATCCATGTGAACTTCCTGAGCTGTGGGTTAGGCCGAGAAAAGCCAGCAGACGCCCCGAGTTCGTGTTCCTTGAGCATAATCTCTGCTTGCTGCTTGGCCAGTAGATCCACCGTCAGAGGACCATCTCCCGCAAAGTCTCTGCCTTGAATATACAACGGGTCTGACATAGTGGTTGACACACTGGCCAGACTCTCAGGGCTCGGAGGTCGTAGGTCAGGCAAGGTTTGAGCAGGAATTCTTAAGAGAGCCGGTCTTTCAAGAGCGACAGGTGACCCGCCGCTAATGATGATTTCTGGCCTAGTCCCACCTGGATGCTCAACATCAAGATGATCCTGGCTAATACCAAGGATATTGGCATCAGCTGTCGTTTCTTGAGGCAACTGCGGTGGCCGCAGGTCTGTCCGCCCGCCAGCCCGGTGCGGACTGCGCGCCCTTCTCCTTTTCTTTTGTGAGCGGTCGTGCAGTCGCTCAGACAGACATTTCTCGGGCCCTTTCTTCAAAAAGTCCTTGTAAGGATACTTTGTGGCATACAGTCGGATGATAGACCCCGACTCAGCATTCGGATCCGACTGGCCAGTGTACTGTTGTGTGGCCGCCATCCAACCGTCTGGATCCTCGTAAAACCCAATGACTTCGACTTGTACATGGCTCTTGAGATACAGCGGGTGATGAACATGATCCCGGCTAAGCTCTGCCGATTTCAAGACGGCACCTGCCAGATCACCGAGATATGAATGTAAAATCTCCTCATTGTTCGGGCCGAACGCGGCGAGATGCGCATGGTCACTCTCGACACCAAAGATATCTTCCTGCCAAATTTCGAGCACGGCGGATTTAACCGAGACCAGAGGGGCCGTAAACTGAACTTCGTTTGTGAACTGGGCACCAGATCCCGAAAGCAAGCACTCTCGGGTCTCATAGAACGACCACAAACGGAGCTCGCTTGCGATGTCCACGAATTGATCGTGCAGCTCCTTCAGCTTGAGGTTGTTGACAAGGATTTCATCCGTGAGCGATCTAGGAAGAGGTGATTCGAGTTGAAGGAGGTCTTGAATGCTGTCCTTGAGATTTGGCATGGACATGTAACTTGAGCCGCGATGAGGTGTCCCTATTGCTTTGTCAGCCCGGTTTCACCAAACGCCACAATGTCAACATCACAAGAAGCCTACCGAAGAATGTGACACCATGACAATCGTCCATGATATCCTGATACTTGGTTTTCTGGCTAGCTCTCACGAGGGCACTCTTGACAACTAGCCCGCCAATACTATGCGCGATGAAAAAAAGAGGTCGGGACTTGAGAGCCCACAATCAGCATCTGGTCTCCGGGACATACACACAAGAGAGTAGGATGCACTTACAGATCCCTTGCGAATATCCTGCACTTGCTCAAGAAGATCATTCGCCAACGACTTCAAGTTCACACCCTCCTCCAGATGCCGGTGCCTGTACAGAAACACCCGAGCAATGTTGACGCGCTCCCGCAGCCTCAACGTGACCCATGGGCTTGACCTGCGAAGAGAACTCTGGGAGCTGTGGGTGCTCTGGTTGCTGCGAGTGATGTGCGACCCAACCTCGACATGATAGTTGGACTCGGCACTGCTGGAGTCGCTGTCGTAGATCCATGTTTGAATCGGGTCCGCTCCAGGACACGGAACGGCGATGATGTCGACCTCGGTCTCATCGTAGCCATGGCCGCCCACATCACCCCTATACTCGGCAAATCCAGGTCCAAGGTCGTTACGGGGCGGGCTTGGGCTCCGTCCCTTGCTGATGCTTCGACCGCGCTCTGTGAACTCTCTGGAAGACCGACTGGGAAGGGAATCTTTGAACTGAATCCGCGTTGGTAACACTTCGAGGGCGATGACTTCCTCGGCCTTGTCTTTCTCCTGACCTTTCTCCACCCTGTCGTTCTCAGCCTTGTCTGTGGGGTTGTTTGCGCCGGTATGTCCCTCCATCGCTCTGTTGGCCCTGGATGATGATGAGATGGGCTCAAGACGCGAGAGGGAGCTGGTCCAGCGTCCAGTCGGGGTGGTAAGGGTCACGAAACCATGGATCACCAAAAAGATGAAAAGAACAAGAGCAGGGGAGAAGCGAAAAGTGATTAAATGGCTGCCAAGGGCTCTGCCAAGCATGTCCAGGCTGATGAGGGGACCCCGTCCAACGACGCTACAAGTTCGAAATGGACCTTGCCATCCATGAACATCATCGAGACCGAGCAACAAGCCTGGCCACTGTTGCTACGCAGAGACAGCGATGCCATTGGTTGCTGTACCACACCATGCAGCCGGGGGGATGACAGACTTCTGGGGGCGCTAGGAGCGAAAGAAGCAGCTCGTGAGCCGCCTGTAAGTGGGTTATTCTGCAACACTGGACCAACAGCCATATCGCAATTATGGCAGAAGGAGTCCGAAACGGCAGCAAGAGGCAGGGAAAACGGACAGGGCCATACGTGTAATCGTGCTGGCCATTGCCAAACAGAAAACAAGCATGCTGATCAAGCTCACTGGTGTAGAGACAAAAGAAAGCTTGACTGGACGACTGGGTGTTCTATGGAAACCAAGAAACGAGGAGGAAAGCTTGACTTGCCAGGGGGGCAGAGTCGCAAGACCCACAGCAGTTGGGTATCGGCACAGTGTGTGATGCGGTGAGCACAAGAACTTTGCAGGTGCAGATATTGAAGAAGATCCGCGAGTTGCCGTCTATGATATGTAGGAAACCTGAATTGCCTGTACATTTATTATATCCATCCCATTGTGTGTAAAATACAGTCTCATCTACACTAGATACCTAGGTACTCACACTTCAGCATGAGAACAGCCCCACATGCGCTACACTATGTATAGAATATCCTATAACATGTTGACTTTGATGGCTGTCAAGTGTTTACAAGATCTTCCACTGTCTTATCTTGCCAGTGCCTTTTGGAGATAGTGGAACATGTGAGATTATCATTTCAAGGCCACAGGAAGATAGTCCAAGACATCAAAGCTGTAAGAAGGTTTTCTGCAGACGGAAGACAAGGCCTTTGACAGACCTCCATCCTCAGGCATCAAAGTCAAACGGCCAGAGCCTTGTCAAGTCACCCCACATTTTGGCGGGCGTAAAGCAGCAGTCTCCAAGTACCTACACTCTCACGTGATCCTGCCGGTTCCGTTACTACGATTGGCTGGTGGTGCCAAGCATCTCAGTGCCCCAAACTCAAAGGGATACCTAGCTCGGCAAGCAACACTTACCATTCAACAACGTCGTAAAAAAGCGACTTTCGATCTTCCATCGCCATTTCTATTCCACGCTACCTCCGTCCGCGGCCCATGCCGAGAGCCTGCTGCCACTAGCATCCACCGCACCACCAGACCGCGATCACCCATCACAAGCCCTACCTACAGCAGCAGCCCCTCGTCCTCGTTACCCCCAGAGCCAGAGACCCCTCCGCCGTACCACGCACGCCCGTCGTCTCGTCTCGTCTCGTCTCCGCGCTCCCCCTTCAGCACACCACGCAAATAGTCGCTCTGTCCGGCCTCGTCCAGGATAGCAGCACCGGCTTTTCCACACTTAATTCCCACCTGGTAATCCATGGTCCCCCACTCCAGGAAGGGCACCTTCACACCCAATCCTGCCTCCCAGTCCCAGTCCCAGTCCCAGCCCCTCCACATTGGCCTCGCCCACTCGCTGAGTCCCTCCCATCACGGTGCGCTGAGTGCGGGTGCCAGCCCCAGTACCAGCAGCCCTACTGGGTCCAGCTCCCTGACCAAGATTGCAGTTGCCCAGGTTCTTCTGCTCCTGAGCGCCATCAAAGAGGACAAGGACGACCCGAGAAGGTGGAAGTCACAGACTGACTCTTTGCGAAAGGTGCGGTGCCAATCGCCCTTTATGCCGCTGTCAGCCTTCTGTCCTCTGCTGCCCCGCTGTTCAAACTGCCACACCCCAGCCAGCCCTATTCCAATTCCTTCTTCTTGTTGACCGCGTACTAACCTTTTTGCTATGGCTTCTCCCCAGCTTATCCATGAGCACGGCATGGATGTCTATTCGAAGTACTTCACGCGGCTGGTGGCCTCAAATGCCTCCCAGATCTTCCCCGGCTCGGGGCGACCAGTAGCGAATTCCAGCAACAACAACAACATGCAACTTCTCGTTACCGAAATGGAGCTGCTCACCAGAGACTTCAGCCAGGCGAGGAAGATTGCCGAATCGATCGAGACCGGCACCGAAGACATATTCCACAATTTTGACTTGTCAACTTTTATGGAGCATTTCCAACTCGATGCTCTCGAGAAGACGCTCTTAGCCCTGGCCTTCAAACTCGGCACCAGGGTTGACCTGAAGACCAAGGGTAAGACCCCTTTCGTGCAGCGCGCTTATTCCCTCTGGTACTGACAGAGTTTCATGATCGCAGCGGATGCTATCCTGTCTACCAATTACCCGACATTTGTGAACATCTTGAGTCGGCCGACTGGGGAACACATGGGAATGGGCCCCAATTTTGTTGCCGAACTGCTCGACCGCTTCATACAACTCCATCCGCCGAACTTCAACGCCGCCGCCAAAAAAGAGCTCGAGTACAAGGTGTCGATGCGCTACTCACAATCAGGAGAGGGCAAGCCGCCTCCCTCACAGGTCCTCGCAGCACTCGATCTGATTCGCCTCCTCGCCGACAGGCCGCCGAACGCACTGGCCCTCTACATATACCGTAGCGGGTCAGCCTTCACCCAGGACGAGGAGACGTGCGTGAGCTATCTCCAGAACCGGCCATCCAACATCCAGCTGTCCGAAGAACAGGTATCTGCGGCCTTGTTGTACACCACCATCAGCCAGACCCCGCCACACAACCCCTCGATTCTAGTTGCGGCTTTGAGGCGGAGTCTGCCCGACAACTTCCAGTGGCAGGATGTCGTTTCGTATTTCGACCACGGAAATGCACGCATCACGTCGGCCCAGTTTCTGCGGCTGTATAATGCATTATTACCCATCGCGCTTGACCACCCCGATAGGTTCAACATCCAACGACTGTGGGGTGGAGAATGGGAGAACCCCGAGACCCAACTCTCCTTCATCTGCGCGTATGCGTCGCTGACCCCAGAGCAACTCGATGCGACAACCATCCCGGGCCTGAAACCGACGTTTGCGGTGGAGGAATATGTGCAATCCGACCGCTCGATTCAAGAAATAGCTGCCAATGCTGTTCGACATCCATTGGTCTCGGAGGCTGCCCTTTCTGCTGTGTTCAATGTGGCCCTGCATTCTATGCATGCCTCACAGAGCACAGAGGCCAAGCGCCTGTTTCAAGACGTCGTTGTGCCTAACCTTCACGTCTTTGTTGTCTCGGCCTTTGGGGTTCCCAAGCCGTGGCCCACGATGGCCGAGGAGACGCTGGCGTCGCTCTTTGAGGGGTTCCTGGTCAATAAGACACCTAATTACGACTTTGTGATGGACAGTCTTTGGAGACGAGACAAGGTGTGGGTCACGCAGCGGCTCGAAGAGCAGCACGCTCTCAAGCCCATCGTCCTGCCGAACATCTTTGAGTTTGCCGTGCGGCACAACTGGCTACAAGAGCTGGTTTTCCTACCCACTGGGTTTGGGCTTGATCTTGTTGCCTATGCGCATGCTCAAGGCTACCTGGACTTGGGAGACTGGGCGCGTCAGAATGCTGAGCGACCCGGCGAGATGGCGAGGGCGATAAACCAATTTCTGTTGATCAAAACGAACTTGGAGCAGACGTGCCAGCGGAGTGGAGACAGTGGACAAGCCACCACTCCCTTGCAGGTCAAGACTGTCTATCTGATGCTGGAAATCCTGGAAAGGTTTACCCTCAAAGCTCCTGTTGTGGATCTGATCAATGTCCAGAGACATTGTATCACATCTTATCCGCGCCTGATTAATTACGGAGAGGGTTACGACGACATACTCGACGACAACGGTCGGGATGGGAACATGCTTCCACCAGCTGCCACGGCCAGAATGGAAGAGCACTACAAGAAAATGTACGGCGATGAACTGCAGGTTCGCAGCGTGGTCGAGGTCCTCGAACACTACAAACATTCACGCGTGCCGCTGGAGCAGGACATCTTTGCGTGCATGATTCACGGCCTGTTTGACGAATACGCACACTATGTCGACTATCCCCTCGAGGCCCTCGCCACCACAGCGGTGCTCTTTGGTGGGATAATATCCCACAAGTTGATATCGAGACTCCCTCTCAAGATTGGTTTGGGTATGATCCTGCAAGCTGTGAAGGAGAATCGTCCCGACGAGCCCATGTACAAATTTGGCCTTCAGGCGCTCATGCAGCTCTTTGGCCGACTGCGGGAGTGGCCCGCATTCTGCAAGGACCTGATCATGATACCAGGACTTCAGGGAACGGAGGCGTACAGGAAGGCGGAGGAGGTGGTTCGCGAGCATGACGAGGAGTTGGCCCGAACACTTCGCAATGGCCTTCCAGCGATGGCGGGCAACGACAAGCAACTGACCAACGGCGGTCTGGAAGACAGTCTCAATTCGGAACAGCACCCCCCTCCGTTCCTGTCGATCAATGTCGGCCCACCTCCCGCTGGAATCAACTACGAAGATCCCACAGCGGACGCCCAGGGTAAAATCCAGTTTGCCCTCAACAACGCAACCGATACAACTCTGCACTCGATTTTTAAGGAGCTCCAGAAAATGTTGGAAGTCAAGCACCAGCAGTGGTTCGCCAGTCACTTGGTGGAAGAGCGTGCCAAGATGCAGCCAAACTACCACCAGGTCTACCTCGAGCTTGTGAAGCAGTTTGAGGACAGGCTGTTGTGGACTGAAGTCTTGAGGGAGACCTATGTTAGCGTGCAGCGCATGCTCAACTCGGAGCTGACGCAGCAGAACTCGACCGAGCGGACTCACCTGAAGAATCTGGGTGGTTGGCTTGGCCTGTTGACACTTGCCCGTGACAAGCCCATCAAGCACAGCAACATCGCCTTCAGACAGCTCCTGATCGAAGCTCTTGATACCAAGCGTCTTATTGTTGTCATCCCCTTTGTCTGCAAGGTGCTGACTCAGGCAGCCAACTCGAATGTGTTCAAACCGCCGAACCCCTGGCTCATGGATATCATCCACCTCCTCATTGAACTATACCACAACGCCGAGCTCAAGCTGAACCTCAAGTTTGAGATTGAGGTCCTCTGCAAGTGCCTCGATCTCGATCATGAGGCGATTGAACCCTCTGGTGAGATCTTGAATCGGCCGCCCCTCGAAGACGTGGGTGATCTGGTTGGACCAGATGGGCTCGACAGTTTTGAGAGCCTATCCCTCAATGGCATGACAGGAGTGAACAGCTCACTTGTCGCGCACCCGGCCCTTGCCATTCCTGACCTGGGACCCAACCTGAGCGTCCCGTCCACCGAGGTGGTCAGCGCCGCGAAGCTGCACGACATAGTCCGCCAGGCACTCACGCGCGCTCTGCAGGACATTATCCAGCCTGTGGTTGATAGGTCTGTGACCATCGCCGCCATCTCTACTCAACAGATGATCCGCAAGGACTTTGCAACCGAGCCCGACGAGAACAGAGTACGGATGGCTGCCGTCAACATGGTCAAGTCTACCGCTGGAAGCCTGGCACTTGTTACCTCCAAGGAGCCGTTGCGCGCCAACTTCACCAACTATCTCCGCAACCTCGCCTCCGAGCTTCCCCAGGGTCTCCCCGAGGGTATCATTATGCTGTGTGTCAACTCAAACATGGAGCTGGCTTCTAGCATCATCGAAAAGTCGGCCGAGGAGCGTGGCGTTCCCGAGATTGAGGATTTGATCGAAAGTGATCTGCAGGCGCGCCGTCTTCACCGTGCTAGCCGGCCCAACGAGCCATTCATGGGCGAAGGGCTGAGCCGCTGGGCTATGACGATCCCCCCTCCCTTCAAGCTGCAGCCCAGCTTGAGCGGCCTCAATGCTGAGCAGATGGCCATCTACGATGACTTTGCCCGGCAATCAAGGGTGACTGCTGCTGCGGCTGCTGCGGCTGCCGCCGCGGCCGCTGCCTCTGTTACCCCTTCACACGTCCCTTCCTCTTCGGATGCTAGATCCATTGCGAACGAAGTCCTCGGTGATCAGTACAACTCGGTGTCGACCATTCCAACACCGGCCGAAACTCCATCGCTCCCTCATATGGGCGTACAGTCTCAGCATTATCCTCCTGTTCACGCTGGCATGGTCAATGGCCGACAACCTGGCATCAGCCCCGTTGACGCTCGTAACGTTGCGGATCGGGTGAATAGCTTATTGGAGAAGTTGGCGACTGCCGTTGCCAACACGGCCGAGGAGCACTTCGAGGACCTCCCTCGGACCCATGAAGTCATCAACATTCATGACGCCGTCGTTCAGCTTACCATCAAGACTCAGCAGACATCTGATGAGTTTGCCGTCTATGTGGCGAGCCAGATCTCGCAGCTTCTGTTCCGCCAGCAGCCCGAACCCACTCTCCTGCTCTTGGAGACTCTGGTTCATGTCTTGGAGACACTGCGTAAGGTTGCAGGTTCGGCTACGAGTCAACAAATCCGCTTCCTGTTTTACCAGCAGCCAGGTAGCGCTTTCTTGAATCTGCCCCTGATCTCGGCGCTACTCAGAACAGACCTCATTGATTGGCACATCATCGACACAGCCATGGCAAAGGCGTTGCAGGAACGGAGCAACGGCTCCATTGAGTTCCTCGAGTCGTTGATGGATCTCACGCTGTTCAGCGAGGCCCCTGTCAATCTCTACACTGACTTTGTCCAGAGCTTGCAGGAGGCTTGGTCGTGGATATCTGAAGACCCCGAGGTTCCCGGTGGCCAAAGGTTCAAGGCCAAGGTGCTGGGACCTTCCCCTGAGGTCCATCCTGACCGAACGCCCGAGGCTCAGTTCGAGCAGTTCGACTACATCTTTGACGAATGGGTCCATCTCTGCAACAATGCGTGCGCGTCGGAAAAGGCCGCTACAAAGTTCGTGCAGCAGCTGAACTGGAGGCGACACATTGTGACCAAGGAGGACTTTTTCGTGTTTGCTCGGCAGGCGATTGACAAAGCTGTTGAGCGCGCCGATCAAGCTAGTCACCTTGGCGAGGGCGTCAGCAGCGAGAGCTTCCAAGCCATTGATGCACTCGTCAAGATGGTTGTCATCTTTACTCAGTCCCACGACGCCCCTGGCAACAACGACTCGTCCCGGGTTGCCTTCTTGGATTCTGTCCTCGCCCTTGGTATACTCGTGATGAACGACCACCATGTCAGACGTGGGGACACTTTCAACTCACGGGTGTTCTTCCGCTTCTTTTCCAACCTCTTCCATCAGATTATGAGCCTGACAGAGACGTTCCCGGAAAATGAAAGCGAAAAGATTGTGCTCAACTTCGCGGCACGCTTGTGGGACCTCCGGCCGGCCTTGTACCCTGGATTCATGTTCCAATGGGTCAGCCTCCTGGCTCACCGCGCGTTTCTGCCGGCGATTATGCGCATGCCCAACCAGGCAGGCTGGGGGCCCTTCACCAAGCTCCTCACCCACCTCCTCTCTTATCTCGGTAATATGCTGAAAGCTTTCGAGGTGACCCTTGCTGGTAAGGACCTGTACTCGGGCACGGTGAAGCTTTTGGCTGTGCTTTTCCACGACTTCCCCGAGTATCTCTCTGCCAATCATGTGCAGCTCTGCCAGTGCCTGCCGTCGCATGCCACACAGCTCATCAACATGGTCTTGTCGGCGACGACGACACCGTTCGACAAGGTGCCTGATCCCTTCCGGCCGGGACTCAAGATCGATCGGATTCCCGAGATGAAGGACCCAGTGGTGAGTCTTTATGATTTCGCCGGTCAGCTTCGGGATCTTGGACTGTACGACATCCTGGAGCAGTCACTGCAAAACGGACCATCGGAGGACGCCATCGCCCAAATAACCCATGCCATGCACCACGCCGATACCGACCTGACCACATTTGGATTTGTACCTGTCAAGGTCGACCGCCGGGTTGTGGACGCCGTGGTCTCCCACATTGCCCATGCGGCCTGCCAACGCGCTGTTAACAACAGCGATGCGCCCGTGTTCGTGCCCGGTGCTCCCGACGTCAAGACTCTGCACATGCTGGTCACCGAGGTGCCGGCCGAGACACGGTACTATCTCCTCAGCAGCATGATCAACGAACTCCGGTTCGCCAACGCGTCGACCAACTATTTCAGCCATGCCATCATCGAGATCTTTGGTCACGATCTCAACGACCCGGAGGAGACAGAGATCCGGCAGCAGATTGTGCGGGTCCTCTTGGAGCGCATGGTTGGGTACTGGCCCCAGCCGTGGGGTCTCGTGGTGACGATCCTTGAGCTGCTCAAGAATGAAAAGTTTCATTTCTTTGAGCTGCCGTTCATCAAATCGGCTCCTGAGGTATGTTTCTCGTTCTCAGCTCTCACCTTTGGATCTATTCTAACATGGGTCATGTAGGTTGCCGCCCGATTCGAAGCCATTCTCCGCCCTGCAGTGGCGTAAGTCGTTGGAATGTAGCGCGCAACCCCCGCTTTTCGGATTTTGACAGAGGAACAAGCTCGGAATCCTGGGCACTCCAGCAGAGGTTTCTACTACGGCTGGGACGAAAGTGTCTCAACGAGAGCTCAGAGTGCGAGCCGGGCCATTGACGGATGTAGGGCTCATTGTATAATGGCATTGCGTAATCATGTCGGGTGCGTTCATGGGTTGAGATTTTATTACAGGCGCGATGCTTAGACGAGATAACACAGCAAATACATGGGATGGGGCGTTTGAGGTTGTCAAGAATAAGAGGGGTGGGGGGTTGGGGGTTCAAGAGATAATGCTGTGAATGTGTAGTATTAGGATTTGGGGCCAGGGGCGCTCTCACGCTAGCGAGTTTTATTTCGTTTCGAGGTTTTTGGGGAGTGTTTGTAGGATTATGTTGGGAAAGGGGAGGGAAAAGCGAAGAGAATATAAGAGCTTTGTGTTGTGCTAAGATTGTTGAGTGTGTGTGCTTGTGGTGTGATGTTGTGACTATGATGGGAATTAACCGGTCTTGTGAGCGAGCAGTAACCGGTAGTGTTGGCATCATTGGAGTCTTTGAGGCATCCCTTGGGGTCAATGGCATGGTGAGGGTGAGAGGTAGTTGAGGTTGAAGTGAGAAAGAGGCGTACAATTGAAACCCCAGCGGGATCACCCGCTATAAACCGGACCCTCGGAGTCATTACCCAGCGGCCATCCCAACTACCTGAAATGCCCAGTTGGGCGATTACGCACGCTATACGCACACTTTTTGCCACCCCTCACTACCAGCTTCTCTCACCTAAGGAGCTATAAGTTACCTCCTTCACAACTCACCTCTTTCACAACACGCTCACTTTCACAAACTCATCCCCATCTTATCTACAGCCACCAGCAAACAAACCACCACAACAAACTTCAATCACCCACTACTTTCACAAACAACCCAATAACCCTCAAAGAAAAAGAGACAGAAAAAAGCCAAAATGTCCGACAAGATCAACACCTCGACCTCTGCCCCCTCCTCCTCCAATCCCTCGGCAAACGTTGATCCGCAGCAGACCTCATCCAAAGTCAGCAACGTGCCCACGGGCGCGGGGGTGAACACGGGCGCGGGCGTCACCAGGCCAAAGACGGAGGCGGAGAAGGAGGCGGATAGGATGTATGAGGAGGCCATGGAGGAGGAGTATGCCAAGCGGGAGGGGGGTGCTTGATTGAACCTTTTTCCACGTATTACATATACATCACATTACCTATATCCATCCCCCCCTGCTCTGTTAGGTATGGATGGGGAGTTGCAAAAGATATTTACCTAGTCGTGGTGGTCAGAGTTGTAGGATAGGATAGGATAGGAAAAAAGAAAGGGGGGGGGGAGGGGGGTGAACTCTTAAACGATAACCAAACGTCGTAATAATAAAAAGAAAACACGCTTTTTGCAACCTTGTTCTTTCCATGTCCCGCTGTCTAGTTGTCTGGGTATACACACCACTCGAGTAATATGACCTACCTGAATGAATAACAATAGTTGCCAACGACCTTACATCTTCTTCCAACTGGGTAGATAGTGTAAGGTACCTACCCTATTCTTGAAACCAAAAAAGGCTTTTCACAAGGTTTCTCAAGAGATGTGATGTAGATCAAATGTATTCCTGTCAACTATCTCTCTCTCTCTCTCTCTGTGTGTCTTCATGTCAAGACATTGAAAGGGTTGATCAAAAGGGGGGAAAATATATAAACTTGGTATCCACGACTGAAGGAACAAAAAGTAAGAAAAAAGTGTTTTCAAGCCCGTTCAAGTCCACCAAATCCCTAAGCTGCAAAACGTCTCTCGGCTTTCCCGCACTAGCAAGACTGAAAAGAAAGAAAAAAAGAGCATATGCCAGAATCTTATATATAATCAATCACACATCATCCAAAAGCGACAGTGAAGAGTATCGTCCCCTCCCCCTCCCCCCGGCCTTCCGTCCATTTGTTGCTGTTGCCGTCCATAACTTCCCATAATGTTTGTTGTTGTCGTTGTCCTGTATATACATTCCCCCAAATTTCCACCACAAATTTTTCCCTGATATAAACGCCAGCCAACCAACCCCCCTCAACCAAAGTCCATCCGCCCCCGGATAAAATGCCATTTTTTAAATGCCGATCCAAAAATACAAAAAAGACAGTTGAAATAAATACTCAAAACCACAAGGAGTTCCAGAGGGCAGGCTACGTGACAAACCACATACACCCACAAGGACTCATATCCGCAGCCGGTGGCCCCCCCGTCCCCTGCTGAAACACCCCCTCCGTCCCCCCCTCCCCCCCAACTTGCTCCTCCCCTCCTCCTTCTTCTCTCCTCCTCATCTTTCCCCCCGGCCGTCCAAAAGGCCCGACAACCTGCTGCTCATTCTCCAAAATCCTAATCGTCACCGCCTTCCCCTTCCCGTCCGTCACCACCTTCGCCTCCTGCGCATACCCCACAATCTCCATCTGCGTGCACTCCGGCACCCTCGCCGCTTCCGTCCCCGTTGCCGTAGATGGAACTCTCCTCTCCGCTAGCTTGATCACCCTCGGATATCCCGGTGGTGGCAGGGTATAGTTATCTTCTATGGGCGGTCCGAATCCCGACCCAAATCCGCCTGTTGACGTAGGAAAGGGTGGGAAATCAAGCGTCTTCGAGTCGCGCGGTTCAGGCCAGTAACCCTTGGGTTTGGTGTTTGTTGGAGACGGGCCTTCGCCCGGCGGTGGTGGTGCCGGGCCGCCTTCTGGGGGAGGGGGTGGGTTGTTGGGTTTCTCGCCGGGAACGGGCCCTGAGGAGGTTGATGTCTGCGGTGGTGGAGGAGGGGCCTCTTTTGGTGGTGGTAGTGATGTCTGTGTTAGTTCTGTTACCGAAGACAAAAATGATGATGTCAACGTCGAGGTGAAAAAAGACTGATGTGGTCCTCGTCCAGGACCTCCTCCTCCCGGACCGCCGCCTGGGCCCCCTGCCGATAAAGGCGGAATACTCGACCAGCTTGAGTTCTGGTGAGGATAGATGAACATTTCGAGGTACGTGTCTGGCCATCTGCACACCCATGGCTTGTCCCCGACTTTGGCGATGTTTTTGCGCTTGAAGTCGGACATTCCAGCTAGGTTGCGAATGTTTCGTCTTGTGACCGAAGGCGTCGTTGGTGAGAGGGCGCCTTCGGGAAGGATGACCGTCTTGTCGTAGGTGAGCATCTTGTAGAAGGCTGGGCCTCGCGTGGGCTCGAAGGTGTCGTTGACTAATCCTAGTACAACCGGTTTGTCGACCAGTGGGGGCTGTTCGCCGTACGAGTAAACGTTGTTTAACAAGGTAAACGAGTGGTTAAAGTTGAGCATCATGCTGTGCTCGCCGTTGTTCTCACTTATCGTCAGGTGCAAGCCGGCGATGACGAGAAAGCAATTCCATGCCTGCGAGAGAGTCGGGTCCTGGAAGCATGTATTGGAAACGCGGTTCGTCGTAAGTGGCATGCTGAAAGTGCCCACTGGCAATGGCTGAAGATCAGCTGGTGGCGGTATTGGAACAGCACCAAATGTTGGTATAGGGGCCGGCGAGTTAACAGGTGACCTAGACGCCGAGTTAACAAAACAAACCACCATGCCCGATGCTGTCGATCTGCTTACCATGTGCCATCCTTGCGCATTGGCCGTTTTTGCCTGGACAAGAATGTGCCAATAACTGAACCCAAAATTGTTCCCACCACCAACAAGATGGCAAATGTCAGGCAAATGGCCCAGTACGGGATGATGCCGCATATCTTCCGCCTCATCCATAATTTCCACCCCTTTGGCGATTGCCCCTTTTCGTTTGCGACTTCTTCATATGGCTTGATAACACGATTGGTGCTGTCCGAAGTAAAGCTTCGTGACGAGTGGCGAGACTGGGGCGATTCGAGATCATCTGTTGAATCAAACTCTGGATTTCGTGTGGCCAGTCCAAGCCCTCCCGCACCGACAATGGTGGAACCGGACGTTGTGATGGATGGTGGTGTGGCTACCGAGGCTGGCGCTGCTGTATTTGTCGTATCCGTCGTTTCTTGTACTACTCCAGTTGGGATTGAAGCATCAGCGGCCGCTACCTTGCGAGCATATGCTTCGTCCGGATACCGCGTGTATGGCGGCAGCTGCTCGGTATGCCCGTCTGGGCCGATGATATCGCCAGCCTCCTCTCCGTCCGCGCCCACTCGCCGCCGGTATTGATCGGGAAGACCATGGAATCCTAACGGAACTGCATCTGGCATAGCTCCCGTTTCCACCCCATCGCTTTGGGGATAGAGACCGTATGGGTGACTTGGCCCGCGAGGTCCAGTATACGATGATTCTGACGCTGGCAGTGTCGATGAGGTTGTAGTTGTGCTCATTGTCCTTGCCATTCTTACGTTCTGCGGGTACATCTGGTACGGATGTGATGGTCCAGACGGTCCTCGGTATGGACTTTCGGGTGCTAAGTGGGTTGTAGATTCGGTAGATCCGCTCAACTGCCTGGTTAAACTGGCAGACTCGTCAACCTGTTCTGGCCCTCCATCTTGTCGTGTCGTCGACGCATCTCTTGGCCTTGGCGGCTTCGATATGCTGAGAGAACGACCTATTCGTGTCGACTCTGGACTTCCATCACCAAGAAGTGTACTGGATCCGGAGGCGAGTGATGGTGTTGATGGCGGTTGGATTTCGGGGCCGGAGTGGACGACAGGTCTGAATCCATCTGCCACCATTCCCATGGCAGCCAACTCGGGGTCCTCATCTGCACTAATGACCGATATCCTCAGCGAGTTCCTGTTCGATAACCTGCTCTCTGGCTGATCGGCCTTGTTTGGTGGAGGATCCATGGTGGTGGTTCTATATCTCGAGGATGGGCGTTGTTCTGAGTCTGAGAGTCAGATGAACCGCTTGCCAACACCATCAACTATTCATTGACTGGCGATGGTGACTAGCGGAGTCACCGACTCCTTGCCAGATGGTTCCAAGCAGGCGATAGAATGTGGCGTTCAAGAGTTGCAGAGGGATATCCAGGTCTTGTTCTGCTGTAGGTCTGAGGTGCTACTGTTGTTTGATAGTGGCAAGGGTGATTGGCAGGTGAGGTTCCAGTCCTCCGGCTGAAAAGGGACAAGCTGGATCAGAGGTGGGCTTCTGCAGCAACAGGTCTTGCTCTGTTAACAAACAGCCGGAATCACTGCGCGCAAGAATCGAAGCTTGTCGGACTGGTCAGGAACAAGACAGTCTGGCACCGTTTCGGACTCAATATGGGGGGCAGGACGGCGCATGTTGCCATTGGTCGGCTGTTCACGGGGGAGATGCCCTGGCCGCACCTCCCACCACCACCCCCCAGGGTCTTCGGGCGGATTTGCGCTGGCGGGAGCATCAACACGCTTGGCAAGCTGCTGTGTGCGGCAGGGATGTGCAGGCTGGACCATGACCATTGGCTGGGACGTTGGCATCGGACAAACCAAGGAACCTCACGGTCCGGCAGTGTCTGGCTGCAGCTATAACAAGCGTCCTGACATGGCCGTTTTCGTCTCGAGGTCCCAAGGTAATAAACCAAGCAAAAAACCGGTTGTCGGACGGACACGAGCGAACACAGTTCATCTGGAGCTGGCCAAAGCTTGCCGCTTTCCCGACGACAGCCACTCAATTCCTGTCCTCATCATCCCATCCATTCCAAGGACTGGTCATGTCAGTCCATGACGGTCGGTTGATGTTCTGTGAGTTTGGCCGATGGCAGTCGCAAGAGAAATAGAAAAAAATCTGGGGCAGACATTGCAATCTACAGGCCGCAGAGAAGGCAATATCTTGCAGCATCGGGATTCGCCTGGATGATTTGAGCCTGTGGGTAGTATTCCCAAGCTGGAAGCAACGCCGGTCAATGTGGGACAAGCGAGGCGGCTGGTCAGATGTGTGCTATGGCGAAATGAAGTGTGAAAGAAGCGTTTGGCATTGCGTGAAAGATGGGCGGCTGTGGTCCTGACTCCTGGATTGCTTCACAGTGGCCATGAGAAGAATAGCTGTTCCTAACAGTCCATGCCCAATGGGGAGGCCCCTCCGGATCCGAGACGATGCTAGTGTTAGAAAGTCAGGAACCATACCGTACCTAGCTCGTGCTGCCGGAGCATCTGATGCAGAGGGTTCGTGCTTTGTTCGGTTGATATGCCCGGTCTGCAGGAGAGAGGGCGGCAGGTGGGCTGCTATAATTAAATGGGGGAAAAAAGGTCTGGAGCGTTCTCCAGTAAAATAAACGGTCTTGTCTCTTTGCGGCCAAGCTCGATCGCGTGGGGTTGCCGGGCCGTTGCACGTTACGGCACAGAGCCCGCGGCAGTTACCACTCCCCTGTCGGCTGGCAGGGGTGCCATGATTGCCGGTAGCTTCTAGCGTCTTGTCTTGCCCTCTTTTACAAAACATATTGTCGATATTGCTGTCTACTCTCCTGCCGTCCATCAGAGCGAGCACTTACACATCGACAAGTCTTGCCTTCATGATTCGAGCGCGAATGCGGGGTATCAACCACACAATTTTATCCCCGGGTTTCCATCCCCGAGTCATCGTGACACCAGGGCACCGGCCTTTGTCAGACAGCCTTATCACCACTCCCGACCTACATGTCCCCTACAAGTGCCAGAATCGAACCATTCTGTCTTTCTGCGTCTGCTGTACTTCGTCCACATCTCGGACCCATGCAGGAGCTCTCTACGAAACACATCGCCGTCGTACAGCTGTCCCAGAAGGCAGATGGCAGAATCTCTGGTTGAGGAAGCGAGGGCAATTATGGCCGAGAGGATCATCGTGGCCTTGACTGGCTCTTATTATTCCTCACAAGGCTCGGACCATCTGCACCCTTCCGATTCTGTGTTCAGGACTGATATGGGATGGTTGCTAGTAGTTGTCAGCAACGCATGTTGCCCCGCTTGTTGGATGCGCCCGACTTTGCTCCATCATCATGAGCTCAACCAAAGCATCCCTTTTAACCTGTGTCTGATGCGGCTCAAAATCCAGCACCATGTTGGCTGGCTTCTCAAGACGAGGAGCTCACTGATGCCCAAAGTGCTCTTCTCTTTTCGAAACCGAACACGACCTCCCCACCTTCATGTGCATGTTCTCTTCCTCATAGTTACCCCTCACGACCTCACCCAAGCTGAGGTGAGAGAAGCAACTTCTACGGATAGCCGCAGCCTGACCGCCAAGCTGTGATGCAGTGTGAACACCAACCGCAGCGCTCGATGCCCGCACCCAGCCTGTCACAACACTCTGCCTGCAAACCGGGGCACCCGCCTGCTGGAATCCCACATGCACGAGACATACTGAGCATGCCGCTCTACAGATGGATCGCCAATTCATCGTTGCCCGGCTTGTGTGCCAAAACACCCACAGCCTGTAGCTTTCCGATCCCCCACAGCCTATCACAAGTGGACGACTCTGAGGCTCCGTGGCTTTGGGACAGATCAGACCAGTCGGATCCGGCCTCTCGCAGGTTACCTGCTTGTCCAGCGCTGAGTAGCTCACCTGGGCCCGGTTTCTATGTGTGAGACCATGCACTTCTGCAGCCTCGAGCACACGCTTTGCCCGACTCAGCTGCAGGATAGACATCCAGGAGAGGAATGCGCAGCACCACCTCGTATGTGAGTGCCACCCATGGTCTCTTTCTCACCCCTAGACACGCGCCTACGCTCTCAGGGAGTAAGCTCCCTGAGCGTCTTCCATATTTACTTCTGCGCCCGTCTCTTCCGTCGATCTCTTGTTCTCTTGGAAATTCCAATTCCCAACTTCAACCTCTCTTCCGCCTTGAACTCTTTTGACGCTCCCCATTGGTGGTGATGCCCTCACTCTGAGCTAGCTTTGCTTGCCCGTCTTACTGCTTGGCTCATCTATTCGGTGTAGGACAGCTACTGTCTTGCTATCCACACGTCAAAGTCTAGGCAGCAAGGCTCCTAGCAGGTCACATATATTTAGTTCACTTCCCACCTCGCTTCTCACCATGCCCCGATCCAGCTCCAGCTCTGGCACCAGCGCCGGGTCGAGCTCGAGCTCACGGCGGATGAAGGAATTCACGCTCCCGAAAACACCAGCTGTCAACACCCTGATTTGGTTCACTGGACGGAATCCTAGAAAAGTGAAAGCTGTCCGGGCCTATTATTACGACGATGACTTCGAGACGCGCAGCAACGGCTCTTACAACTCGATGTGGTCATGGGCGAGCACCCGCAGCAATGTCGAGTACTATCTGGTAGAGTCGTCCAAGGGGGTCTACTACGCCGAGTACCCGGAGCAAAGCAGAAAGACAAAGTCGAGGCCAAGTGGCAGAGTCTCCCAGCCGAGTGCCACAGCTGCGTGGGCCAGAAACGCCAGTGTTCGGGACGCCAACGGCGATGATGAATCTGATTCAGACGATGGCAGCGATAGCAGCGAGTCTGAGTACGGACACCAGCAGCCGGGTCCCTTTGCCCAACCGCCAGGTCCCATGAGAATGGGGATGCCCAATGGCGGACCTCCTCCAATGGGTCGTCCTCCCATGATGGGCGGGCCCCCTCCAATGGGCGGTCCTCCCGGTCCTCCTCCCGGAGCCTTCCCACCAGGCTTTGCTGGTATGCCACGACCGTCTCCTCATCCGCAGATGCCTCCTCCTGGACACGGCATGCCGCCTCCGCAAGGCTTCCGGCCCCCGATGGGCATGGGGATGCCCCCTCCCGCTCCCGGAGCTGGTCCTCCTGGACCTTTCCCAGGCGGTCGCTAAGGAAGCGATCAAGGCGAGAGCCATGCTGGGCATCTATATGTGTGGACTATGGGTTATGAAGCGGCGTTCGGGTCTTTTGTATCATCACATCACAGGTCAATCCGGACAACAGGACGGATTATCATGTTTCGGAATTGCACTCAAAAAAAGGTTGGGTGCGGGCTTTTTGGTGTTTCTGGAGTTCAGGGCTACGATGGCGAGGCACTGGGAGCATACCTACTTATGGTTAACGATGATGGTCTCTGATGCACTATGAAGCTACTTCTTTTGCGCTGCGTTTCCATTGCTCGTTGTCTACTATGGCATCTCGATGTTCAAGTGAGCCCTAACCCTGACAGGTCACCCCTAACCAGCTAACAACCTACTTTTGACCCTTCAATCTTCTCACATCACCTCACAAACAGGTTGCAATCGACAGTATACCTCCAATTGCAGCAGACCCTGGCAACACATTGTGTTCTGTGGTGTCTTCCATATCACATTTACGATCTCGCAAGCCGCCATCCAGGACTTCATCGTACAGCACAACCCGCATGTTATGTGACGGATCATCACAGCGCTTAGACTATAACATCATGACGGTTCCAATTGAGCGATACTGCCAGAGTCGCGGAATCGTTCTCTTGACCGGAAGAGAGGCCTTCTCAAGGGCATGATCAAAACCCGTGTTGTCCCAGAGTGATGAGGGTGATGAGGCAGCCGTTGAGGCACTGCTTTCAGAACTTGCATCCCGAGATGATGTTGATGATGACTGTGCAGGAAGGGCCTTGATTACCACTCCCCAATCGGAGACGGCGTAACCGGCATTTGATCTGAACTTTTACGACGGGGCCACCGACCGGCATCCTCCTCCGCAGGGCTGGTGTAAGGCACACCACCACCGCCCTCACATGGGGAGGTGGCCTCTCTGCCCCGCATTCACAACCGCAGTTGTTGGCTCGCGGACCAAACACCACACACCTACCCTGCAACTACCATTGGAGGTCAAGGTAGGTAGGCAGGTACACCACGGTCACGGTCAGGAATGTTTTCACCTTGGACAACCGATTAATGTCTGGATTCATGTCTATCTAGGCAGAAATGAAGGAGATGCTTGGTATTGTGGGAAGAGTAGGTAGGTCATATCTTTCCCAGGCATCAACAGCTTTTTACCCCGCTATAGTAACACACACACACGCACACACACCTCCCCGCACTTCTTCTTCTTCACGAGGAGGTTCACGCTTTTTTTACGGGGAAGGGTACCGAATAGGATGTAGAAGAGTACACAGCAGCGAGCGGGCTCGTGGTTTTAATGTAGAGGTGGGGTGGGACTTTGTGATTACATCTTCAATGGCAGCAGTAGCAGCAGCAGCAGGAGCAGGAGGAGCAACTATATCGGTTTGGAGCTGCAAGTATGTACATACATACCTTGGGTTATATGAAGCTGACGGCATTTCTAGAGCTGTTGAAAGTCGGTTCCAAAAAAACTAGACAACCAACCTGAATTTTCCTGGTTTTAGGTGGAGATGTCAAGGTCAGCGCAGTTGATGCTCGCCTGACAAGTAATCTATCTGACTGTACAGCAGCTGCGCAAAAGCTAGAAAAGACTTTCACGATTACTGTGAGCCAGAATCTGACATCTTCAGCGTATGGAAGGAAGGATCGAAATAGAGCTGTTCGATATCTTGATTTAAGTTCTTGCATATGATTGCGGCGGGGCAGGATAAGGCGATTTTGATGTCTATTTCACCCCTCCCAGCAATGGGATTTTTTCTTGGGTTGGAGAGGTGACGTTTTTTTGATCAAGTTGTTGTTCACAAGGCGGCAGGTGGCAGGCACAGTTTCGCGGGGGAGGCTGAGTTCACGTTTCCCACGAGCTGACTACCCTCTCACTAACCCCACAATAGTTCTCCTCGCAAAAAAGGGGCCAATCAGACAAGTTGAGGTTCGGTTGTTGTGTCTGTTTGACTTTTTTGTTCGTTCGTTCGTTCGTTGAGGGGGATTCCGCCGTTTATTACCTACCTTTGTTGCCCTGTACCTGTACCTGTACCTGTGCTTCTTGCCGAGCGGTGACTGGACTCTAGACAAAGAAACAATAGTGCTAGCAGATGGCCATGTGGATTACCACCCACCGCTCTCGGTTCCAAGTCCCGGCGTGTTGCAGCGACGGTGCATTTTGGCCAAGCTCGGGTACGCGTAGCTGGCTTTGTTTGGAAGAAGGGTTTTGGTTTTGAGGACGGACAGCTTAGATAGGTAGGTTGCTTGGTGAGACAGCCAACGGATAACTTGCCACAAGGACACACACACAAATAGCAACAAGACACACAGCGGAGGGGATGAAAAAGGAAATTTTAGGGAAGCGTAGGTAGGTATGGTGAGAGTGTTACAAGTCATTGTGACATTCATGACAAGAGACCGGGTCTGTTGTTGGTGGTGTTGGGTAAGGTACCTTGAAGGCTAGTTTGAAACTACCTTACCTACCCATCAAGGTGGATGGATCTCCCCATAGGGCAGGCAGGCCGTAGGGCAGACCTCTAGACCATACCGTGAAGCTATCTTGCTTTTCGTCCTCACTTTTGGGTTGTGAGTGTGGCCTCCCAATCCTGCGGTTTTTGGGAACCCCGCCTGCGCCCCTCCCTCCCTCATCCCTCCTGGCAAGGCCACACTGCCAGCCTGGCCCGCTTACACTACCTACCTTCCTGGTATGGAGAGATGTAAGCTGCATGAATTATACAGCCAATGGGAGGGTTAGTGAAGCTGATGATGCACATAGACGGTTGCCTCTTCCGTTGAACGGCAGGGGGTGAATGAGGTATCATATTGCATGGTGTTGTGTGCATGCTTTACCGGCTGTGCTGCCTTGTGAGTCGAACATAACTTTGATCTACAATTGAGGCTCTGGCAGGCAGGGGTTGGGTTGGGGGAGATACCTAGGTATGTATATAAGACGCTGGTCGCTTTCACATCTCACAGGTTTTGATTTTTCTAGGACAGATCTTGTCTTTTTCCATCTGAAAAGATCCAAGTCCTGACGGCCGTTTGATACCGACACACACCGAAGACGAGGGGTTACCGCCTCTTTTTGTTGTGTGGTGTTTGTACTGTCCCTTGATTGTGCTATAACTTGCCCTCTTCCCCCCCCCTTTTTTCTCTTCCCTCATTACATTTTCTGTCTTTATACCATCTTCTCATTCAGTATCCTCATCACCAACAACCATGAACCAAACCACCGGCAACGGGGTCGGCGAGCCCCTGAGCCCCATCGCCATGCTAGACTACCTCTTCCCCGGCTTCTCCCCCTTCGCCAGGTTCCTGCAGTCCTCCCTCGGCATCAACCTGAACCTCTACATCCCCGTCCTCTTATCCATCTCCTTCCTCGCCGCCGCCTGGCGCTACCTGTCGGCCTACCTCAACGACCTGGTGGAGTCCTACTTCATGTCCATCGTCGACGTGCGCACCGACGATGAGATTTACAACATGCTCATGGGGTGGGTGGCGCAGCAGACCTTTGCCCAGCGCTCCCGTCGGTTCGTGGCCAACACCAATCTCAACTCGAGGATGTACTGGTGGAGGTGGGCGTCAAACGATGACGACGACGACGACGGGGTCGAGATTGACGAGTCCGGCTGTGTCGTCACCAAGAAGAAGAAGAAGGCTCTGGCGTACACGCCCACCTTTGGGAGCCATTGGTTCATCTACAAGAGGAGGCTGTTGATTTTTAAGAGGCAGCAGCCCGCGACGCAAAGCCCTTATTACACCACCAGCGAGAGGGAGGAGATATCGATTAGCTGCTTTGGGAGGAGCCCCTGGGTGTTGAAGGAGTTGCTCAACGAGGCGAGGGCGATGTACCTCAAGCGGGACGAGGCAAAGACGCTGATTTACCGTGGTGCGCTCAAGGGGACCAAGTTAGAGCCGCAGTGGCAGAGGTGCATGGCCAGGACTTCGAGGCCGTTTTCGACTGTTATCCTCAATGAGGATGTCAAGAAGAAGCTGATTGAGGATGTTACTGACTACCTCAACCCGGCCACGAGGCGGTGGTATGCCAACCGGGGTATCCCCTACCGTCGGGGGTATCTGCTCTGGGGCCCGCCAGGAACGGGGAAGTCATCTCTTTCTCTCGCCTTGGCTGGGTTTTTCAAGATGACGATTTACATCGTCTCCCTCTCGTCCATGACGGCCACAGAGGAGAACCTCGCCAGTCTGTTCGCCGAGCTCCCCCGCCGCTGCGTGGTCCTGCTGGAAGACATCGACACAGCCGGCCTCACCCACACCCGGGACCCCTCCTCCCCATCCGACGCCACCACCTCCGACACGCCCCCCGACACCACCCCCATCCCCGCAGGAGACGCAACAGGCAAACCCCCCCTCCCCCTCCCCGGCCGCCTCTCCCTCTCCGGCCTCCTCAACATTTTGGACGGCGTCGCCTCCCAAGAAGGCCGCGTCCTCATCATGACAACCAACCACCTCGAGAAACTAGACAAAGCCCTCATCCGCCCCGGCAGAGTCGACATGCAAGTCAAGTTCGACAAGGCCGACGCAGGCATGACGGCCGCCATCTTCCGCGCCATCTACGCCCCCCTCGACGAGGACTACGCCCTCCCCTCTTCCTCTTCCTCTTCCTCTCCCTCTACTGCCATAAAATCAGCTGCTTTAACCGCCCTCAACAAAAAGCTAGCACCCACCACCACCACCACCACCACCCCGACCCCGTTAACCGACAAGGAAAAAGCCGCCCAAGAAGAGAAAAAAACCCGTCAAAAACAAGAGGTCCTAGCCCGTGTTGACAAACTAGCGCAAGAGTTTGCGTCAAAAGTGCCGCCCATGGAGTTCTCCCCCGCCGAAATCCAAGGCTTCCTCCTCAAGCACAAGCGCAACCCTGAGCAGGCCGTCGAGGGGGTACAAGACTGGCTTGTGGTCGCGCGCAAGGAGCAGAAGGAGCGGGAGGTGGAGCAGGCTAGGAAGAAGGAGGAAGAAGCGAAAAAAGCGGCCAAAAAAGCGGCTGAGAAGGCGAAGAAGAAGACTGCTGCTGCTGCTGCGAAGAAGAAGGAGAATAAAAAGGCTAAGAGTAGTAGGAAGGGGAGGAAGGATGATGATACGGATAGTGAGGAGGGGGAGGATGGTTCTGATGGGAGTGAGGAGGAGGAGGAGGGGAGTGACAAGAGTGAGAGTGAGAGTGAGAGTGAGGGGGAGAAGACGAAGAAGAAGGGGAAGAAGACAAAAAAGGGGAGGAAGGAGAAGGAGAAGAAGGTCAAGCCGGTGGTGGAGGTTAGGGTTGATACGCCCCCTCCGAGCGGTTCAGAGGCTGATAAGGGGGTGCCGGTGCCTGAGCTTGCACTGGATGAGAAGCCGGTTGTTGTTGTTGTTGCTGCTCCGGCCAAGGCAATGACGATTGACACTAAAAAGGCAAATGAAGAGGAGGTGGAAAAGGCGCAGGTGTCAGGGGATTCGGGGTATGGGGCTGTGAGTGCTGTTGAGAGTGATGTTGCTCCGGTTGAGGTTGTTGTTTAGAGGTTGTGGGAAAGGTAAGGGGTTGAAAGAGTGTATGATATACGAGTTATGATATGGTGGGATGGACGGGAAAGGCCTTGTGTTCTTTTGCTTTTTTATTTGCATCTATGGGGGCGTTTCTTAGCATACTACGTTTTGTGGTGGAGTGCTGAGCATTCTGAACTAGAACTTAGAATATTATGATTAAAGTGAATAATTGCACGACCTTGCTGTCTGTCAGTGAGTGATGTTGTTTGTGAGGATGAGCATGAGAGAGTGTATGTATGAGAGGGTAGATGAGTGTGAATGCCAAAATGACACTGTGTGCCAGTGTCTGAAAGGGAGGCCGGCAGCTGGAGCCCTCCGTGATCGGTCCCCTACCCTGTAGATTGATAAGATTATCTCTCACGCAATCTGCTCCACTGCCTCCCAAGGGTGGTTGCAATAAGAAAGGGCTCGTGCTCGCCTCAAGATCGATACGATAAATAGTGGGGCATTTCTTTCTTTTTTCCCTCTCGGAATCATCCGTTATTCAAGGTTGATCTTGCCAAGCCACAGTGAGGACGTAGGAGAGACGCATCATCATGGAAGATCATATTCGACCATCGAGACGGCATCGAGATGGCGGGTATTCTCCCAAATGAGAACTTGGGCCGGGTTCGGCTCCAGCTCAGCCACCACCCACACGGTGGCAGCAGCACAGCACGCAACACAACCGATGGGGGGGGATGGATGGTGGGATGCATCGGCGGCGGGCGGCCTGGGCTGTTCCTGCAGAGGCGAACGACACGATGGGGGTTGGTCGTGTCGATTCGGCGAATAAGAATTGGGGGTTGGTTTTTTGGTGAGACCCTGATCACAAGGAAAAGTCAGTCGAGAGTCGAGGGACTCTGTCTCGCGGTTACCGTTGCCACGACCCGAGGGAAGTTGTACGTACAACGCGATTTTTTTATTCCCTCTTGACGATCCGGTATGAAAACTCTTGACCGGACGACTGGGACATGGCGACGGTGGGCCCGTTCTGGGTTGTCTCCGGTTATTTTCTCCGTTGCAGTCGCCTGAGGAGGGATTTCCAGATGAACATCGACGGCGTGAACCTCAACGGCTGTCGATGGTTTTAGAGTAGGACACTAGGTTAGCTGCTGTGCTCTGACTTGTCTCGTCTTTGGACTACCTAGACAAAGACGGTTCTGGCAGAGGCTCGAGACAACCTCAAAGCCTCATCAACATCGAAAAACGACCGCAAGTTCCAGAGGTTCCAACGGACTGGGCAGTGGGTTCAACTCCGTCCAACTGGACTGGCTGGTGGGGATTTTCTTTATCAATCTTGCATGAAACCTCCACTCCAGAGATTAGATCCGCGCATGGCCGACGAGGAAACCCACAGCGGGGGAGAAGGAGGGAGGGTTGGTGGTGGTGAAGAGACTCGAGACGACATGTGGGCGGCCGGGATGAGATCCCTATTCCATATGGGGCCAGGGCCTATGCGGCAGATTTTTTGTTTTCTGGCCGTCTGCAGAGATCTCCAAGTGGTTGGGTGTCCGACATCGTCCCCAAGAAATATCGTATGGCGTGTCTGGCGGGGAGACGCCCACGTACGTCCTTGCTATTGTGCTGGAACCCGGCAAGAGGTATTGTTCCCTGTCCGTTGTCCCCCCCCGTTGTCACCCGCCGTTGTCCCCGTCTCCGCTGTGGTTGGATCATTGGATGGTGGTGGGTGGCTCTCTGAGGGGAAGGAAATAAGTATTTGAACCTCCCGCGTCCTCTTTTTGTCGGTGTTGTGCTTGTTTCTCGCGTCCCCTATTATTTTTATTCCTTTTCAAAGTCCCCTGTTCTGGTGTTGCTGTATAGGTATCCTTCTCCAACAAAACCCCAACCCAACAAAGAGATAAGGCGACCAGAGACAGGTATGACACCCCCACTCTTTTTTTTTCGATGTCTGGACCACACACCAGACAGACGGCTGCAGATCTACCACATCACCGCCATCTGTCCCCAAGCAGTAGCCAATACATATTATCGGATAGATATTGGGAGCAACTGCTGGGGCAAGTGGTAGTGGGGTCTGCTTAGGTGGTTTCTCGATGGGGCAACATAAAAGGCGGTCAAAAAACATTGGGTGAGGAACCCACTTTGGAGCACTAGCTGACATGCCCCTCTAAAGTCTAAAGACCCTCCGTCTCCCGCCTCACGTCCCATCTCCTCGTCCCCTTTTTACAACGACACGACTCCCTCGCCCCGAACAAACGCTCGCCGAACCCAATTACACCTCCCAGCACCATGGCCTCCCGTCCCCAGAACATTGGCATCAAGGCCATCGAAATCTACTTCCCCAGCCAGGTGTGTTTTGCCCCCCCCCCCCCCCTTCCCCCGAACCTGACACCAGTCCACCGAGTCAACTCAGCTGTTGTTTACTTGGGCCGTCTGAGGCGGTCACCACTGACTGGTCCTTTGGCTTTGGCCTTGGCCCCGACATTCGCTGACAGCTGTCACGGCATAGTATGTGGAGCAAACTGAGCTCGAAAAGTTCGATGGCGTTAGCGCTGGCAAGTACACAATTGGTCTCGGCCAGACCAAGATGAGCTTCTGCGACGACCGTGAGGGTATGTTTTCTCTCCTGTCTCCATCTCCATCACTTCACCTGCCTCCCAACAAAATTTCCCCCATCGTTACACAGAAATTTTACCCCCTGCTGTGGTGCCTTGTCTTTATTGCCTTGCGCCACCCAGTTCCTGTTCCCCCCAGCCCCTGGGGCGGCAGGCGCCGGATGGTGGGGTATCCATGGCATGGCAGCACAGCAATTCCATTCTCCAATTCAGGGGCTGACATGCGGGCCCCGCCTTTCCAGATATCTACTCGTTCAGCTTGACCGTCGTGTCCAACCTGCTCAAGAAGTACAACATCGACACCAACTCGATCGGTCGCCTCGAGGTCGGCACCGAGACCATCCTCGACAAGTCCAAGTCGGTCAAGTCGGTGTTGATGCAGCTGTTCGGTGACAACACCAACATTGAGGGTGTCGACACAGTAAACGCCTGCTACGGCGGCACCAACGCCGTTTTCAACTCTGTCAACTGGATCGAGTCCTCTGCCTGGGATGGCCGTGACGCGATCGTTGTTGCTGGTGATATTGCCCTCTACGCCAAGGGCAATGCCCGCCCGACTGGTGGTGCTGGTGCCGTTGCGCTCCTGATTGGCCCTGATGCGCCCATCGTTTTCGAGCCCGGCATGCGTGGCAGCTACATGCAGCACGCCTATGACTTCTACAAGCCCGACCTCACCTCCGAGTACCCCTACGTTGATGGCCACTACTCCATCAACTGCTACACCGAGGCTCTCGACGGTGCTTACCGCGCCTACTGCAAGCGCGAGGCCCAGCTCACCAAGGGCGCCAATGGCCATGCCAACGGCAACGGCGTAACAGACGATGTCCTCCCCAAGACTCCTCTGGACCGCTTCGACTACATGGCTTTCCACGCCCCCACCTGCAAGCTCGTGCAAAAGTCGTATGCCCGCCTTCTCTACCATGACTACCTTGCCGACCCCGAGAACAAGGCCTTCGCCGAGGTCCCTGCCGACATCCGCGACATGGACTACAAGAAGTCCCTGACCGACAAGGTTGTCGAGAAGACCTTCATGACCCTCACCAAGAAGCGCTTCCAGGAGCGCGTCAACTCGGCCATCCAGGTCGCCACCCTCTGCGGCAACATGTACTGCGCCAGCGTCTGGGGCGGCCTTGCCAGCTTGATCGGCCACGTCGACAGCGCCAACCTCCAGGGCAAGCGCGTCGCCCTCTTCTCCTACGGCTCCGGTCTTGCCGCTTCCTTCTTCTCTTTCCGCATCAACGGCAGCACCGAGACCATCGCCAAGACTCTCGATATTCCCCAGAGACTTGTCGCTCGCCGCGCCGTTCCCCCAGAGACCTACGACTCGGTATGTTTTGTCAATTTGTCTCTTAATTTCGGACCATTGCTAATGTTGTCTCTCAGATGTGCGACCTCCGCAAGAAGGCCCATCTCCAGAAGGACTACGTCCCCACTGGCGATGTCTCCACCATCGCCCCCGGCACCTACTACCTCGAGAAGGTCGACGACATGTTCAAGAGGTTCTACGCCGTCAAGGAGTAAACGAACAAGTAAAACGAAAATAAAAGCATTGATGATGAATATATACCACAGAGGAGGAAGTAATTTTTTGTGTCAAAGACAAAAGACGGGGGGCATTACATACCCATAGACGACGACTGGGGACCGGCTGGATGCCGGTGGTCGGATATTATATTGGGAATGGTCTGGGATATGGGCTGGGTGGGTTGGGAACTGGAAGGAGGGAGGACGTAATAGAGCGTTTAATACCATGATTTCATTCTTGCGGTTGTTGGAGTATCATGAGTGTTTTTTGCTTGAGGTTTGAGCCGGCGTTCAGGGGGTGGGCGGCCGGACGTTTGTTGTTGTTGGATATTCTTGAATATATGGTTTAGGATTGTATATTTGGTGGGTGGTGAGCACTGGGATAGGCCGTGTCTTGTCATAGACGATGGAATGAACAGTTTTGTTTACAACACTGTGATATCTATTGACCGAGATATTCTATCAAAATGAAAACATTATGCCCCGCTGGCTAGTTTAGTTAGTAGTACTATTTACAACTTTGACTTATCCGCCCCTTCCTTGGCCTTCCTCACCGGCCTGCCCCCCATCCACCCTTCAAACTCCTCGCTCAGCACCCACTTCTCCTCGTCCTTCTTCTTCTTCCAGTACCGTTCAAACTCGTCCTGCTCCCTGCGCCAGTGCTTGAGATCCTCCACCACAAAGTCGGCCGCGTGCGTGGCCACCTCGGTGGTCCTCTCCATGGGCACCAAGTGGCCGTACCCCTCGATCGTAACAGCCCTGACCCTCCCCTTCTTCACCCCCCCGCTCCCGCCCGGCCCGACGCCCGTCAGGTCGAGCTTCTCCTGCCGGATATCAGGCGGGTTGACGTTGGAATCCCCGCCAAAAATCCAGATACACCCCGGCCGGACACCCGGCAGTTTATTCGCCGTCGCTGGGCCCCCCTCGGGCCTGTAAAAAGGAAAATCAGGATTCTTATGCACGACCTCGTCCGCGTCTGGGATCAAGTCCCAGTCTAGCTCGTGTTTTTTTTCGTTTTCTGACCACCGCTGGCGGATGGGGCGGTAGTAGGTGAAGCTCTCCATGTGTTTTGTCGTCAGGAGGGTGACTGACCCCTCGGGAGCGTCGGGGTAGATCTTGGTGGGGGTGGTTCGGAGGCCGTGGCGGAGCCAGGCGGTGAAGACCCTCGGGTCCCAGGTTTGATAAAACGGGTTTTTGGAGAAAGCTTCCTTGGCGGCGGAGAGGGAGGGCCAGATGTCGCGGCGGAAGGCGGAGGCTTTCATGGGGGCGAAGCCGTATTTGGGGCCTTTGGATTGGAAGCGGGAGAGGACGGGGTCGAGGAGGATGAGGGAGGAGAGGAGGCGGGGGTGGAGGAGGGAGAGGTTGACGATGATGTTTGCGCCGAAGGAGTGGCCTAGGCCGATTAGGGGGCGGGGGAGGGAGGAGCGGAAGACGTTGGTTAGGTGGAGGAGGTCGCGGGTGTGGTCTATCCAGGAGGCTGTTTTATGGTGTTAGTGTGGGATTTTGGAAAGGAGGGGGGGAAGGGGGATGTACGGTCGTTTCCGAGGTTGGCCTCGTTTAGGATGCCGGATTGGCCTTGGTGGGTTACGTCTGCGATCCAGATGCCGCGGATTTGGACGCCGCGGGCGTTGAGCAGACCAAGCAGGTCCTCCCAGAGGGGCTCGTAGAGTTCCTTGGGGAAGCCATTCGCGTGGGCGGCGATGACGGAGACGTCGCCGGGGGAGGGGGAGAGGTTGTTGAGGGGGATGTATTGTTTGACGGCCAGGAGGAGCGGTTCCTCCTGGGAGTGGGCGGTGGCGTGGGGGTACTCGCGGATGTGTTGAGACTCGATGGTGTGGTTTTTTATCAGGAATGAGGAGGCCATTTTGAAAAGGTTTGATTTATTCGTTTCAAAGGGTTTTGTGGTGAGAATGAGAGGAAGTGAAGGTGAGATTTGTGAGGTCGTATATGTAAGTCAAGGATCAGTTTACCCGTTGCAGTCGGTTATGTGGCTTGGTTTTAGGTGAACGGCAGTCAATCAATGAGTGAAAAGAGGTTTGCTTATGAGTGCGTGCTCAGTGACGGTCAAAAAAAGATCACAAGAGGAAATTGACGGTGAGAGTGACGATGTCAATTGAATCCCGTCTTGGAGGGGGCCCATATGCTACAATCTCATGTGAGTCGAGCAGGCTGTTATAAGTGCCGGTCGCGGTGAGGCTCGCCTGGCAGAGAGGGACCCAGTTGGGAAGGTGCCGAGGCTTGCAACGCCCCCGCGGAAACCAAGAGCCCCACGGCCGCTTCCCCGGATTTGAATTCCGGTCGGCAACGGGACCGCGACCGGAAAACGGGGCATAACACATTGACTTGTGATGCCGATGAGTTCGGAGTTAATGCCGTTTCTTTGTCGGCTGGGCAGGTTGCTTTGTTCTCCAACTTGAATCATGCGGGGAGTAGCAGTAGGGTGATCTTGTACCAAAAGCCGACAGTCCTTTACAACGAAGCACAAGGTTCCGTGGTGTAGTTGGTTATCACGTCAGTCTAACACACTGAAGGTCTCCAGTTCGAGCCTGGACGGAATCAAACCACATATCTTTTTGCTTCTCTCTCTACAAGAAGAATACTTTTGTCTTTTACTTTTCAGTCAACTTGAAATGATGATTTTACTGTTACCTTTCCTATGCTTTTCCAGTGGCGTTTTGGTGATTCTGATACTACCTTTGCTCTTGCCCCATTGCTCCTTCTTCCTCCATCACCACAACCACAGTATACTCCCATAGGATGATGCACACGTGTGTGGATGTATGTGTGTGTGTGTGTGAGAGAGAGAGTGTGTGTGAATTATCGAGATGCCACTTCTGTATATTTGTCGTATCCCCTATCGCAGCCATCTTTTCCCTCTGGGGTATCGCACGCATGAAACAGCAAGGTCACCCCAACGCCATCCCAAAAGTAGTCATATGCAGAATCATCTCAGGGTCATTATAATAACCATCCTTCACCCCCCTCATTCCCCCCATCCCCCATCCCTCAACCTCAACCCCCCAGTCACAACCCCCACCCCCAACCCCCCAGCACCACCCCCCTAACCTTGCCCCCCATCCACGTCAAGAACTTCCCTTCCCCCTTCCCCCCCTCCCCATCCTCCTCCTCCTCCTCCTTGCTCGGGCGTTCCCAGTCGTGAATCCCGCCATCGCGGGGAGCTGGCTTCAGGGAGGAGGTCACCCATTGGTCTTTATACCAGAAGAGGATGTCCTTTTCCTCGTTGTTGTTGTTGGTGTTGTTGTTGTTGTTCGTGTGCTTGTTGGTGTTCGTGTGCTTGGTGTTGTTGTTATTGGAGTGCTTAGTGCGGTTGTTAATATTGGTGTGATTGGTGGTGATGTGGTTGGCGTGGTTGTTGTGGTTGGTATAATTGTCACCAAAAGAAGAGAACTTCACGGGGGGAAAGAGAGCGGTGAACTCGTACAGTGCCATGTTGTAGTGGCACTGGTAAGTTCGGAAGACGCGGCTCATCTTGCTCTTTTGAACAACTGGAGGGAGGAGGGGGGGTTGGTTTGTAGTTGTGGTGGTTGTGGTGGTTGTGGTGGTTGTGGTGGTTGTTGTTGGTGGTGGTGGCGGCGGTGGTGGTGATGATGATGAGAAAAGGTGTGACATTTTGTTGTTGTCTTTGTTCTATGTGGTAGACTCAGAAGGAGATGATATGTTTTCGGTGATGCTCGGCTGTGGGTAGACTCCAAGACGGGAGTGTGTGTGTGTGTGTGTGATGGTGGTGACTTGATCCGAGTTGGTGGTTTTGGTCTGCTACTTGGCTGAGAAACAATATCCAAGTTCAAGCAGAAGAAAAAAAAAAGTCCAAAGGGCAGACATCTTATATCTCTTCTCAAACTCCTCTGCCTCAAACTTACCACACGCCCCCAAAAACCAAAAAGCCTCTGTCACAAACCTTGATATTTCCCCCTTGTGACGCGTTTGCAAAAAGAAAAACTCAAAAAAAGCATTGCCCATTATACTCAACCACACCCACAAAAATGCCATGGTATAAACTCGTCTCTTTTTACACATAACCCTCAGCCTCAGCCTCAGCCTCAGCCTCAAACTCCCCTCAACTCGCTCGTGCTCACGCTCACTTTTTCCTCCTAACCTTAAAAGTCTTCAACGGATCCCCCTTCCTCCCCCCACCAACCTTGAACGACCGCCCCTTACCCTTCCCTCCAAACTTGCCCTTGTGCTTCTTGTCTTTATCCACCTTCTTAAACGGCACAAACCCAACCGACCCCTTTGTAATCTCCTTCTTTGCCTCCTTTGGCAAAAGATAATCAGGAACGTGCTTGAGATGGGCCTGCTGTCTCGCCTTGTGGCCCAGCTCGCCGTCGTGGCGGAGGTGGGAGAGCTCGGCGGGGTTTTCTTCAAAGTATCTACATCATGTCGTTAGTTTGTTGTTGTAAAAAAAAAAAAGAAAGAAACAAGGGACATACCTCTTCAAAGTCTCACTCCTCAACAGCTCCTGCCTCAGTTCCCTTGTCCTCGCCTCTCTGATGGCCACCTTTGTCACCGCGCGGAGGGCTATCTCCTGTTAGCTTGATACCCCATACATAGAATAAAAGTGAAAAAAAAAAAAAAAACCATACCATCATTCATACGATACCTAAACGCCTCCATCTGCTCCTTGCTGAAATTATACGGCTCCAACTTCCTGTTCATCTTCCCCTGCGCCCTCACAATCTTGGCCAGCACCTTCTCGTCCCTCTCGCAGCTCTTTATTGACGTCGGCTTGTGCTTCCCAAACAGCTCCTTCGGAATCACAAACGAGAGGGCAATCCCCGTCCTCCCCGCCCTCGCCGTCCGCCCAATCCTGTGGGTGTATGACGACGCCGACGTGGGCAAGTCAAAATTCACCACCGCCGCCACATTCTTAAAGTCGATGCCCCTAGAAACACCATACTCCTCATCCCTCTTCCCCTTCCTCCCCCCCTTGTTCGTCTTCTTCTTCTTCTCCCCCTCTCCCTCCTCCTCTTCCCCCTTTGTCTCCTCCTCCTTCTCATCCCCAAAAACCTCACTCCTCTCATCACTCGCAATGATGATGTCATAAATCCCCCTGTTAAACTCCTCAATCACCTTGATCCTCGTATTCACCGGCAGCTCCGAGTTCAGAATGCAGCTCCTGATGCTGAACTGCTCAAAAAACAGCTTCAGCCGATAACTCCTGTCAATATCCGCCACAAAAATCAAACAAGGCCCCTTGATCAGCTGCAGCTTGAAGATCAGGTAGCTAATCAGCCACTTGTCGTCCTCCCCGCACCTGACATAATACTGCGTCAGCTTCTCGTCCTCGTCTCCAAACTCCTCGTTCAGGTCCAGCAGCGTCGGGTTCCGGCAAAAGATGCCCTTCAGCGTGTCCAGCTCGGCCGAGAGCAGCGTCGCAGACATCATCGTCGTCTGCACCCCCTTCGGCATCGACCGCGACAGGTTCTCCATGTCCTCGTCGTAGCCGTACGACAGCACAAGGTCTGCCTCGTCGAGAACGAGGTACTGCAGCTGCGAGAGCGACAGCGCGCCCGAGTCGACCGATTTCCACGCGCGGGCCGGGGTGGACACCACCACGTCTGGCACGTTGGCCAGCAGGCTCCTCTGGACCGCGTCCGAGACGTTCTCTGTCAGCTTCGCCGCCGTGATGTCCTTTGCGCAAAACGCAGAAAACTCCTCGATCGCCTTGTGGACCTGGTCGGCGAGTTCGCGCGTCGGTACGAGGATCAGGCCGGCTGTGTGGGGTGTGCTGTCGGTCTATTGTTCCTCCCCCATCATCAATTAGCATTCCCTTCTCTTTCCTTCTCCCCATCCCTCTCAAAATCACTACTCCAGAATTAAAAACATACCTTCTTCCTCCCCAAAACCCCTTGCAGCACAGGCAGGACATACGCCGCCGTCTTTCCACTCCCCGTCTTCGCCTTGCAGAGCACATCCTCCCCTTTCAGCGCCAATGGAATCGCCCGTCTCTGCACAAGGGTGGGCTTCTCGAACCCGAGCTTCGCAACCGCCTGGACCAATCTCGGATCCAGTCCCAGCTCCGCAAAGCTCAGCTCTTTTTCTTCCTCGACAACAACCTTCTTTTCTTTTTTCTCCTTCTTCTCTTTTTTCTTTTCTGGCTCGGCAACAGCAGCAGCGTCGGCGGCTGGTGGCTCGTCGTCTTGGTTGAGTTTGCGCTTCATGGTTGCTGTTGTGTTGTGAGGTGGTGATGGATGGGATGGGATGGATGGTTTGCGATGCACGGCAGAGAACGTTTTTTTTTGGAGGCGTTCTGGCAGCAGCGCGCAGGCATTCGCCAACCAGAGGGGCCCCGAAAATTTTGGAGCTGCCAGTCCACTGAATTTCTTATCGCACTCGGTCGATAAGATAAGATTGCACAGGTGATCCACCCAACTGCATGCGGTCCAAGCTTGTTCCCCGCAAAGCTTAATTGACCCCTGTCAACTGGCCACCAGGGTCCTCACTGGCACAGGTCCACGATAGCCTCATTAACTACAGAGTATGCATGTATGTATGGAGAGCATACTGAATCACTCGTCGTCACTCTTGTTACACCGCAAAAAGTATAAACTACAAAATCAATTGCAAAACTACCAGAAGCCCATCGCCTAAGCATACACAAAACCAGGACGCATCCGTCAAACTATCATTACCACACGTTGCCGCGTTGCGTTTCCGATAACTCCATCGTCGTCCAGCCGGTCCCAATCCAGGTAACACGAACAGTGTGACCACGAGAGAAGCCATCGCCCATAATACTTTTCAAAGACCGACCAAAGAAAAGACTCCTCCAATAACAAACTGATCCAGAGCTCAACCGTGCAACGCCTTCCAAATAAAAATATGGGCCTCCTGAACCACAGTCGCGCAGCTGTGCAGACTCTGGCCCAAGCCAAAGCCATCCAAATCCAATCACGACTGGTGCCGAAGGAAATGCATACCACTGATCAAGACAACATGCTCCAAACAATTGCTCAAAACAACTTCAACGAGAGATATCGCCGGGAGCAGCACCGGCCTTTTCAAAGACTCGGACCTGAGTAGGAACTGAGTCGAGGTTTTTTTGTTTTTTAGATGAGACAGGTGAGACAGATTTCAAAGGTGTCTTGGACTTCTGCTGAGCTGGCTTGGACTTGTACCGAGGTGGGCTATATCGAGGTGAGCTGGACCTATGGCGAGGTGATCTGGACCTAGGGCGAGGTGGCTTTGGTTCAGATATTCGCACAAGCCAGTAAGGTTGGTATGACGATATCCTCTAGTAACGCCGGTCATACTCCCGAGGAGGATAGGCCTCCCGGACATAGGGATCACGCGGGGGAAAATCCCGAGGAGGAGGGCGGTCATAGGGACGCCCACCGCCATTCATGTATGGGTCAGGAGGAGGGTAGTCCCGGGGCGGCCCACGATAGGGATCATCGTAGCGGCGCGCCGGGGGGTAGTCGTCCATCGGGGGTCCACGGCGCGGAGGGGAACGGTAGGGCCTGGCACGGTCATCATAGTAATCGCGCCGGGGAACCGGAGACCGGTCGCGGTAGTCGCCTCTGTAGTCGCCTCCATTGCGGTGGGGACTGTACGCACGAGGCGGGCCCCGACGATCATAGTCGTTCATGCGGCCCGGCCCGCGGCGAGGTGACATGGATCGCCCGCGGTCTCCACGGGGAATGTCCGCCTGGGTCTGTGTTTGTTAGCAAACAGCGCACTCTTGGAAAACAACAGGTTACCTACGTTGGCGGTGCAAGTCACTCGAACGCCCTTGAATTCGCGCTCGTTGAGCTTCTCAACAGCGGTGCGGAGGTCGGCAGCCGTCTCGAACTCGACAAATCTGACAGCGCATTAGTCACTTGCATCGTGTGAAGAATGCAACATCATCGGAACAACATACCCTTCACTGCTACCGTTGCGTCCAGTCTCGCTGTAAACGACGTCAAGGCCGGGTGCACGAGCAAAGTCTTTGAGATCCTATAGAGCCAGTCCCATGTAAGTGGAAGTCCAGGTAGGTAGGTGCCGGAATTGTTCAGGTTCGACGGGAAAGACGAAGTTCCAGAAGGCCCGGTGCGCCAGCCCCGGTCTGATCGTAGCTTTGGAGCTCTATGCCTATCCCAACCGCAAAACAGACATTGCAAACAAAACAAGGGTGCTTGGGCAGTGAGTGCATGTCCTTGTGACACAAAGGACGGGGGGCTGGCCAAATGGGAACATCGCCATCCAGGAGACGGAACCATGCCAGGGGGAGGAGGGGCCGAGCGGGGGAGGAGGGGCAGAAAATGCACTTCGAGTCCATGCCGACCAAACCGGTAAACTGAGGGCAGCGAGTCCTTCAAGGCCACGATATACGGCCTGGTCCAAAAGTGTCCAAGGGGGAAGCAGGAGAGAGGTAACAGACCTGCCAGCTGGTGTCTGGGGGAAGTCCCGAAATCTGCAAGCGGTGCGGTGTGCGACGCGGCCGGGGAGCGTTGCTGCGCTCATTGTTGAATCCGCCGCCGCCGCCGCCCGCGTTGTTTTCGCGGTGTCGAGTACCACGGGCAAACTGCACAGTGAGGCGCTCGCCAAGGAAGGTCGATCCGTCTTGCACAATGCCGTCGTCAGCCAAAGCAGCACGAGAGTTAGCGGGATGGGGTGAATGTCAACATACGGAAAGCTAGAAGCAGGAGCGAGATGTCAGCAAAGATATTACAGCTACGATGACCTGGACCGAGGGTGTGGGTAGCTTACCTGGAACAACGTCACGGGCATCCATGGGATCCTTGTACTCGATGAACCCGAAACCGTTCATGAGCTTGATCTCAGCAATGTCACCGGTGCCATGGGTGGAGAAGTGAGCTTCGATATCGGCCTTGGTGGCTGTCACGACCAGAAGCGTCAGCAAAGCACGTCCAGGCTGCCATCTCACGAGGAGTTTCAATGCGACGCGAAGCAAACTTACCATTCCGAGGCAGATTGCCCAGGTAGAGGCGAGTTGCCGATACCTCAGTCATGGTAGCTGATGGAAACAGCGAGTCGCGTGCCAGCAGAGTGGAAGCTATTCAAACAGAAGGGGAGTTGGGATGAACGAGGAGGAGGAAGAAGAAGCTCGGAGCGTGTGGTGTGATACAAAGTCCTGTGTGTCAAAAGGAAAGGGCTCCGTCCTGCGGGTGGGGTTGACCTGATCGTGTCCTTCTCTCTGGCTGAAGTGTAAATGCGCCAAAGCCAATTCCTCCCAGCACCTGGTAGCTTTCGGCGACTGGGTGAGGTGAGTGGGCGGGCGGGTGGGCAGGCAGGCGACAGAACAGACAAAACGAGGCGCGTTGGGGGAGACGCGATGAATACGTGATGAACTATGATGCGCAAATGTGGAGGGGAGGGGGGGGGAGAAAGTGGCGATGACAGGCCTGGGGAAAAAAGAGATGGAGAACCTGAGCTCCAGTTGATGGCGGAGATGGAAAGAGTGGAAAGAGCAGGAAAAATTGGCTCGAGCACGAGCCGAAGCGAAGCTGGCTGGAGACAATCGCTTGAGAATGACGGCAGGGGGGGGGGGGCAGCGCAAGACCTCACATGCCCCCCCAAAACTCCAAACGCAGGCTCGACACACTGCAGGAGCCAATCACATGGCCGAATCCCTCCAGAGCCCGCGCCAAGTCCTGGCTCACCCCAACGGCAGGCTCGCCGCGAGATCCCTGACACAAGCCCTCCCGTCCTCGACGTCCAAGCGACAGCCTCGATTTGCTTGTTACCGAGCTGTAGTAGAGGGGGAGAGCCTTTGATGAAAGGTGCCACGGCATAATCAAGTCCGTACAACACCTAGAGATTCCTAGGCAAGAAAGCAGCACCAGCACCAGCACCAGCCTTGTGGTACGATCAGCACTTGGCCGTGTCAGTTCTCACACGGTACAAAAAACACTGGCTGGTATGCACCTCAGGACACAGTTTCCCCAGCCTCGAGTCTGTCTGAGATCTGTGTCTCATCTGCTTTCCAGGGCGCAAAACTTTAATCTATCCTTTTTTTTTTATACGATAAAGGCTTTGTACAGTTCTTCGTGTTGGCCGTGGCGTTACTCCGTATCCTCTACATATTCGCAATCGAATCATCATAGCCGCCAAAATAGTAAAACGCCATTGGCTATGCAACCAAACCAGGGGAGACTCCGCGAGGCCACATGACCTTTTTTCACCAGTCCATTAGTGTAAATCATATGCAGGCCGTAAACTATGTATGATCAAGTCCTAGACACCTTCAAACAGGATGTCGATGATCTCGTCCAGAAAGGTAAATGCCAGATGCGCACTGTAAGAGACAGAGTGTTAGCATGCACCTTATTCATTCCTCAGCCTTGCCCGCGAGCCGCAGCCTTCCTTCCATCCATCCACCACTCCAACCTCAACAACAAAAAAACACAAGAAAAAGAACTTACTTCAACCTCCCATTATTCAACGTGGCAAAAACCCTCCTACTCGCTGCCTGCGCATTCAACCTCCCTACCACACTCCCCGCCAAATCCGGCACCAGCGTCGCCAGCATCAAGCTCGCCTCCGTCCTCGTCTTCATCTTCTCCTGTTTCGTCCTCGGCACCTTATCCCTTACCATCTCCCCCCCAGGTCCCGGCCACATCACCCCCTTGACCATATCCACATACCGCAACACCTGCTCCTCCCCAAGCAACATCTTGACATTGTCCCTCAGCTTCCTCTCAATCGTACCCCCCAGCAACTGATGCAGCACCACCACCACCGCCCGCCCTCTCAACCAGTTGTTCCCCTTGTTGAGTTCAAACACCTCCAAGAAGATGTCGCAAATAGGTTTGACGAACGGCTCTATTTCCTTCCCTGCCCCAGTGCCATTATCAAAAGCATTTAGTTCCGCCTCGGCCTCAGCAGCATTCAACACCCCCCCTGCCCCCGGGACGTTCTCATCATTGAGCGGGAGTTGACTCAGTTGACTCGTCGCAGCAGCAATCAGATTCTGCCCCGCCAAGCTCAACTGGTCCAACACAGGAATACTCCCCAAAATATCCTCCATCCCATCCGCCACCGAATCATACAACCTGCTCATCATATCCTTCCTGTTCCCCTCCGCACTGCTCCCCCCCACCTCCCCATTAATCACCCTCTGCGACAAAAAAGCCCTCAAATCCCTACTCCTACAAACATCCGGCAGCAGCAACAACTCGCTCAAGTACCTCTCCAGCCCCGCCCTCCTCTTTTGCAGAAACCCCTGCTCCAGCTTCATCACCATCCTCCTCCTCGGAAACTCCAACCCCCTGACGCTGGGATACCCCCCCCTCAGCTTCTGGTGCAGCTCCAAAAACTCGCTATACCTCCTCTTCACCACCCACCTCGCCGCCGGCATCTTCTCCCCCGCGTTCCTCGACACCTCCACCGCATACACCGCAAACTCCTTCCCCTCCTCGTCCCTCCCAACCTCAATCTCCCGCAAGATCCTCACCGTCGACCTCCCATACAGGCTATTGTCGCTCTCCTGAATGACATACTGCCGCCTCTGCAACTCCTTCCTCCTCAGCTCCCTCTGCAGCGAAGCCTTGGACTTTCTCAAAATCCTCAGCTCCGCCGTGTTATTCGTCAACTCCGCCTTTCTCAAAAGCGAATCCACCACCGCCTCCTGGGTAACCAACTTGTCAATTTCATTCGTGAGGGTGGTGATGGCCTCGGCCAGCCCCAGATCCCCCGGAGCGGCAAGGTGAACAGCCGCAATGTCATCCTCCGAATCCTTAGCTTCGTCAATGTCCGAGGGCTCGTCCGACAGGAACCTATTCTCGTCCCCAAACAAGTCATCGTCCACAAACACCCCTATCCTGGACGCTGCCGAAACAAGCCCCAGCGACGCCAGCGATGGCTTCTCCGTTTTGCTCGTAGTCGTCGTATCCAGCGACCCACGTGATGATCTAGGAGGCAAGTCCAGACTGCCGCGGTGGGTGGTAGACCTATCATCCGAAGGGGCGCGCTGTTTCCCTGCTGCTACTGTAGAAGAAGCTGCCCCAAACAAGCCCCCGTCCATGTTGCCATTGTCAGCCTCTTCATCCCCAAATAGTCCACCCCGTAGTTCCTCCACTTTTAATGGTGTCTGCTGGCTGTCTTCGAGAATATTATTCAACGCCCGCTCCATCGCCTGCACGACTTTGGTGTCTGGCACATTGTTATTACTGCCGCTGTCTTGGTCGAGGCTCGCGATGGAGTCAGCCATGAGGTCGTTATCCCCCGTTGCTCCTATATCGTCGTCAAATAAGGGGTTCGGTGAGTAAGAAGCCCGACCCTCGTCGACAGAACCTGAGCGGCGGATGTCGCGGAGGTCAGGGACTGAAGTCATCAATGGGCCGAGGTCGCTCCCTCCATTAGAGTTGAAAGACATGGCCCGGAGATCGGTTGCCGAGCCCGCTCGCCGGTTATTGTTTTGTGAGTTATTGTTGGTTTGTAGCCTTGGTGCCAGCCGAGACACAGGGTGTGGTTTTGATGATGATGATGAGGCGGTATAAGAGGCTGCCCGGGGGAGCGCTGCGGTGGAGGCTGGAACAGAAGCCGTTGTTCGTCGTGAAGCCTCCTCTGCAGCGAGGGCCTTGTAGAAGATCTCAGACTTGCGAAAGTTCTGGAAATGCTTCACGCGCATCTCCTCTAGAACGGCGCTCTGAGCCCGTAGAATCTCACGACGAGCCCGGTAGTATTGCTCGGGTGTGGCCCGCTTGCCAGCCTTCAAAAAGTCTGAAATAATCCTTTTTGATGAGTCTGGCACCTTGAGTTCAGGCCGGCTGAGGTAGGCAGCGTCGATCTGTGCAAGATCAAGACGGTCCGACTCCGTCCATGGCGGTAATTGTAGAGGTAGCTGTTCCCCCTCTAGCCCATCATCCTCAAGCGGATTCCTGAAGCCATCCACCACAAGCCAAAACTGCACCAAAGGCATCAACCGCTGCCTATCCATGTACTCCATGAAATAAGACAGCCCCGAGGGATCCCTCAACAGATCCGTAAGAGAAGCCTTCTCCAACTTCGAATCACTAGGAACATCAGGACTCCCCCCTTGCGGCAATCCCCTCCGATCCCCCGGCGTGGCCAAATGATGCACCTTTTGATCCAGCAACCGTTTGCCCATCTCCAACCTCCTCATATAAACCTGATCTACCCCTTCCTGCTGCGAATCCCTCTTCAGCTGACTAGCAACCTCACTTCTAAACCTCCTCGCATCCGATAAATTCGTCACCTTCCTAATCGCCCTCACAAACTTCTCAAACCTCCTCTCACTATCCCCCACCCCCAACCTCGGAAACGCAACCACTTGTTTCCCCCCCTGTTTCGGCGCCGGCGAAGCATGCTGATCCAACGCAGCCCTCAACTTCCTCACCGTCGACCTATCCTGCAACATACTCCTCCCATACCCCTCCATAACCTGATTCCACGTATCCGGCTCCGCCAGCAACCCCATCACCGGCCCCAACACCGCCCCCGCCACCACCTCCCTCACCACAATCCCCACCGCCCTCGACCCCAACATCTTCCCGTCCAACACCCGCGGCAGCACCCTCCCCACCAACCCCCTCAAGTAATCCCCCTGCGCCGTCTTCACATCCGAAAACCCCAACCCCGCCGCCGGGTGCAGCTTTCCCTCCCGGTATTTACTCGCAATCGCCAAGTCCAACTCCTCCGTCTCCGTCACGCTCCTGTTCAACTTCCGCCCCCTAACCGACTTCTCCGCCTCAGCAAAGTCCCTAAAATGCGCCGTCAAGATCGGCACCAGCCGCATGGTCAAAACCTCCGCCAGATCCACCCCCGCGATCCTGTCCCTGATCTTGACCAAAGCAGCCCGTATAACACGATCGACCTCATTCTCAAACACGGGGTTGGGGCTAATGCTCCCGTACCACACCCGGATGAAATCCCGAATCACATACCCCAACACCTCATCCAACGCCGCCGACACCCTCGGGCTCTCCGGGCAGAGGGGCACAGGTGTGTAAGCCTGCCGCTGCCTCAGAGCAGCTACTTCCCTGCCCCAGGCAGAGGGGGAGGTGAACAGCGCCCCGTTCGGTCGTCGGCCGGATGTTGTCTGTCGAAGCTGTCGGTACTGTCTGCCACCGCGGGAGGTGAGGACCGTAAGGGCGAGCACCCCGGCCAAAGCGGCAACGATCCCGCAGACGAATGCGTACCCGGCCCATCGCAGGGCGGGCACAAAGTCGACTGCGTAGCCCCAGGCGATGAAGCTCGTGATGGCGGCGAGGGCGAGCTGCTGTTTCTTCCCGTAGTGGAGCGCCGCCATGGCAGGAGTAAAGAGTGGAAAGAACCAAAACCAGGCATGTAATGTCTGTTTGCTGCTGCTGTTATCGTCGTCGCCGCATCGCTCAAGTTGTTTTTCGTTTTGTGAGGAGAGGGGGAGGGGGGGGGGGTGGGTGGTTGTTCGAGGGGGAGCTGGCTGGGCTTGGTGGTGGGCTGGAGGAGCTATCGATAGCCAAAGGAAGCGGGTATCGCGTCAGTGGTTGTCAGTAGCTCCATGCAGGGTAGTTGCTGCAGGGGTCTCCTTGCACACCGCGCTGTGTCATGCTCTGACATCAGATGCGGACCCTAACCCTGAGGCTAACCACGCTCAAGAGTAGGAGATGCCTATATCATTCAACCTGCCTTTGAATGTAAACACAATACCCAGATATCTTAGCACGTATAGAACTTGCTGTATGTAAAACAAAACCCCATTCAGTCTTTATTAGACAAGACCCTCCCAAATATCATCACATTCTCTGATTGTCACTCTATATCAGGGTATCAACCACAGCCTTCTTTTACTATCCATTCCCTCTCCTCCCCCCTAAAACACAGGATCCTCCAACCTCCTAAACAGCGCCACAAACTTCTCCCCCTTATTCCTCTCCACCTTCTTCCCCTCCTCCGTCGCATTCCTCATAATCTCCACACACGGATCCCCCTCCTGCTCCTCCACCCCCACCCTCTCAAACATCGGATGCGCCTCAAAATGCTGCACCATCCACCCATGCAAATCAGGCACATCCGTAATCGTATACACAATCCCCCCCGGCCTCACCGCATAAGCATACTCCGAATTCAGCGTCGTGCTCACAATCCTCTGCTTGTGCTTCCTCGCCTTGAAGTGCGGGTCGGGAAAGCAGATAAAAATCTTGGACAGCTGCCCCTGGCGGAAAAAGTTGGGCAAAAACTTCATCGTGTTGGCGCGGAGGACAGACACGTTTTGGTAGGCTCTGGACTCTTCGTTTTGGCGGCGGAGGACCTTGATGCGGTCCTCGACGAACTGGGTGACCGACACGCGGATTTCGAGCCCGAGGACGAGCGTCTGGGGCATGACGGGGGCGAGGGCGATGAGGAGGCCGCCGAAGCCGCAGCCAATGTCGGCTACTTCGACGTCTTGGGTGAGCTTTTTTACTTTGACGGGGGTTTCTTCTTCTTCTGTTGTTGTTGCTGATGGGTTGGCTTCTGGTTGTGACTCTTCTGGAGCGACGTAGGCTGGGTAGAGTGTTGACCAGTCCATTTGGTCAGGGTGTGGTGGGCTGGATGACTGTTAGTACTCTAGATCTCTTCTTTGAAAAGTAACAAATGGCTCACTAGACTAATTGATGGTCGGAGAAGGGGTTGGCGTGAGCTCTTTGGCGGTAAAACTTCTTGCGGGGCATGGTGAGGACATCGTCCTGCTTCATGGCGGCACGATAGTCCTCGCGCTTTTGCTTCTTGTTCTTTTTGACGCCCATTGTGACTTGATTTTTGAGTTGTTCCGAGTTCGGTGATTCGTTCAATACCAACAGTCAGAGGTTCTGTATCGTGTTGTCGGTGATATCTCGAGTTGATAGTGTCGCTGTATGAGTTTGATGCAGAGCGCAAACTTGTGAAGCCAATGACCAGGAACCAGCACCTAAAAGTTGACAGTGGGGCTCCATCCCACCTCCAGGGCCCCACCGGTGCCATGCAAGGATCATGCCCCGCGAGTCCGCTATCGGGCCACAGCTGCATGTCGACATTTTAAAGTACCCCGCGATGCAGTGTGAGCAATTGCTGTCGTATTCTGGGTCCCGGTCTGTAAGAATTCCATCTTTAATCTTTCCAGAACCTCCTGTTACTCGTCCAATTCACAATGGCTGCCGCGAAACAAGTCAACATTGCCATCATTGGTATGTGTTTACTTCTTTGTATTACTCCTGACTTATGCTTACAGCTATGACCCTTCAGGCGCCGGCGGGGTAGGAAAGTGCTTCCTCGGTCAGCTCGAGACTCTGTCCCAGCGCAGACCCAGCCCCAAGCTCGTCCTCACCTACATCAGCACCAGCAAGAAGGCTATCTACAACTCCGACTATGCCGCTATCGCCATCAACGATGTCGCCTCCAACCTTGCCTCCTCCTCCCAGGCTCCCCTCGCCCCTCCCAAGCTGATCGAGTACCTCAAGTCCTCCGGCTCCAAGACCGTCCTCGTCGACAACACCAGCTCCCAAGACGTTGCCGACGCCTACCCCCTCTTCCTCAGCAACGGCATCAGCATTGTCACCCCCAACAAGAAGGCCTTTTCTGGGTCCTACAAGCTCTGGCAGGAGATCTTCAGCGCTGCCGAGCAGTCTGGTGCCAAGGTCTACCACGAGTCCTCCGTCGGCGCCGGTCTCCCCGTCATCTCGACCCTCAACGACCTGGTGAACACTGGTGACGAGGTTACCAAGATCGAGGGTGTCTTCAGCGGCACCATGTCCTTCCTTTTCAACTCTTTCGCCCCCACCTCGGGCAAGGGCGGTCAATGGTCTGCCGAGGTGAAGAAGGCCAAGGAGCTCGGCTACACCGAGCCCGACCCCCGTGACGATCTCAACGGCTTGGACGTTGCCCGCAAGCTCACCATCCTCGCCCGCCTCGCTGGTCTCGAGGTCGAGTCCCCCACCTCGTTCCCCGTGCAGAGCCTCATCCCCAAGGAGCTCGAGTCCGTGGCCACCGGTGACGAGTTCCTCGAGAAGCTCCCTGCCTTTGACTCTCAGATGGAGGAGACCAAGGCGGCGGCTGAGAAGGAAGGCAAGGTGGTCCGGTTCGTGGGCAGCATCGATGTTGCCTCAAAGCAGGTCAAGGTTGGACTTGAGAAGTTCGATCTCTCCCACCCCATTGCGTCGCTGAAGGGTAGCGATAACATCATTAGCTTCTATACTAAGCGGTACGGAAGCAACCCCTTGATCATCCAGGGCGCTGGCGCCGGTGGTGAGGTTACTGCCATGGGCGTCACCAGCGACCTCATCAAGGTGCTCTCTCAGATCGCTTAAGAAAAGAATTCAGCAAATATTTCAAGCCAACATGGCTGTCGAAAAAAATGGTTGTTTGTGCTTGCTCTGGCTATGCTGTGTCTCCTCCTCCTCCGGCCCCTTACCCCATCCTATCCAACCATTTGGGCCTTGTTACTGTGTCTTTTCGGACGGCGTATGGCCGTTGGGAATCGATCCATTTCCGTTTATAGGAGGCTTCGACTGTTGCGGTTGGGTGGCTTCGCGAGCTCGCAGCGCATTCGTAAATGTTTGGCACGCGGAACCGGTGAGTCTGAATACGTAGAGGGTGATGTCGTAGATGACGAGAAAAATGATGGGCACGATGAAGAGAGAACCAAGTGTCATCTGGAGCAGGTTAGCACGGTGCTAAAGAACCAGCGTCCGCTTCACTTACAAAGAATCCAGAAATGCCGTGGAGGAATGGGTAAAACTGCGACGGGACCCAGCTCGGCTCCGTCATGGAGTAGTAGATCCAAGCTATTAGCTCCAAAAAGCCGGCCATCGCGAGTGTATTCCTGGGACTGATGTGATGATGCAAATGTTGCGGCTGGGAAAGGGAGGCAAGAATGATGTAGATAACACGGAGGTCCGAATAGCTAGACAAATGGGGGTATCGTGTGCAATGCGGTCGCGTCGTCAAGAGGATGAGCTATGAGCAGTAGGCAGGGGTGTATATAGAGCAATCGTAAAAGAGCGTGATCGTATCGGGGTTCAGGAGCAATGCGTGAGTAGGGACTAGCTGTTGGGATATGCTGTGCCGATGTTATTTCCTCGGTCGCGATACGCTTCCATCAGGGCCACCTATGTCAAGCTTTGGGAGGGAGTAGGTAGTAGGTAGAGGAAGAATGAAAAGGAGTGGGCGGTGCGCGTGGGGGCAACGAAGGGAGGCCACGAGGCGTTCAAGGTTTATGCGGGTTATACGGTGCCGTTCTCTTGGGTCTGCTTCAGTGCTAGGGATGAGGAGAGGGCGTGTCGGTGCCAAAGTCAAGGCCGGACGGTGGAAGAAGAGCTCCGAGCCGAAGCATGCTGTGCTGACCGAGATGCATGACGACGGGACTGGGCTGGGCAGTGTGGCAGTGGGAGAGATGTCAGGCGCACACTGGGTGAGCGGTGCCAAGATGCGCCAGCAGAGCACCCCTGTTTTAGTGCCTTGATCCACCGTCTGGGGAAGCTGTCTGGAGCTGGGCGCGCACTGTGCGCATCTCACTTCATCTCAAGATTCACTGCACTTTGAACATCAACTCATCAACAACCTTGCTTCAACCACATCTGCATCTTCTTTTGCAGTAACTGGTGATCCAACTGACCCAATAACTCATCACACATTCATCTCTCATACCATTTACACCACGCCAACCCTTAAACACGACGACAACAACCACCATGCCTCGTCCCCAAGACCCTCACTTATACGGCCAACCACCCCCCAAGAAACAAAAGAAATCCACCCCCACCGACCTCTCCGGCTCCCTAGCCTTCACCTCCCAGCTCAGCTCCCTCCTCGCCAGCTCCTCCACCACCCCCTCCACCGGCCGCCCCCGCCCCTCCAAATCCAAAACCGACGACCTCTTCAAATCAGTCAAGATCAAACGCAAGAACCCACCCAAAGACCAAGATGAAAAACTCACCCTCAAATCCCCCACCACCACCACCTCCTCCTCCGAACTCGAGGACCTAGCCCGCTTCCGGCAGCGCCTAGAGTCCAAATCCCGCCTCTACGCCGCCATGCAGAGAGGGGATTACATCGGCAAGGAATACGGCCTCGTCGACTTTGACCGCAAATGGGCTGAACAAAACCACCCCCAACATGAAGATCTGGATTCCTCCTCCTCCTCCTCCTCTGATTCAGAACCAGAAGCTTCCAAAGAAGAAGCAACAATAGAGCACACCGACGAGTACGGCCGCACCCGCCTCCTGACCCCGTCTCAAAAAGCGGCGTTGGACAGGGCGGCGGCGTCAAAGGTTGATTTGGACAAGATGGCCGGTCGGCCTGTTGCTGTGCCGTCTGATTTGATTTTTGGGGACACTATCCAAGCGCGGGCGTTTGAGGGGACGGATCAGATGGAGGAGCTGGCTAGGAAGAGGGACAGGAGCGCTACGCCGCCGCCGGAGGTGCATTATGATGCGAACTGGGAGATTCGGACGAAGGGGGTGGGGTTTTACAAGTTTAGTCAGGATGGGGAGAGTAGGAAGAGGGAGATGGAGGGGTTGGAGAGGGAGAGGGAACGGACGGAGAAGGAGAGGGACCAGAGGGAACGGGAGAAGCTGAAGAGGAAGGAGGAGCTGGAGAGGAGGAGGAAAGAGATTGAGGCTAGGAGGAGGGAGATGGGGGAGAAAAAGGCGGAGAGGGAGGCGAGTAGGTTTTTGGAGGGGTTGGGGGATATTTTGGGTGGTGGTGGTGGCGGCGGTGGTGAGGTTGGTAAAAAGGAGGGGGAAAGAAAGGAGGAAGGGAGGGCAGGGTAAGAGAGAGGGTGTGAATTAGACCTATGAAGATGATGTGTGGAATGGTTGCGAATATTTGAATAAACATCAAAACAAGCGACTGTTTTGTGTGCTATCTTGTCAAGATCTGTGTGTGTTTTGTAGAGACCACCTCAGTGATTGGGGGAATGACGAGCATTGGAAGTTGATGGAACCACGGGACTTGGTCTGCTCAAAAGCCATGAATATTTAAAAAGCTAGGTAGGTTGAATTACCTCAAGCCTTGGGCACAGGAATCTCTCGGCCAAGCGGTTGAATTACCAACCGCTTTTCCTCTCTTCTAAAAGGTCAAGCTATGAGGTACAGGCTTTCCTGTCGCCAACTCATCCTCGTTCACCACCGTCCATGCCACCATGTTTGACATGCGGTCTTTCTTTCAAAGTCTTGGATTTTAGCAGTATACGTTAAGGGATGTCGACGTTGGAATATAGTCAGAATAGGTACCCACCTTGAAGGCAGTTAATATACCTTTAATAAATAATACGAGGTAGGTAGTCCTTGAAAAAATGATCATAAAAGGGGGTTTGAAGAATATTAAGAGGGACATTGAACTTTTATTCAGTATTTTGTGCGTACCTTACCTTTCAACGCCTATCGACTACAGTAGGTACCTTATCTCTTAACCCCTCTTAAACCCTCTTAGATGATGGCCTCCCTTCAGGATCATGCTCCTCCAACCACTTCCGCACCTTCTCACCCTTCCACTTCCCATCACGGGTTTCCGTGGTAAAGAACCGCCGCTCATTCTTGATCGGTTCATACTTTGTCCATCTCCTCCCCTGTCCCAAAAAGTACCTCTCAACCAACCACTCCGCATCCTAACTTCTCGTCCTCCCTTTTTCCAGGCCTTTGGGAGCCAAGGACTGAAAAAGTCAAAAGAGCCGAGAGGATCCCCCCTCCCCCCAACCCTCAACGTAGTAGAAGGCCAGTACTTCCAAATCGGGGACTCACATCAGCAGGTTCATCACTTCGCCGCCGGAAATGGAACCCCGAGTCCCACCGCCCCCGTCGCAGATCTCTTGTTGGAGGTGGTGGTCTTCTGTCTCGTTCGAGGTTAAGCGCGTAGGTACCTAGACTTTTGGCCTTGTTTGAAACTGAATGAATGAATTTGACAGTCTTGTACCTTGCAGATGATAAAATATGTTTTCTTTGGGTTGGAGAAGGGTGGTGGAGTTGAGCTCATCGTGATGGATTTGTTAACAGTGTTGCTTGCGTATAAACGAAGACGGCAGGCAAGCTTAGTGATAGACGACTGGTTGAAAAAAGAAAACATGGTTGGAACAAACCTAGGGAAAGAGCAGAGGAAGTGGCAAGGTCCACCACGGCTTATACACCTCACCTTACCTTGGATGAAGTGATTGTGTGTTGAAAGTTGCTGTTCCAAAAAGTGTCGAGACTTTGCAAGCTCATATTTCCACACCGTGAACCAAACTCATATGTAGAAGCTGTCTAGAATGGGTAGACAGTGAGTCTTTCCCGACACGTGAGGGCAGACGAGATTCGTTCTTTCAACCCGAGACAGACAGGCAAGAGAGAGCCCTTTTCGGAGTTATCAAATGTCTTTAACCGGCTGTCATATATGTACCGTAATCGAGTGCCGTTTTTGACATTATTAGGTACTACTTGATTACTATGCCATGAAACATACCTATTGAGTAGGCCTTGAAATAGACCTTGAGATAACCATTAAGCATTGAATAATAAATGATAATAATCACAAAAATGCAACTAGGGATTGGAATACAGTTTGTAGGCATTCTGTGATAAGCCAACTTCCCTAGGTGCCTAATTATCTCTTTGCTGTCTTGAGATAGGAGACGATGTCATTTGAAGATGTTTAGGTACGTCCGAATAAAGGCTCACTGCGCCCGGCTCCAATAACCTACCTACCTAAGCACAATTCCCTGATTCATGCTGTCCTCCCAATGGCTTCTTGGGGAAATTCACCTACTCTACCTCACAATAGTAGCCACAGGACTGGAATCTAGAGGTCGTACTAAGGTAACTTCGTTCAGCTATCAGCACAAGACACTTTGAGCAAACAGATAGACCGAGTTCAAGACAGCCACGGTATGAGAACTTTATGGCGTGTTTGATTTCCTACCTAGTAAGAATAATGCCTAACAGCGTCCAATCCCAATAGGTATTTGAGTGTTCCATCTCACATAAGGTAGGTGGCTGAGTTCCCTTGTCATTATGAAATTTCCCTCATTCAACCCTCTCTGCCATTTCGAGTTTCAGCTAGCTGTGCTGGCAACTCTGAGAATGAGACATCAAACTTCAGACATGAGAAAATGTTTGTTGTTGCCCGCCCGGTGAGATGAGATGTCCAGTGTCATTCACACTCAGTTCTTGTAGAAAAGAAACATTGGGGAATACACAACTCTTTCTGGAGGGTTGTGTAAGTTGTGAACACCTTGCATAGACAAATGGCGAGGACTGCCTGAGTGTATAAGTCAAATGCCGTGTAAGCCGTTGGCTGAGAACACATTTCGACCAAGCCAAGACCACCACCACCACCACAAGCCTCACTCCCTCCCCCCCCCCCTCTCTCTTCAGACACTTCATCCAGAACAGACCTCGCTTGCATCATCAATAATACCACAACTGCCGCCACAAGCGACTCAAATGTCTTAATCATGCTTTTGTTTACTCTCACCGTTGTCCTCTCCCTGATCACATGAAACCCTCCCGTTGGAATCAACCACTGCCACGACTACCCACATACATGCGCGCATACTACTACTACACTACTACTTTAACCTACACCTTATTTAGCTACTTAACCCTAGCAAACTAGCGGCCTTTAAGCAACAGAAAACAACAAGACCGGATTGTTGTCATGCATCCTCAACGCATAAACGAAACCAATGCGATTGTCGGCAGTTTTCCACCAACTAGGTTATCGTTCATTGTAAGGCGGTGAGCCAAAAAAAAGTTGGGTGGTGTGAAACTTGAATCGATTGTGGATTGTGCTTGGAAGGTGGGATGGTGTGTCAAGTCTGTGAGGGGAAAGCCAAAAAAAAAAAAAGATGGAGGAAAGAGGGGGAGGGGGAGGGGAGGGGGAGGGGGAAAAGTTCCCAAAGGCGGTGAACTGGAAACCCCAAATCTGTTTCGAGCTCGGTGTAATGTAAATTCCTACCCAATATTTAGGTTGGGTTGATTGGACCCCGAAGGCGGGAAGGCTGAGAAGGAGGATTTGGGGTGCAGTGTCGCGTGTGGTTTGTCCCTGTCACTGGCTGGGTAAAAAAAAAAAAAAAAATTGGGGTTGGTTGCTGGTTGCTGGTTGCTGGTTGCTGGTTGCTGGTTGCTGGTTGCTGGTTACTATGTTCTCCGTTTGTAGATGTAAGTGAAGTGAGCAAGCGGCACGCACCCGCCAGCCCCCTGGTTTCTCTCTCAGATAGAGTGATCAATTATGAAATCATTCATGTAGGCGATTGGAATGGGTCGATTGGGCTCGAGAGATGAGCAAGAGACAAACTTGTTTCTCTGGTCTCGAAAGATGGTGTTTGATGCGGGTATCCTTGAAGGTGGGTTACAGCTGGGACGCTCCGGGTCAGACTTGCATCTGATTGCTCACTCTTGTCTATCGGCAGCAGACATTCATATTCACTAATTGATTGATGATGATCATGATGATAATGATGAAAGAGTCGAGACTCTGACTTGGAGTTTAGGGGTTTCTTTCTGAATCAGGGCCTCGAACATCTGGAACGGCTGTAGCAAATGTCTCATGATGGACGTAAGGGTGGTGGTCAGGTCTCACGTAACGACATCGGCGGTGGTCGGTGCGTTGAAATTCGAGCGGGGTATGATTGGTGTCCCGCGGCCAAAAGAGGCAATCCAGCTCAATAAACGTGCCGTGATTGGCCAGATCTCATTTTTCGCCGTTCTCTAGCCGGGCCCACTTACCGCAAGAAGCGCCCTGGCGGAGGTGGGGGTCTGTGTGTGTAAAAGTGGGAGAGTGGGAGGAAGGAAGGCTGTTAATAAACTGTGGTCCGTGGCAACCAAGCAAACGAACGGTTGACCGGGGGGGAAAACAAAACTTTGGCGCGGCTGGCGCAGTGTAGTGTATGCAGTGTAGTGTATGCGAGTAGCTACCAGCTGGATGACAGGAAGATAGAAAAGAGTCATCCGGGGAAGGCTGGTGGTGTTTGCTGCCTGCTGGTGTGACCGAGTACGGCGTTGGAGATGGTGCTTGTGCTGCGGACAAATGGTCGCGGCAGAATATGGAGCGCCGTTGAAGAGGCTCGGTGATCGGATGGAATTGTTTGTGCTTCGCGTGGTCACGACAACCAGCCTGAGCCCGGTCTACACTAGTCGAATTCTGGGATGTTCGTTTTGTGGAGCAGGTCTGGGATATTGTATCAGGGGCGAAGGGAACACTGACATGGACAAAAACCCACCTGCCATCCACTCCGATGCGGCCTTTTTGTTAGTTTTTGGACCCCGAAAAAAGTGTCATCATTATCAATCATATCTGTCCACCCGGGTCTCCGGCGCGAGACACGGGAGACACGAGAGACACGACAGCACGTGAGACTCTCGCGAGATTTTGAGTCGAGGCCGCTTGATCTGTCGAGATTGTCTGCCGGTGGTCTTTGTGATGGCGGGGTATTGATGTCACGGATCAACGCCAACGGCGGGTTATGTATGTAATATGTCCACTGATGCTCTGATGACGGAGCAATTGTCCCTGCCATCGTTCGCCGTGCCTCGGATGAGCGAGAACAGGGTCCTTTTTTTGGTTTCGACGGGGGGCGATCAGAGCTGCCTTTCCTGGTTAACTGCTTCATCTTATTGGCGGATGTCCATTTTCGGCGTAACTGCCCCTCGGAGACCATGCGATTTCCCCGCGATAACCACAGACGCCCGCAGCAAGAGCTGGCGATGAGCTCTGACAGCCTGGGCTGCTTCATCATCAGAAGAGATGCGTCGCGGCGTCGCGAGGGAAACACGGGATTCGTGACACTCTAGAAAATTATGTGGACCCGCGCAGCTGGATGATGAAGAGCGCATTCGAGCGCAGCATTGCAGCAAGAAAGTGCATGCGACTGCAGGTTTTTGCGCACGTCGGGGAGCTTCTTCTTTTTTTTTGACCCCACCTCTAGCGCCGATTCGATAATCCATACCGCCTTTTTAGACGAATTGTGACACCATCCCTGCCGTGGCCTGCGGGACCTCTAAATCCACGGTCTACAGATTATATTTCCACTGTCTCTAACCATATGTGGAAGGGCCCCACATCGTCCTGCCACAATGTCAGCCACAGGTAAATTTTGCAGTAACAAGCATTTTCATAAGACTCGCAGAAATCCCACAACTGACCCAGAGAACCACGTCACACAGACCTGGTGGACTTGATGGATTTTGACCGTTGTAAATAGAAGTTGTAAATAAAGCCTCAAACGCTTAGAAATGGTGTTTTCCTATAGCGGGCGGGTAAGGTAATTAGGTGTGGGTGGGCAGGTAGATAAGTAGTGCGTGCAATTGGCGATGGTTGCGGTCGACTGCACCTTGGGGAAAACTCTGGGAAATGTTAGTGTATGTTGAACGCTGCAAACGATGGGTGTGGCTGACATAGTGGAGCATTGCCGTATATGGTTAGAGACCGTGGAAATATAATCTGCAGACCGTGGATTTAGAGGTCTCGGTGGCCTGCTGTGGCCCCCCCTGTCGCAGCGGTCGTCTAGGGGCTTGGCTGCCACTGGCTGGGGTCGCATCGACTGCCGTTGCCCCTTCCATCATCCAAACAGAGCCGGGGAGTCCCACCAACTTTTTTTTTCTGCCGTTTTCAATCAAGGGTTCATCCACCACATCCACCACCTCCACCACCTTCCGAACCCTCCGCCTCTCTCTCCGCCCGCCCATTTTGTGTTCCCTTGCTCTTGTCCTGTTTCCCTTGCCATTGTTGAGAGAAGTGACGGGACGGGTATTTCGTGCTTCCTGCAGGTAACAACAAGTGTGAAGCGCGGCTGCAACGAAAAGAAAAAGAAAAAAGAAAAAAGAAGGTTTGGTCTGGAGATAGCAAGTTGCAACTACCTACCTACCTACACTACCTACCTTACCTACCCACTTCAAACCCTCTCTTTATCTTTTTAAAGTCTCGCTGTTGCCCCGATGGCCCCAACCACAAGCATGCGCCCCGAGCGTTCGGAGCGCCCATACAACACTCGTCGCAAGTCGTTGTCGTTGCACTCGTTGGGAATCCACGTTCCTGTAACTCACGCTGCCCGCGCCGCCGCTGCTGCCAGCCGAGCTTCTTCTTCTTCCTCCTCCTCCAACAACAGCAACTCCTCTACTCAGTCAAGTATGGCTTCATCAAACACAAAGGAAGCCCCCTCCAGGAGGCTAAAACGCGCGCATACTCAGGATGACGACGATGCGCACACCTCAGAGCCGCTGCCCAAGAGGCGCGACAGTCAGACAGTCAAGTTCGAGGACACTCCCCCGCCATCCCCTCCCGCTGCCCACCAGTCTATCGAGATGGACGAGGAGGACTCGACACCAATCGACATGGACGCTGTCAACGACGAGATCGTCGAGGCCGTCATTGTTCAGCTGCAAAACACAGGGAACAGGCCACACCTGGTCAAGGAGCTTGCTGCTGTCCTCATGCAGCAGCTCAAGATCGTTCAACAGTATGTGTTTTCCCCCCCTCTCTCTCCCACCGGGCCGTTTAGAGTTTCGGTCTCCCCACCCCAGAGTCACTCTTGCTCACCATTTTCCTCTCAGATCTGCCAACCCGTGCGCCATCATTTCATCAAGGTTAGCCACCTATCTGAAGCGCAGCGGCTGGTCAGCTCAGTCGCCTTGCCCACTGGCCAAGGAGCTCGAGTCGGTCCACCCAAGGCGCACATACTTTTACCTCACCACCTGCCCGCACCAGCCGCTCCCGGACCCGGCGCAGGCGGCTACCTTGAGCCACCTTGCGCACAGTCGCACCATCATCTCTCCCTCTCTGTCCAGTGGAGCCTCCAACTCAGAGGACGCCGACTCGGACGCCATCCGGCGTCGCGAGCTGTCGCCCAGCCCCGAGGTGGACCTCTCCAGCCCAGAGTTTGATGATATGGATGACGAAATGCCGAGCACGCCTATCGGCTCTTATTCGCTTCCCGGTTTTTGCCTGCCCCCAACCTCCCGCTTCATTGCCCACCACAGCAATGGGCGCAGCAGCAGCCGTCGTGCGGCCTCGCCTCCTCTCGAAAAGGACGAGAAGGAGTTCACTCAGACGGCTACTGGCCTGCAAAAGAAGAAGCTCGATGGCGATCTGCTCAAGGCCAATCCGCCTACCATTGTCGAGCCAACATCCCTCGTGGATCTTGAAAAAGAAGAGGGATCGCTCTTTGGCGGGAACAACGCTACTGGCAACAACAACACGACGAACCTGTCGTTTGTTTCGAGTCCCGCGATCCGGTCTACAATGTACTTTCCCGTCAGCAGGAAAGACCTCGAGACCGAAAGCTGGAATAAATGGGACAGCATGCTGGAGTGGGACCGCAGCCCTGAGAATATCGAGCTGGACGAGCTTGATGGGCTATTGAGCGATTACTGAGCGCATAAGACGCACAAGGCTCCGGCTTGGTGTACGTATGACGGGATGGGAGCATGCATGATGTTGTGTACGATCTGGGGGCCGGCAGTATTGGCTGTATCCGGGTGATTGCCGGCAGCATTTCCTTTTGGTCACATGTGGCCTGTTACGACTTGTCCGCGATGCTTTTCACAGTACTTTCTTTTTGCTTTTCGTCATCTCTTGATTATTCTTTTTGTCTCTCTTGGGCGGTTGGTCGGGAACGGACGGCAAAAATGGGCCAGGTCTCCCCATAGACGAAGCTAGGTCGTTTGGAACGGTACCATCATGGCGATATTGCATGGCATGGCGTTTTATGACTACTTAGCTGATGTGGGTTGCATATGGCGTTACAGGGGATTTTTACCATGTTGGCTTTTTGGTCAGGTTGGCTTTGCGTTTGCCTTATTATATCCGGCGTACTATTGTTGGCTTTTTGATGTTTGCTTACGCAGTTTCGACTCTACTCTTTCTGCTCGTTTTGTTTGTTTCAAATGGGGGCGATGGGATCAAACAAGGAGAGAGGGCAAAACAAAAGGGGTTGGCCGGGGATATGCCGGTGGTTTGGCAAGCGGTTTTGTTACAGAGCAGGTAAAGGGAGATGGAAGAAGCTCTCGAACTCGAACTCAACTCTCTCTGTTATTTGTATTATTATTTAGCCCCTCGAGCAGGACGTTGGGAGGATGGAGTCATTTTTGGGAGGCAGTTACTAGATACCACCTACTGGCTATAGACGACAGAGGACGGGAGTACACGGATTCTTTCTATTCATTAGAGGACGATGATGATGATGATAGAAAGAAGAAGAAGTGAGAACCTAGATGTCCGCATTGGCTGGAGGCTGTTGGTGCCAAGAGGAATGAGGGCGTTAGAAATACAAATTAGTCTCGTATCACTTTTTTGTCCTGTCAGACTTGAATGTTTGTATAGCGGCCCCCTTATCCTACTTGCTGATTATGTGACTGTGCAAAGAGCCAAATAAGTGTGTAACTGCGAAAGTTGCCGAGTTATTTTGTATTAATTTACTTTGTTGAACCATACAAGTCAATGCATTGGGGATGTAACAGATGCTGGCCGGGATTGGTGAGGAAGATGGACAAACTACAACATGAAACAATCTAACATCTTTACTGACTGAACTCGGCAGGCTTGGTCTCTTCTTTCAAAAGATACTGTGTTCCATCTGAGATAGGTACTCTCAAGGTGGTGCTGGAAATTGATGCCCGCTTGGCCCTTCAAGTTGCGTTTAGAATATGGGGCTTGAAGCTGGGATGAGATGTCTGGACTTGCGGTTTGCTGGATGGTAGGTGATTACGAGTAGTCTGGTGGTTGGGCTCAGTTGTTCTGATAGAGTGATATGTAGGGAATAAATCGGATTCCTGATTTTGTCTAGGTCAAGAACCTTGTGCCTGTTTCTCTATTTATACAGTGATCCAACCGCATGTGAATAATTTCATGTGAGCCACATCTATCTTTTGCTGTATCAAATCGTACACAATTCTGTTCCACTTCCATAACCCTAAACTCATTTCCCCTCCTCCTCCTCTCCCTCCTCCTTAACCCTCAACTCCAACACCACCGTCGTCCCGGCATGATACCACGGCCTCTCCATCTTCACCACCTCCAACCTCCCCCCCAACTCCTCACTCGCCCCCTTCACCAACCCCTCAATATCCCTATTCCACCAACACCCAAACTTTTGGAAATGCCCCGGCGCGTACTTGTCAAGCAACCCATTCACCCACCCAAACCAACCCCTCCCGTGCTCCAGCAACAAAATCCTCCCCGTCCCCGGCGTCACCTTCCCAGCCATCCTCACCAGCAACCCCCTTGGATCCTTGACCGAACAAAGCCCGAAACTCTGAACAATAGTATCGTACCTCTCCCTCCCCCCCGGCAACCCCGCCTCGACATCCCCCAACAGCAGCTGAACCCTCCCCTCCAACGCCGCCACCACAGGCACAACCTCCTCCGCACTCGCCAACGCCGGATACGGCTCCGCCCTCCTCTTGGCCATCACCCCCTTCAGTCCGGGAACCGACTCCCTCAGCCGATTGCGAGCGACAGACAGCATCTCAGGCGAGACATCCACCGCCGTGTACGACAACACCTCCCCCTCCACCCCGCCCACCCTCCTCTCGTGAGGCAAAACCCTCGATCTGGCCCCGCCGAGAAAACTCCGCTTCATATCCAAGATCTTGGCCATCCTGCTCTTGGCTCTGTCGAGTTGCTCCTCGGGGGAATATTCCTCAAACGGATGGACAACGTACTCCCAGCTGTAGTAGGGCAGGTTCCTCCCCGTGCCGCAGGCGACTTCTAACACATGGCCTTTGGCGCGGCCGGCGAGGTCGGCGCGGCGGGGGGTGAGGCGGGAGAGGGCTTCGGAGGTGTCTAGGGAGGCGTCGAACTGGAGGGCGGAGAGGGGGGTGAGGGAGGGGGGGAGGCCGGTGGGGGGGCAGCAGGCGGGGTGGGGGGGGGTTGTGGCGTCTGATGGGCTGGTGGGGGAGGAGGAGGAGGAGGAGGGAGGGGAGTTTTTGTACGAGTTGGTGATGACGGTGGAGATGTAGAGAGAGGTGATGAAGACGACGACGAGGGCGCCGGGGAGGGCGATGTTGCGGTGCTTTTCGGCTTTTTCCTCGAGGGTGGGGGGTTGGGTGGCGGGGGTGTCGTCGCGGTAGAGGGGGGATTTTGGTTTGGGAGGGGTGAAGTCGGTTGAGGGGGGAGGGGGGAGGGGGGTCTTTTTTGAACGGTAGGGTCCTTGGGGTGGTGGTGGTGGTGGTGGTGTTGGTTTGGGGGTTTGGGAGGGTTTTCGTTTGGCGTATTGGAGGGTTGGAGAGAGGGTTAACTGGCGGGAGTAGCTGGGTAGGTTGTAAGGTGAGAGGAGGTGAGGTTGTAATGAGAAGGGTGTCCTTGAGGACAACCTTAGTCGGGAGGCCATGGTTGTGGTTTGGGGGGGTGAGGTGGCCGCTCTCAGGGAACTCTCATGAGAAGGCCGGGTACGGGATCCGATGGTGGCCTGGGCGGATATGTGGTATGAGCTCTCACTCACCTTGATGGCCTGTTGTGAAGCCTTGGGTGAGCCAGATCTTTCCAGCCAATCAGACTCTTGCTAGATATCGAATGCGGTGGTTACATAATCAACTCCTGTAAGCCCCACCCACGTTCTGGACAAAATAATAGCAACAGAAACATGCATTCAATGCCTTCAAAGATAGTACAGGCCTCCAAATATGATCAACAGGCCTCCCATTATAATGAACATGCGTCTGATTCATATACTGGGTCTTTAAACATAATCAATAGGCCTTCGAACATACTCAATAGGCTTTAAAAGATAGGTAAGAAGAGGCCTCAGACATATTGAAGAGGCCTTTAAACATAGCCCAGAGGCCTTTAAACATAATAAACAGTCCTTTGAAATAGTCAAGAGGCCTTATAAGACAGTTGATCTACGTTTAAAGATAGTCGAGAGGGCTATCAAATGTCGTCAGAGGCATATTCATCATGTTTCAAGGCCTTTTGTCGCACTCCCCATTCTTTTGTCGCCTTCCCGCACAGCTCCACAGATGCCTGGACAGGTGCCCCACATAGCCCAGGCAGGGGTACCCTGATTCGCCCCTTCTCCTGAAGCACTCACACACGACCACCACTTCATCTTCGACAACGTGACAACCTCTCTTCCGGACGCCTTTGAAAGATCCCATTATTGTTCAATCGATAAGGTCTGCAAGAATGGCTACACAACAGGACCTCCAAGACCTCATACGGCTCATGACCGTCACAAGAAAGATGCCCATGCTCCAAGCCATGACATCAATCAAAGCTCTCCAGGCAGTTGAGCTCAGGAGGTGAGCTAATCAGTGTGTGTGATATCGAGCCTCGACCTCATATGATGAGGATATATCACGATCTGATAGACATTCACACCGACTCGATAGGTATCAACTAACAAGTTCGCCGCAGCATCAAACAAATATCCGAAGCGCCCCTCCCCACAGTCCAGGAAGCTCTCAAAGACGACAAGGTCGCCCGCGCCCTCCAAAACGCCTGCAAAGCTGTCATCAAGAGAAACGCCACACAATCATCATCGCCGCCTTCGGGAGGCGGCGCTCTCAAGCGTCATTCTTCAATATCATCATCCACATCACCAGTAGCCAAACGCGCCAAAAACGACGTCTTCCTGACCGGCCCTGTCGAAATGACGCCCCAGGAGTTGGAGGCTTCTCTGGAATTACCAATATGCACTGACGAAGATCAGATTAAAGAGGCGGTTATTGAGACGAACCGAGCGCCACTGGTGCTCGCCTTTGCGGTAGAGATGATGAGATACACGATGCCTGAGCAGCCGCTGTCAAGTAGACTCAGCTTAGCCCAGGCGGTGGTGAGTGCTAATTCTAGGTCCAAGGCCGTGAGTTTAGGGCTGGACAAAGGGCCAAGTGCGGACCAGGAGGGGTACGGGCAAGGTCAGCCAAGGGTTAGGGTGATGGGGAGGGAGGTTGCCGTGTTGAAGAGGAGCGGGTATGAGTGGAAAGGGGAAGAAAAGTCCGGGGACGAAGACGCAAAAAACGATGGAGAGGCACAGGCGACGACTGCAACGATGGCGTCAACACTAGAACCAGCGCCTACGCCTACGGCTACATGGTCGACGAGCCCACCGATTGTTATGAAGGATTCAAAGTTTGTGGCGAGGGCTATTCATCTCACGTCGCCGTCGCAGAGGAAGTATTTGATGGAGAGTCTGATGTATAATCATCCCGAGTTGAAGAGTGCGACGCATAATGCTTGGGCTTTCCGCTTGAAGCCGCCGGAGAGTGCGAATTGGCTCAGTCAGAGGATTATAAGGGAGGAGTCGTTTGATGATGGGGAGACGGGGTGTGGGGAACTCATGCTGAAGGTTATGAGGGAGGCTGGGGCGGTTGATACGCTCGTCGTTCTGACCCGTTGGTTTGGAGGGACGATGTTGGGCCCCGACAGGTGGAGGTTGATGAGAAATGCGGTCACCTCTGCACTCAGTGAGCGAATGCGAAAAACGGGAGGAAGTATTTCACTCGGAGGAGAGGCTCTTTGGGGTCTGGACCTCGAGGCCATGAGAAAAGCCCAACCTGGGACCACAGTTGGAGGTTATGGGTCGGGCAAGCAGCTGCAGCCGCTAACCCATGTGGTGGGGATGCATATTCACCGGCCCGAGGCGGCTAGATCATATCTGCTGAGGAGTTTTGGGAAGCCATCACCACCACCGGCGGACGAAACAGCAACGAGCCCTTCAAAGAAAAAAGCGGTGCATAAAACGGCCAAAGCGTTGGAGGCGGAGAGGGAAGAGAATTTGGGGTTGCTGCTTGGGGCATTAAGATTGCTTTTTGATAGCTGGGCAGATCATCTTGATGTGGCAGAACTCGATAGGAGGACGTGGGCTTGGTACTGCGCCATTCGTCCAGAGGTGGATAGTGGCCCGAATGGCTGGGGCGGGAAGGGAGCGGTGAAGTTGGTGGATATACTAAAGCTGAGGAGGGGGAATCAGTCGTGATTTTTCAAGATCAGAAAAAAAAACTCAATATGGGGCATGACCATCATGGCGTTGAGTTTTGGCAAATTTCAAGGTGAGCGATGGCATCATTTGTTCAATGTTTACACTCACAAGCAAGGCGGACGCTAAAGGGGGCTAAGACTTGGTACCTGGTAGGTTGCACCAGGTTTCTGGGAGGTTCAGCTGACGACATTCCCGTGGGCTTGGGACGTTGTGGACAAAATAATGGACACTGCAACTCACAAGATCAAGACCTCAAAAGATATTTATATGCCTCTTGACTGTCGTGAAAACCCTCTTGACTATGCTTAAAGGCCCATTGATACATATTTTGGGCATATCAATTCTCTTTGAGGGCCTATTGACCATCTTTACAGGCATATATTGACTGTTTCAGGGCTGCTGTTCCAAGTATAGGAGTCTCCATATTTCTTGTCCACGACGTGGCTGGGTGCCAACACTTGCAGTTCCCAGATCCATCTGCAATGTCACACATTTGATGCAATCAATTAACTTGTCTGGATGCAGAATCCTTACACTATACGCTCAACGTGTAAACCTCGAATGTTAGCGCAGGACAACCAACGAATAGGGTGCCATCGAGCAAGGCTGTCCCAGCCCCTCCTTAACACATCATTCAGCTTGTGAGGGTCTTCCCACTTTTCAGAACACCCGAACAATTCCCTCTCGAGAAACCATCCTCATCAGTCTCGACAAAAGCCTTGATTTGTGTGTGTTTTTACCAACCAGCCTACGCAAAAAACATACCACAAAAAGCCAATAATTGTAAGTGGAAGCCCCCCGCTAACACACACAGCACAGTTCTTCTTCAATAGTGGGGGGGAAAGATGCTGACGAAATCATGCAAGTCAGAGAGCAAGAAGCGGCTCGGCGCTTAGTGTCTGTGCAAGAGCAGTGTGGTTGCCCCTCGCGACCACTCCAAATCCAACCAACCCGGGCGTCAGCAGCAAAAGAAAGTCAACACATTCGAATTGCGTGTGTGCAGCTGTGCTTGGGCAAGGGAACCAAGAAAGTTGCGCTTCTTCTTTCTACCAACCAAAACCACACACCAGCCTTTTTTTCTCTCTCCTCTTTCAACAACACCCCCATTACTACATTCCAGATTGGCGACCACCACCCCCCCTCCCCCCTCCCATTTCTTAACACACCTGGCATATTGAAACTGTCTTTACCAACCAAAGCAGCCAGCTTTATTATTTCCCTTTTGTGTGTGTGTGTCTGTTCTCTCGCTGGCCGACTTTGCGCGGGGGGGTTTTCAGAATCGATTTTTCTCTCGCAAAGCTGGTATCAAGATTGAAACGAGCAAAACTGCCCTGCCAGCGACACAGCAGCGAGCCAAAATTTCCCTAGTATTTTTGGGTTTTTTTCTTCCCCCGAGGATTTTATTCGAGAGGTAAAAGGGGGGAATAACTAGGCCAATCCCGGTTTTTTCCCAGCTTCTCTGTTTAGGCTTGCCGCCATGACGGCCGATTACAATGAGGGGCCGGCCGTCGCCCTTTCTTGTAAGTCTGACAGAGTGGGCGGCGCAATGGAAGGGTTTCAAACTGACCTGGCTGACTTTGGTGATAATATAGTCGCCAACAACTTCTGGGGTAAAGATGATGCCGGTGTCGGACCCCTGCTCGAGCGCATGGCCAATGCCAAGCTCACATGCGATGAACTTAAGAACTTCTACAGCGGTGAGTTTGCTGCCCCCTCTTCAAGAGGCCCCGAGTATATGGAATCGACTGACGGATAGAAAAACAGCCCGCGCATCCATCGAAGACGACTACGCCCGAAAACTGCTCTCGCTATGCCGCAAGAACCTGGGTTCGCAGGAGACGGGAACGTTGAGACACTCGCTGGATATCGTCCGGGCCGAGGTCGAGTCGATGGGCAAGCAGCACCAGCACATCGCGCAGCAAATGAAGAGCGAGCTCGAGGAACCCCTGGCCGCGTTTGCCGGCGGGATGAAGGAGCGACGAAAGATTGTGCAGAACACGGTGGAGAAGCTGCTCAAGACCAAGGTGCAGCAGACGCAGATGGTCAACAAGACGAGGGACAAGTACGAGCAGGAGTGTCTCAAGATCAAGGGCTACCTCGCGCAGGGGCACATGGTCATGGGCCAGGAGGAGAGGAAGAACAAGGCCAAGCTGGAGAAGACGCAGATCAGCCTGGCCGCGTCCAACGCCGAGTACGAGGCGGCGGTCAGGGCGCTGGAGGAGACGACGGCGAGGTGGAACAGGGAGTGGAAGGCGGCGGCGGACAAGTTTCAGGATCTGGAGGAGGAGCGCTTGGATTTCACCAAGAGCAGCCTCTGGCAGTTTGCCAACATTGCGTCGACCGTCTGCGTTAGCGACGACTCTTCCTGCGAAAAGATCAGGCTGTCGCTCGAGCATATGGAGGTGGAGAAGGACATCATCACGTTCATCACGGAGAAGGGGACGGGGCAGGAGATTCCGGATGCGCCAAAGTATATCAACTTTTGCCGGGGGGATATGGACGCCCAGTCGGAGGTGTCGGATGACGATAATTACTCGGTCGCGCAGTTTTCGAGGAGTATAAACCCGGCTTTCCGCTCTTCGTCACCACAGCCTTCGACTTTTGAATCGCATCACGATCCCAACTCGGCACTGGCCCGGAAGCTCCATGGGGATCCCGAGCCACCACGAGGCCAAGCGGCGGCGTTGCCCCAGAAGGCGATCGCTGCTGCGGTTCCGGTTATTCCCCAGCAAGACTTGAAGCAGGATCAGCGAAGGGTAGCGCCTAGGGGCTATCAGTCTCCCCAGGCCAGCAACATGGACTACGACCCCAACGAGTTCGCCCCTGTTCCTCACGACCCCTACCCGATGGATGGCATGACCATGCTCTGCAGGCCCACCGCTTCCGACTTGAGCACCGCGCCCTCTGCGACATCAGCCAGACCCTCTAGCAGAGGCTCCCACAGCGAGACGTCCTTCTCTAGTCAAGAACCGCCCCAGCAGGCAATGGCACCCGTCAAGCAGCAGCAGCAGCAACAGCAGCCCCCCGCGCAACAGCGCCAACCGCCACCTCAACAGCAGCAGCAACCTCTCCACCAACTCCAGCATCATCAACAACCCCAACAGGGGGGCAGCGAGTCCCCCGATAAGAAGGTCCTCAAGAAGAAGAGCGGGTTCTTCGGAAACAACAGTCCCTTTCGCAGAAAGAGCACCAAGGAGGTCGCCCCCAATAATAACAACAGAAACACCTGGCACCCCAGCAACAACCAGCGTCCCCAGCTCACCGGCGCGTTCAAGAACGACCAGGTCATCACCCCCGACCGAAGCGTCAGTCCCGATCCTATTGCCGCCAATGCCAGCTTGGCGTTGAACGTGGGAGGGAACGTCTTCCAGGTGGATGACACTGCCCGTCAGAAGCAGCAGCAGCAGGGATCCCCCGCCACGCCGGAAGACGACCCCATTGCCATGGCGCTCGCGGAGCTCAAGGGTGTTACCTCGGGCAGTAACAAGCTTAACGGTGGGGGTGGGGGCGGAAGGGTTTCGGCGGATCACTATCATGGCATCGCCACGCCCGCTCCGGGAGGGGGGAGGTCAGGGGCCATGTCTGTCAGTGGTGGTGGGAATAGCGCTGTGGTGGCTGCGATGAGGGGGACGCCGCCGCCGAGTTATGACCAGCAGGTGCAGGTTCAGAGACTGGGGGTTCCGCCCCCGGCGGTGACGTCCAAGGCTATGAAGGCGGCTTCGGAGAAGTTTCAGACGCAGACGAGGAGTTTGTTTGATGGGGGCAGGCCGGGTTCGGGAGGCGGGGGAGGCGGGGTTGGGGGAGATTATGCTAGGTCTATGTCTAGGCCTGGGACGAGGGGGAATGATACGGTGAGGGCGGCCAGTCCGGCGCCGACGAGGAGTGCGAGTCCTAGGCCGGGGTCGAGGGCCAGCCCGAGTGTTGGGTATGGGGGAGGGGGGAGTGCGAGTCCGAACATGTTTGGTTCCTCGACGGGGAGTCAGCATCAGGGTGGTGGGCAGCAGCAGAGGGGGTCGGTGTCGAGTCATCACTCTCACGGCCAGAGCCAGCATAAGAATTCTTCTTCTTCTTCTTACTCAGGCAGGTATGACCAGCAGCAGCAGCCGGGGAGGGGGTCGCCGAGCGTGATGGGGGATGGGAGGAGCGCGAGCCCGGCGCCGTATAGCAACCGGCCGGCGAGCAGCATGTCGGGGCATCAGGGGAACCACTCGATGGCGCTTTCGGTGGCGGGGTCGATCCCGACGGGGGCGGGGGAGGATGGGGGGGGAAGTTTGTATGGGGGCAGTCAGAGGGGGAGGCATGGGAGGAGCAACACGGCGGGGAATGTGAGGGCGGGGAGCAGTGGGAATGTGGTGGCGAGCAATATGAGTTTGTATGAGGGCAGTGGTGGGAATGGGGGGGGTAGTAGGGCGAGGAGCAAGAGTGTTGCTGCTGGGGGGGCTGGGGGGAGGGATAGGCAGGTGGGGGATCCGGGGACTTATACTAGGGATGGGAGGGCTATTATGCATTTTGGTGAGTTTTGGTATAAACGAGAGGGTGTGTTGGATGAAGGCTAACATGATTGATTCTAGCACGGGCACTGTATATGTACCAAGCGGCGATTCCGGAGGAGCTTGGGTTTGCCAAGGGGGATGTTTTGGCGGTGTTGAGGCATCAGGATGATGGGTGGTGGGAGGCGACGGTGCAGGGCGGGAATGGGCAGGTTGGGTTGGTGCCGAGCAACTATTTGCAGCCTTTGAGTTAGGGGGTGTAAGAGTGTTTTTGGGATGGAGGGTGGAAAAATAGGAAGCTGGAAAGGGGTGAATCCCGCCGTCTACTTCTTCACGGTGGGTGGTATGGTTGGGTTCAGTTGAGTGGGGGTGGATCTGTCATGAATTATTTGATGATGATGGGGGGGGAATACTTGGTGTTTTGGGGAGGGGAAGAAGGCTGATGATGATATGGGATGTCTGAAATGTGTACATGGGAATGATGGATTTTTGTATTGGGGGATATGTTGTTCGAGCGAGCTTGGTTCTGATTTCGATTTTGATGGATTCTTGTTATACCTTCTTCTTCTTTGTACGGAGGATTTTTTTACTTGTTTTCTTCTGTTTTGGGAGTGAGGTTTCGGTTACTGGTACCTACTATGACTACTACCCCTTTTACTATGTTGTTAACAAATCTTTGAGAGAAATATGAAAATGAAATATGAAGTTATTCGCAAGACAAGGGACCGTTGAAGCCCTGAAGTGTAAGTGGATACCTATCGGATGTCGGGTGCCAAGACCCTTGTGAGGCGCTAAGTGGATATGACATCAGCGCTGCAGGGATGCCGAAAAGTGGGGAGCTGGCCCCCTCCCTCCCTCCTCCAAAACGGCTGGCTCAACTGCAATTTCGCGACTGGGTTGTTGCCCTTCACATGCCAATGAAAATGCGTGTGAGAGTAGTAAGAGTAGTTGGGCAGGAACAACGACAGAGAGAGATGGGTCGCATTCCTCTTCCTGACAAATTTTAACACCATTACAACACACACACACACGCGGAAAATGAACAACGTCGCCATTCGGAATAGAGTGATAAGAAAGCCATAACAGAAGTTGGTACCTACTACTATTATTTGAAAGACCCGTTGGTTGAGGGGTCGGGTGATAAGAAAGTACCTACCTAGTCAAATATGGTGCGTCCTCCAACACTTTCATTTTTCGTTATTTTTGATAAAGCTTTCTCTAACTCTCTTCTTCCATTGCGATATCAGGCCAAACCCCCCGCCGCCGCCGCCGCCGCGGTCGGTGAAGAAGAAGACGACTTTGCCCTCTTGGCACACCAATGGAGCCAGATCACATCTGGACTGCGCGCGTTGCTAAAAGAGACGAGGAACGGGGCCGTGTACCTCCTGACGTCGAGGACTGTCCAAAAGAGTTTGATAAGCTCGATACTGATCCTGACCGCGGGGGTGATATTGTATCTACTTGCTGCGGTGGCGTACGTGGGGTTTTATTATACGTATCTGCCCAAGCTGGTGCATGAGCAGGAGGTTTATTTGCATTATGGGTATGTTCTCGCTTTCCCCCTTCTTTCCTTGTGTGGTGGTGGTGTGGTGTGGTGTGGCTAATGAGGTTTTTTGGAATGGTACAGATACGGCCAGAACCCCCTCGCGTTGACGAGTCTGAACTTGCTCCCTGACCAACCCTACGATATCTCGGTTTCGTTAACGCTGCCCCTGACGCCGGAGAATACAAAAAGGGGGAACTTTATGGTGGTGGTGCATCTGCTCGACACGGACCCGACGTTCCCCAACCCGGCGGAGCAGATGCAGTCTGGGGGAGGCGCGGGGATGTATAACCCCGTTGTGTTGATGGATAAGACGACTGGGCAGACGGATCTGGTGACGTCTCTCAGCTTGGGGACGTTGCTGAAGGACTCGACGGTGCTGTTGACCAGTGCGCGGCCGGCGATTATTCCATACACGGACCCTCTGGTTTCCCTGGCGAAGAGGATACTGTTTCTGCCGTATCATGTGTTGTTCACGCAGAGGGCCGAGGCGACGACGTTGGAGGTGAAGGTGATGGAGGGGGTGGTTTTTGGAGGGGGGAGGGGGGAGTCTTGGTTGAGGAAGGGGCAGGGGCAGGGAGGGGTGAAGATGCCGAGGAGTATGGTGGTGGAGGTGCAGGCTGGGCAGGGGTTGGGGGTGTATGAGTGTCGGGTTGGGATCGTGGCTAGGTTGAGGGGGTTGAGGTGGGTGATGTATCGGTGGAGGATTCTGTCTTTCCTTGCGGTTACGGGGCTGTTTTGGGGGGTGGAGATGGGGTGCTTGGGGTTGGCGATTGTGCTTGTTGGGGGATGGCTTGGTAGTGGTGGTAGCAATCAACAGAAGCAGATTGATGATTGGGAACCGAGACAGGAGCAGAGAGTGGTTAAGCAGGAGGATGAGATGTCGGATACGGAAAGGACGTTTCCTACGGGGAGGGGGGAGCCGCCGTTAAGGTATGAGAGTTCGTCGGGGGTGGAGGGGAGGATTAAGAAGGAGGAAGGGGAAGAGGGGCTGGGGATACTGATGACGAGGATACCGGATTTTGGGGAGCAGGGGGATGATGAGGAAGATGGGAAGGGGAGCGATTGGAGGGATTCGGGGATAGGAACCAGTACGAATTATAGTGATGCTGCGAAAGGGGAAGGGGAAGCGAGGAGGAGAAGGGTGAGCAGGCCTTGATGGGGGCTTATTATCTTGATTCTTTTGAAAGATTATCGCAGGTTGGAGTTTTGATGGGATTATATGTCCTTTTTTGCAATGTTACAGTCAGACCTGTACATAGCGATACGAGGTATAGCGATATTTCCCACTTAGCGATCAAAACCGGGTGAACGAAGCTGTTTTGTATGGGACAGAGCGATAGATTCCACATTGGAATAATCGTTAAAATATTCGCTTAGTCACCATACTAATCGCTATAAAAAGGGGGAGAAATAGTGGGGCTAGGCCGATTTGGGCAGTAAAATTACTGGTCTTTAACCTTAATCGGTAGTAAGTTGGTGAAAAGGGGCCGTGCCTCACTACCGCCCCACTTTTAGCTCAACGATTTTTACTACATAGCGATCAAAAGCCCCGGACCAACCTGATCGCTATATACAGGTCTGACTGTATAAGATTTATCAGGTTTAATCAAAGAGGTCAAGGATGATATACCTTTTCGAGGTTAGTCAGCATTGGTGTATGAAGTCATGTAAACTCTCAAAAGAACACAAGGCAAGCAATGTTCTTTTTAGCAAAGTGTCTGAAGAGAGAGGGAGGGTCTGAGGCTCCTGGTGTGCCCTGGTCTTAGAATTGATACACGGTGTTTCTGATATCTTTCCAGGTTGGCCCGAGCAAAGTGTTGATTCTTCCCGACGGCAGTGTCAAGTTGCACACGGCTTTACTTCTGCGCTGGTGTACAGATAGATGCATGGACGAGAACACCTACGCACATCCCAACACAATCGTCCCCGAGCGGATGGTGATGGATCTACCCGCGGCAGAGGTGAAACCAGAGTCGCCGATTAGCCAGTACTGGCTAGGTAGACAGCCAGCCAAGTGCTCTCTATCCAACGAGTCCGTTGGAACACGGGGCGTTTTCGGATATGATGACAGAACGACGCGAGCGCTTAGAGTACGAAGGCGATGAACGGCTTGCGAGGGAGGATGAGCGGTTGGAGCGGCTTATGGCGCTCGAGTATGGATATGGGGGTAATTGTGAGGATTGGGATGATTGTCAGGATGGGGGTGACGAGGGATTGTGAAATGAGACTGGTAGTTAAAGAAGAAGAGCTTGCCATAAATATCATTATTAAGTACTATAAATTAGCAAATGTATTATGACAGATCGGCTTACGCCTCCTTAAGATGGTGATGACCCTGCTCGCTATGTTTAAATGAGTATCACTTGATATTAAAGGCCTATTACCTATCTCTAAGGCCTGCTCACTATCTTCGAATGGTTCTAAGATATTATTAAAGCCCTATTAACTATCTTTCAAGGCCTATTCATTATTCTTAGATACCTAGCTATTACCCATGCTTTCAAGGGCTATCGACTATCTTTCAAGCCATATTTACCATCCCTTAAGAAGTTTGAGCCATCTTTCAACACATGGCATGAACAGTCATGATGTGTCAACTCCCTTCGCCCTAGTCTTCCTGTCCACACCTTATTAGGCCATGTCTAACAAGTTCAAAATATCTTTCTTTTCCCCCGACAAATTCTGGTCAAACACAACAATTATCACCGGGGCCGCAACTACTCACTCCACAGAGGTAACTCCCCAGCCAAGTCACACAAGTACTCCCTTTCCTGACCATAACGTATTCGCAATCGGCGTCGCCGTCAATCCCCAAGGCATACTCCATCCATCCATCCCATCCCATCCCCACAACCCATCCTCAACACCCTAGTAAACCCCAACACCAAGAATACGAGCTACCCTTTCCGTCAACATCAACCCAAAATTCACCACTTAGGTATCCCCCGACGGCCCTCGGAATTTATACCGCCCAAAACCCAAGCGGCGCGCGGGCCCATTTCCGCCCCCATATCTCTCCTTCTGTTATCACTTTCTCGTGTTCGAGAAAACATCATCCAGACCCAGCTCGAAGGATATATCCCAAATAGGCCGTATCCAGCCCCCAAAAGCCAAGATAGAATACAGCTCCATTTCTGCCGTCAGCAAACATACCCACCCACTCAAACCCACCCAAACACTCGTCTCCTGCAGGGACCACTGCTGCGGGGATGAGTAAGCTGGCAGATGTGCCTATGAATCATAACTGCATTCGACACCCATGTCCTATCAACAGTCGTCGTATCGTAAGGAGAATTTCTTGTATATGTTATATTCTGCCAATGCGTGAGTTGTGTGTTTCCTATTTGCCCGTGTCATATCCCTCGTTTCCTTGTCTTCTGCTTCACCCTTCTGTGATATCAACTCCCATCCCCTCCCCCCCTCATAGCATCCACCCACGATTTCATTTACCTCGCCCCCCTCGGACTTGACGCACCAATGCCACCTACCCCAGGCCACACCCAAGAACAAAGAAAACAAGCCTCTTGATCCTCCCGTCAACCCAATGAAACGGGCCATGCAGGTGCTGCCACACTTCCCAGGAGAGGAGGAGAGCCGGACCACCGGTGACGGTGATAATACCCGTCTCCGCCGCAGAAGCGTGATACAGTCTTCCCCCTATGCTTCTAGAAGTAGTTAGAAATGCCACCCCCAGCTTCCTTCGCCGCCGCCCAGTCTACCGGAACCAGTCGTTGCCGTGATGATTCCTGCTGTATTCGACCTCAAGATTCGAGTGTTTCGGCGAGAAAAGTGCGATTGGGTTTCGTGATTCGTGACTGTGATATCCAGACCATTGGGCTCCTACCCTCCTTTACCCCCGGATTTCAGATTAACTCATTGCATGCCCTGTCCCAGAAAGAAAAAAGCAAACGCCTCCATTGGACATAACTGCCACTATTCCAAAAACCGACGATCCAGTTTTATATTCGTTCCAGAAAAACACTAGAAAAGAACCTTGCCTAAGCGAACGAATTAGTCCTAGTTGTACATACATCACTACTGCTGACTTCTGCCCGATCCAAGCCGCAGGAGAGACAGATCGTAGGGCTCAATTGATGACATGCAGCAGAAATAGGCTTTCTCTGCATCGTAGGGCGTGTCCAGCGGCTACATCCCCAGCGGCATGATTGGGTTCTGCCACGCACCAGAAAGAACAGTTTCGATTAGGTATTGCCAAGTATGCCATCATCCGTCACTCGCTGCCAGAGTCGTTACGACCGGGAAGACGATGCCCCCTGTGAAGAGGAACCCGGTGGGCTGGATGACCCAGGTGGCGTCGAATAGTAGTTTCGGGCGTAGTTAGTCAGGTGGTTCTGCAGATAGGTCTCTTGAGAAGTCGGGGCTTCATTGCAGGCCGAGAGAAACACAATGCCGAGAGGCGAAGCCGGGGAAGATGCCCATTGTTGCTGTGAGGGTGATGGCCGAGATTGATCGGATGAGGTTGCGTTCTGGCCAGTACCGCCGTTCATTGTGGTATCGCGATGAGTGGGTGACCCCGGACAACGGCGTGGTGATATGATGATGCCGATGATGCTGGCCGCCCTATGAAGTGATGCGTGTCGATGTTCTATTATCAGCAGCTTGCAATTCGATTTCCAAACAAGGGAACAAGTCAGCAAGCATCTCGTTACTCATCCCATCAGAGCAAAGGAGCACGCCCTTTTAGTACTACTGCCCTTGTCACCCATTCTCGAAGCGCTCCATTTTGAGACTAATATCTCGGACTTTGGCAGTGTCCACAGCTCGGATTATAAGCCGGCTGCAGGTGGTGAAGGGGTGCTGCGGCAGTGCGAGGTTACTGCTTGGGTGCGAACGAGACCAACCAATGGCCCTCTTCCGCTGGGGGTCAAGCGTCCAATCAGATGACGTCTCCACGGTACTTCAGGCGCAAGGCGTAGTCCTAGAAGCTTTCTCCGTCTTCGATATCAGGGGTTCAGGGTCAACAGAGGGAGGATCAGATATATATGTAGAATGGTTCTAAAGATGCCCAAGATGCACAGCTTGTCAGGGTATCAGCTTCCTTTTTCCTATTTGAATCGAATGCCCCTCGCCCTGTCAGCAAACTTGTCAGCGTGTTAGTCACTTACACCGAATCCGAAATCATGACCGGTCCCAGTCAAGGAATGCACTGTCTGGTCCTTGACCGAAAAAAAGAACTATCCGAAGTGCGTTCATGCTGATATTTCCGACCCCAACTTGCTGCCTGGGCTAACATTGACTCGATGGCAGGCTCTGGAGATCACAGATGACTGGACTGGAGTGACTGATCCGGTAGAGAGGAGGCGTCGTCAGAATCGTCTTCATCAGCGGGCATGGCGTAAGTTCCCAGCCTGGCGCTCCTGGCTCAGGGATAACCCATATGCTTCAAGTGACTGACAGGCGGTTCTGTTCCATGTGATGTGCAGGCAAACGCAAGGCAGCCGCAAAACAGAACGACCAGGACCAGGACCAGACAGGGGTGCCACGCGATGGCAAGGCTGCAGAATATCCATTGCCGGCAGATGCGGCCGATTTCTTCGTAGCACCAACGGCTCCGATGTCTGGTCCAACCGATTTCTCCTACTCCAACCCATCCTCTATCGCCGAATTCATGCCCCTTACGGACACCTACATCCCATCGAGCAGCAGAGCCCCAGTTCAGGTCGCACCAACAGACTTCTACAATGCGTCTTTCCCTTGGTCATCGCCAGCTTCCCCAGATTCCTTCCCGCTCGCTGACACTAGCGCGGCGGACGGTTCATGGATCCCGTTGTCTCAATATAATTCCCTGAGGGCATATCTGACCGATGTGGTCGTAAGCGTCTTCCTCATACCTCTGAATATGGACCAGAGCTCCCTACGACCAACACCACTGCAGAGAAGCGTTCCACATGACAGTTGGATCGACTCGGTGCCCTTTCCCAAACTCAGAGACAACCTGATCATGTACCGGGATGTGTACGACACGACTGAGTTTTACAATGATATTGCGAACGGCGGATCTCAAGTGTATGTGGATGAGGAGGAGGATGTGGTATTGTGTGATCCCTGGGGCGAAGAGGGATGGGAACTGAGTGAGGGCTTCGTGAGGAAGTGGGGCCCTCTACTGGAAGGCTGTGAGATATTGGTGAGGACAACTCATGTATAAACGGGTTTGGAAGAGATGGTGAGGTAGTGTAGACGATACTTAATAGTAATGCATAGAAAGGACCGGGGCGCATCTGATAACTAATCAAGACTTGATGCCAATCTGTGTAAGTGATGATACTCCGTGACTCCTTGAGCGTGTAAGTGAGATGGCCCGTGCATTTCTTCTAGAAGGGGTATAAATCCTGGTGAGGTGCAAGGATGGTGGTTGGTGGTTGAATGAATCGCTCTTTGTGTGACATCAGACCACGCATATGCTGTGCTCAACTCTGGGAGGGACATCCCACTCGGGTTGTTGCTGTTGTGTTCCCCAAGGTCCTGCAGAATATAAACAATGTGTCGTTTCTGTTGCTAATTGTGTTGCCACAGAGTGAAATCCCGTTCAGCAGCGTGGGCAGCAGCAGTGATATTGCGTCATGAATCTGCTGAGCTGCTTGGATTGACTGGTGAGGTATTTCTTGGCATGATAGACTGCAGTGCTCCGCAGCGACTCGAAGGAGCACGAAGGGGCAGGAGAGAAACGGCGAGACCCGGCCCTATCGCTGTCAGGGCAGTTCGATGAGATCCGGACGGCACTTCGATTTTTTTCGACGTGCTAAAAAAACGCCCAGTCTGGAGGGGAAACGCCAAGCGGACTGGTTTGGATGCCGGCCGGTTTGTAAAGGCCTAAAAAAGATGTTGGAAAGATGGTGTTGTATCGTGGAAAAGGCGGTCACCGGAAGACGAGGCCGGTGGGGTTACTGTGATTGGCAGGAGTTGCAAGAATTCTCTGATTTTGCATTAGCAGACCGCAATGCTATCAACAAAAATAGGCAAACAATGCAATCTGCCACAAGATGGATGATGACCCGGAGTCTTCGTGTCTTCTTGTCGAGGTCCCTTCGTCTCGCTGCTGCTACCTCACACGTGGATCTCAGGACGGGCCAATCAGATCACGTGAATATCCAAGCTCGATCGCCCAGCGGGCCCCGCACGTCAGTGAAAGATTCAGATACCCCGCCATTCTGGAGAACTGTTCCTCGACAGGCTTTTCTCAACGGTGCATCTGCTACGCTAGAGGGAACAGCTCATCGATAAATCAAGCAGGTCTCGTCGGTGAGAGGAAATCTCTTCTGGTCATTTGCATAATTGAGCAATTCCAGAACTTCTGTCAGCCATCTTGGCCAGCACGCCAGGTGGATGGATGCACATCGCGAGGTGGGGAAATGGTGGGGAAGAAATGACCGACCTCAGCCCAGATGCCAGGGGAAAAGGTACCTGGGTCCGTGCCGCTAGACTGTGTACCTTGATGACTTTTTAATGATTCGAATCTCAACAGTCAAAGAACCACAAGGTGCAGGCAGTTATTCGCTGTTTGTTGTTTTCAAGGCGTGATTGTAGTCTATGATGCTGTGTCTCTACCTAGCCAGCAAAGGGAACAAGCCAGCTCACCATTCAGACTTGAACTTGCGGGATCAAAGAGACTACAACAGGCATGATCGGGCGAGAGAGCTGAGCTCTGACATCGCCTCAAAACGACGTGGCTGCTCCAACTCCAAGGTACGAGACGGTACGTGCGGGTACTCCTCTTGAGGAGACCGAGAATCAATTGCGGACGTGCTAGCCGGTTGGAGCGGGCAGAGGAGACCACGAGATCCAGGAGGTGCAGCCTCTGCCGCTTTGGAATTTGTTGGAGAGGTTCTCTCGTACTTCGTAACACAGTACGAACTCGAGTCCCGCACCCCACAGCTGGAGACCGGATTTGTAGCAAATGACGAAGAAGGCATCCAAGTAGCGATATAAGTGGCCCGCCAGCGCCGCCCAGTTTGAGCACAACAAGTTTCAAACTTCTCATCGTCCAAAGCAGCACCCAACACCGCTGTGATTCTCATAAACAATAATCAATTGCCATTTTCCCTTCTCTTTTTTTCATCCACCGCCACAGCAACAACCAACCAATGTAAGTTTGACTCGCGGTCTGTCCCCCTACATGAGGCAGCTGCCCCTCCATCAGCCCCTTTTTTCGCACCACACCTCCCCGTTCCCCCAGTCAGATGCAAGCGGTCTGCCAAACCACCATGCGCCAGTTGAGGATGGACGAGTCGTTGATCTCCCATCTCCCATTGTGCGACATCGTGGGCCATTCCGGCTGTTTCCTTGGTTGCAGCAGGTCTGAGGCACACTTATATCCGCGATAGCAGCATGCCGCTTCCCCAGCTCGCTCTGTAACGCGGAGCCACATCTTCCTGTCATGTAACCGCATTAGCTAGAGCTGTTTTCTTTCTCATCACTATCTGCCTGTCTCGCTTCTTATCGGCCCGCCATTCTCTCGGTCTGGCGGTGACTCGTTATCTGTAGCCACAAGGCTGCGCGGCTCAAGTATTGTGTTATCACGGCTGTCAGGGGGGGGGGCAGTCGAACGGGTCCTTCTTGGGTCGGATTGTCGAGAGCTTCAGCCGTTGGGCGCGCTTATCTCGCATCAGCTCCAAGCCTTCTTGTCTACACACTCACCGATTCTCCTGCTGCATGTGCTAACCTAGTTCTGCCGTTGTTCCAGACGAGCTAGCTACCCTGGTGTACTTCCCCAGACACCAGACACAGAATTGTCTTCGTGGTACCGCACTTCGCACCAACCCGATCCTACCCATCCTCTCCGTCTTACCTGCTCGTCCCTCCTTCCGCTATCGCAACCGAGCTACCAACGGCACCTCCCTTGACACTACCTACCGCACAACATATCTACCAGTCCCGACCCTCCGCCGAGCTTGCCCACCATGTCCGCTACAACGGCTCAGCAACCTCCTGTCATACCTCCGAGACCTTCAAGGAGTCAAGAGAGAGCACCCCTCCCAATGGTCCCTCCACGCCCTGCCAACCGGCGCTTCCAGCGCTCAATAAGTCCCAACCCGGACCGTTTCGCTCCCTCGCCGCTCAATGAGAGCCCTCTCGTCAAGTCCAAGTCCCTCCACCCCGGCGGCCGCAACCATGGCGATCCTATCCCCCGTTCCACCTCTGTCGACCTCCCCTCGCTCGGCGAAGAGGGCGCCGAATATGCCAACCTGGCTCAAGAGTCAAGTCCCTCCAACGAGGAGAGCACCAGCCCTGAGCACACTCGCACCGTCGGCGAGGATGTCAAGCTTCATGCGCCCAAGCCGTCCCTGCCCGCCGCCAGCGCAAAGCAGCGCGTGATGGCCGTCACCCGTACCGATAGCGACCGTGCTGCCGCCTTTGGTATCGGCAGGCCCAGCAGCAATGATGATTCCGCTGGTGCCTTGCCCTCGAACCGCAGCCTTAAGAAGAAGGCCAGCACAACCAGTCAGCTGTCCATCAAGAGCGATGTCGATGACGAGCACGGCATTCCCGAGATTGGCATCCAGGTTCCCATGCTCAAGTATGCCGGTGATGTTCAGGCTCCGTCGCCTGCCCCTTCAACTGTCGAGAAGAAGCACCACAGCCGCAGGTCATCCAGTCGTGGTAACCTGCCCCCTGGCAGTTACGGCTTGCACGGCCATGGTATGGGCCCTCAAGACAAGCTCGACAAGGCCTACTTTGAGAAGCACCCCGAGCTTCTCAAGAAGGAGCATGTGCTTCACCACTATGATCGTGTCAAGGACTTTTCCATGAGCAGTGAAGAGCTGAACAAGATTGTCCGTGAGACCATCACCCGTGGTTCTGGTCTTGGTGTCAAGAACTACTCTGGCACCCCCACCGACCAGGTCGCCTGGCAAGCTTTGGAAGAGTCGACCTCCCGTGTCGCCTCTCCCGGCCCTGGTTCTCCCAAGAAGCCCTCTTCAGTCATCTCGGATTCGGACAAGGACAAGGAAACCCGCCGCCCTTCTTCCATCAGTGACGTCATCCACGTCGAGGAGCCCAACCGCCGGAGGTCTGTGATGTTCAACGACAACGAGTCGCCCGCCGTTGAGGAAGACGCTTATGATGCGCCTATTCTGGCCGAGGACGAGGTTGCCAAGGACCCATCACCGTACGTTCACCAGCCTGCCGTTGAGCTCCCCAAAGAGGAGCAGCCTACCAGCCGCCCCACCAGCAGACCCGCCAGCATCTACAAGGAGCATTCGTTTGACCACCGTTCAACTCCTCTCGAGGATGTGGAGGAGTACGAGCCCCTTTTTGAGGATGATGACAAGGTTGTCAAGAAGGAGCCCGTCAAAGAGGAGAAGCCCAAGAGCGTCAAGAAGCAGCGTTTCCCTAGCGCCGACATCTGGGAAGACGCCCCCAGCTCCGTCTACTACACGGCTGAGGTGTCTACCCCAGATCTCTTTGAAGGCGAGGACAAGACCGAGAATGCGGCCAGCATTGTTCCTCCCACTAGAGATGGAGAGACCCCCGCTCAGGCGTTTGCCCGCCACCAGGAGGAGCTTGCCGAGAAGGAGGTCAGGGAACGCGGAGCCGATGGCTTCATTCCTGGTCGGACCGCGAAGCCTCTCTGGGCCAAGCACCAACCCCATCTCGTCAGTGAAACCAAGGCCGCCTCCCGTCCCGGTATGAAGAACCGCTTCCCCAGCCGCGACGTCTGGGAGGACACCCCTGAGTCCCTCCAGCTCGAGACCACCGTCTCCACTCCCCAGCAAGACGAATCTCTACCCTCGCCCGTCGAAACCTCCTCTCCCACCACCGCTGCCAAGAAGCCGGAGATCCCGTCTCGTCCCAAACCCAAGGTTTCTGGGGACGACCACAAGCCTGCCATCCCTGAGCGTCCCAAACCGGCGATTCCTGCCCGGCCAGTCAAGGCTGGCCCTACCTCTGGTGGGTTAGAACCTGCTGAGGCGGCCGCGCCCCCTAGGCAAAAGCCTGCTGTCCCGGCTAGACCGGTTGGCGGGAAGATTGCGGCATTGCAAGCCGGGTTTATGAATGATTTGAATAGACGTCTCCAGCTTGGCCCTCAGGCGCCGGTGAAGAAGGAGGAACCGGCGGAGGAGAAGGAGGAGGAGGAAAAGAAGGAGAAGGCGCCACTGGTTGATGCGAGAAAGGGGCGGGCTAGGGGTCCGCAGAGACGGGCGCCGAGTGCTAAGCAGGAGCCGCCCAAGGAAGCGCCCAAACCTGCTGTCACTTTTGGTGTGTCTTCGGCATTTACATTCTTTGAGATTGACCCTGAAGAGGGCGAGCTCAGTGTTGGCGGTGGTCATCCCAGTCTTGGGGAGCCGGAGTCGCCGGTGGAGAAGAAGGTGGAAGAAAAGGCTCCGGCTGTGGAGGAGAAGAAGGAGGAGACTCCGGTTGTGGAGGAGTCAAAACCGGAACCGGTGCCAGAAGCTAAGGTTGAGGAGACCAAGGCTGAGGAACCTAAGGCCGAGGAACCTAAGGAGGAGCCCAAGGTCGAAGAGCCCAAGGTTGAAGAGCCCAAGGTCGAGGAGCCCAAGGTTCAAGAGCCCAAGGTTGAAGAGCCCAAGACTGAAGAACCAAAAGCTGAGGCTGAACCTGAAAAGGAAGAGGAACCCGAGCAGAAGAAGGGTATCATCGAGACGGTCAAGTCGTTGGTGACAAATATGGCTGGGGAGACGATTGTCGAGGAGAAGGTGGAGCAGGATGAGGAGAAGAAGACTGTGGAGTCTGCTACTGCTGAGGAGAAGTGATTGTTCTTCTGCAGATGATTGTGATGACTTTTTTGTTCTTTTGAAAGTTGTTCAAGTCACTCCTTTGATTGCTTTTTTACTCTGAGCTTTAGCGTCGAGTTGTGTTTGGGCTATTTTGGGGAGGGGATTTTGAAAGGAAAAGAATGGGACTTTGGTCGTTGATTTGGGTGGTGGGGGGTAATGGGGTGGTGGTTGGAAGGGGAGTGGGAAGGGGGGGGGTGGTATAAAAAGTTGATATAATGAAGATTATTCGTTCTTTTTTAAGGGATACACTCTCTGTTCCGTTCTGAGTGTGATTGACAATGTGTGATATGTGAGTTGCTTATGACGGGGCTGGGGGGTGTGGGATGTGATAGGTAGGGTAAGCTGTTAGGTTGGGCATGAGTTTCGGAGCAGTTGAGAGAGGCTTTGGGATCAATGTGATTTGGTCTTTTGGTCTTGTCTGTCTGGATTGGACTTGCTGCTCTGCAGCAATTGGTCTTGTAAGAAGGTATGGTATGTGTGCTGCTCGTGTGGTTGGTCTTGACCTTTAACTCTATGCCTTCGACATTGATTACCTACCTGGTTGACTCCTCTCGAACCAACCCTAAGTTGTCTTCCTCTCCTATTTGAGATTCTTTCTACCTACTTTGTTCAATAATATTCCGGACTAACTGTCTTTCCCCCCAAAAGGCCCAAGCTCACCGGTGGTGACTCCCCCCCTTCCTTCCATCCTTAACACCCTCCTTCCTCCCCCCCTCCCCCCCTTTCCTCCTTCCTTCCCCCCTTCCACCCGCAACCAACCCAGGCAACCGCCATATGTCCCCCTCCTTCCCTCCATACTTGACTCCCCTCTCCCGCACCTCCTTCCATCCAACACACAGTCCCATATGGTGTAGTGGTTAGCATATCAGGTTTTCAAGCCTCCTCGAGGGGACCACCTCAAGAATTTGAAACCCACCCTGAAGCCCCGGGTTCAATTCCCGGTATGGGAAATTTGCTTTTGTGTTTTTCCTTTTCCTTTCAGGACGTGCTGTGTTTTTTGGAGGGTTGAAGGACATGTTGTGAAAGGTCACCGGTGGTGAGATATGCCAACTGTTGTTCTAGCCCAACTGTTGTTCTAGCCCAACAAGTAAATTTGTTCCTCAAAACAAGGATAACATTCGCATTGACCAGAGCTTTAACATCATATCCTTGCTCTCCTATGGACATTAAATCTCCAAACGGACGGGAATCGGTGGTGGGTGTTCATTTGCGTCGGTACATCGAATCTAGCGCGGTGGTTCAAACGCAGCATTAAGAACAGCATTTGATAACAGGAGGAAATGCTTCCTATTCCTTAAACAAAAAACAAAGGTAGAAATATAACCGTACGGGACACACGAAAATGCCGGCGCCAAAAACACCAATTATTCCCTGATTCCCCTCGTTTTTCCCCCCCCTGCCTAGAGCAAAAGAAAAAAAGTAATCCATATTCAGGCTCTGGTTTCTTTCTTCTTTTGCTGTATTACTAAAACAGTAAAACAGCAAGCAATAAACAATAAAACAAGGACCGACTGGCTCCTTCAATTGATCACATCACTTTAACACCCTCCTCCTCCTCCTTCTCCCCTGCTCCCCTCCTCATCCCCCCCCCCCCCCCCTCCTCATCCAACAACTCCCTATCTGATAACCATGCTGAATTCCCGGCCCAGCCAGCATCCATCCCCCCTTTCCCCCGGCTCCCTTTCCACAACCCCCCCGCCCCCTCTTCATCCCCTCCCCCTCTCCATCCCTCTCCACCATCCCCAAACTCACAACCACCAAAAAAACGACAAACCCTTATACAATCATCTGCGCCACCCCCTGCCCCCCCAACGTCTTACTCCCCACAAAAGCCTGCCCCTTCGCCCCCGCCAACCCATAACACGCCCCCGTAAAAGTGAGGAACACCGCCGCGGCGATCAAGCTCGTCCTCGTGCTGATGCAGCTCAGCCAAATGACCAGCGCCATGACCCCGTACGCCCCCGCGCGCATGTAGTTTGTCGAGATCTTTCTGATGGCGGCATCAAAGCTGGAAGAGGTGGGACAGATGCGGAGGAGGAGGGGGACTTCGACAAAGAGGATGACAAAGGAAAAGACCATGGCGAGGATGGAGAAGGCGATGATGACGATGTTGAGGGAGAAGATGGACGAGATCATGTTGGAGAGGCCGAGGGCGAAGCAGAGGATCATGGAGAGGATTCCTAGCCATTGGCCGTAGATGCCTAACACGGGGGAGGGGGGGGAGGGTTAGCTGGTGGGATAGTTCGATAAGGGGGAAGGGGGGAGGGAGGAAAAGGGGGGGGGGGGGGGAGAGACGAACTGAAGTTGCGGGTTTGGAATTCTTCTTTTAGGGTCATTTTGACGGTTGGGGGTTTGGTTACTAGAGGGTGATGTTGCTTGTGGAGGATGGGATAAGGTGGTGGTGGTTTCTTTCGCGGTGTGGTGTTGCTTGGTGGTGGTTCGAGAGCTTAGGTGTAAGCTTTGGTGGGTAGTTTGCAGGTTGTGTAAGCTATTCCCGATTACTCAACCCCTTGCTTTTCTTTTGATGCGAATGTCCCTTTTTTTTCCTCTGTCGAAACAATCCTGCAGTTGAATGTTCGTCCTAAAAACGTAGCTAGATAGCTGTCCTGCTGTTGGCGGCGGTGGTGGTGGTGGTGGATTCGGTTGCGACGGGCGACGCAACACACACAGGTGACAGAACCAAAGATGACGAGTCGTCGTTTCGATTGCGCCTCAATCCAGAAATCGATGGGGGAAAAATTGAAAACGTGGCTTCGTTAATCGCGTTTGTTTCGTTCGTTGGAATAAAGTATTTGCTTCCCTTTGTTCTGTCTAGCAGAGAGAGAGAGAGAGTGAGAGCACGGTAGGTAGTTAGTAAGAAAAGCTTACAGAAAGAGAGAGCTTGCTTGATTGTCGTAACAACACCTCTACTTTCTGAAGCGAAAAGCACTGACACACCGTTGGTCTTTTCGGATTCCCGGTACGCAAGAGACGTGGAAAGTGGGGCTGATTGTGATGTTCCGCAAGCGCTGATTGGGTAGTATGTGGCTGTAACACTGGTGACAGGCTTGACAGGGATCGGTGCAAAGCCGCTTGTTCCTGTTGCGACGCTTGGTATGGTTTCTTTTTCTGTTGAGAACGGAGACGGAAGGAGCTTCTTCTTCAGCGATAGTTGTGGAATAGGAATAATAGCAGCATGCCGTTTGGCTTGGGTGTTGGTATTTATTCCACAGTGTTCTCTGTGAGGAATGCTGGCCCTGACAGCGAGCCAACTGACATCCCTTTCGCAAACCAGACCGAATGGCCGGGTTTTATTCAAGTGACCGCCAAACAGGCACCCGATTTCCGAGGCCCCCTGCTGACGTACCTACCTGGCCATGAGGCTCAAGAGGTTACGCGGCATAGCTCTATCATCATGATCAAGACACCTCTTGACGTAAAAAGGTTTATTAACCCCAAGGTGTAGCTACTGCTGTTGTAATGCTGGCGAAAAAAAAGCAAATTCCCCTCCCTCTTTCCCGTCAATCCATCTCCAGACGCCGCCCACATCAAACGTTAAGATGCCGCCGCCTCCTCCTTTTTTGGGGATCTTCACGTATTTTTGGTGTATTTGGCTATGGTATCCTCACGGCTCCGTCTAAGTGGCTCAATATCTCTTCGTCATACTCGTCGCAACCGCTTAACCGAAAACGAGCTTGAAGATATCGTTGAAAACGAACCACTGGCCCCCAGCATCCTGGACAAGCTGGAAAGCCTGGGAGAACTTGAGAGGGTTGGCCTCCTCGTCAACCTGTTTGCGAGAGACTCATATCAGTATCCAGCCTCTTCCTCTAGAGTGTCATGTGAAGCTTACCAAGAGCTGGCCGGTGACCAAGATGACGATACCACCAGTAGCGGTGGGCTGGGCATCAGCGGTATCGAAGTGGTGCTTGACCTTCTGGAATGGGAGGTTCTGCAACAAATCAAGTCAACAACCGTCCTTCGTCGTGTCGCGTGGTCAGAGAATCTCTTACGGCGAGCTTCTCAGCAATGCTGGCGGCACCAAGGGATTGCGAAGACTCGAAGGTCATCATGGAGTTATCTCTCTGATTGTGCTGTTAGTCACCAATTCCTCCACACACAGCTCGTTCGGGCCAGAGACATACGTAGAGACCAGCCAGAGATTTGCGGTCGGTATCAAAGGTGGTGTAGTAGTGGGTGACGAACTGCGCTGTTGCGGGGGGAACACAAAAAACAGCGCGCGTTAGCTTCTCTTCTCGCGATCGTGTATACAGCTTCATTCGAGCTGCAGCGGTGGTGTAAACTCACTCGCAATTCCCTGGAAATCGACTGTTTGCCATATTGTCAGCTCTAGACCACATCAAGTTTGCATAACAAGCTTGCGCGCGCAAAGGTGAAGGCGTCGCGAACACATCCCCCCTCTCCTCCTCGATAGCGACATGGCGGGGTAATCCGAACATCTTCAATTTCCCAACCCCTCCAGCTCTCTCCCTTTTGCGCGCGCACACACACACAGCCTTGTCATAATTTCAAAGGGGGTCTCGGTTGTAAAAACTTACAAGCCATCTTGACGGTATTTTGATTGCTTCGCAGCAGACAACGACCTGAAGTATTTTTTGAAGAAAATGTAGTTGACGAGAAAAAGAAAGAGACGAAGTCCTCACGGAGGGGGAGAGGAGATATCAGAAGATCACTTTCGAACCAGGCACCCGGCAGCAGCAGGAGCCCAGTCCCACCGCCCGCCGCAGCCCAAGTCAAAAGTGGGGTTCCTGTGTCACTCACTCAAAGTGAATCTGGCAGCCTGATCGATCAGGCAGTCAGAGAGCTTTGGCCCAAAAAAAATTAAGCTCCCCTCCCCCCCTCCGCAGTCCTTGTCCGCACTTTTCCATTGGATATAAATTCCGCCTCCAAATTATTTTGGAGAACTCTTTTTCTTCCTTTTTCTTCACGCACCCGCATCTCGAATGGTAAGACAGCACCCCTTTTTTCTTTTGCACGCCTTTCCAGCCCCATTACCATGATGACAAAAACTGCTCTTAAGAACGGCCAACAGAATAAATCATGTTGATTAAAATCAATCATCAAGCTCAACAGTCTGACATTATACCCAACACACACACACATACTGTATTGTTTTCGCATTCAAAACAGGAGTGCTAACAATTGGACCATTAGATCGCAGATACATTCCGCATTGGATACCGCCGCCTTGGATTGTGACTTTCGATCAAGGCAGGAGACACACAAGAGTTGGGCATTCGACCTTTTGGAAGAAAAGGATAGCCGACTAGTCGCCCAACAGCCCCAACCGCCGCGTTGGGCCGGCCATTCATCAGCTTGTGAAACCCTTCCACTCGCGTGGGGTGGATATCCCAAGTCAGCCTTGATTCAAGGCGGAAGGGGGGGTGTGCATCTGCTCGTTATCTTGGGCTTCATCACTGCGGGTTGGAACTTTTTTACTTTGCTGGTGGGTGGACGGCTGGATAGGTTGTTGTCGCTGTTGGGCAAGTTTGCTCCATGCTATCACCTGGGTTACACCATGGATAATAATAGATCAATGTTTCTTCACTTCGATGCTCTGTTTATTCTCTCTCTGTTCGTGACCGTGTTGTCCTGCGCTGCCCAATGGCTTGAAGCTGGATATCGCTGATCTTGAGAAAACTGGATGAGGTGTTCAAGCCCAAGGTACGCCAGCCTGGGTCAGAGTCGTTCACTCTCTATCAACCACTTTATCACGCTTGTGCTATTCTACCGCATCAGAAAATACCTTTTGTCTTCCAGCTTCCAGCCCGGTTCTAGCTTTCTGACCATCCTGCAACCGTCAACCAGCCGCTCTCCAAGTCCCTTCCTTGCCCATCCCCTGACATCCAGTCCTTCTGCTGTGGCTCTCCTCATTGTGAGAGATCGAGATACCCCTCAAGAGCACTTACCCTCCAGATCTACAATTATTAAACCTTCCAAATAAGAATTATATCCTCAACCCCTATCAAAGCTGGCACATCATCTCATCATCTTTTTTCTCTTGCCACATACACACCTCTCAAAACTTTATATGGGGGCAGAATCACAAAGTTGACAAATCCAACAACCTCTTCAAATTTCTCTCTCTTTTACACACACACACAACACACAACACACAAAATACTCTACACAGAACCCCCCCCCCCCCAATATCCCCCATTTATCATCAGTCCAAAAGTCCCCTCCAACCTTCTCCCCCTAAAAAACAAATCCAACCCCCCCCCCCCGAAAAGAAAAACCACAAGAAAAACCGCTTATGCCCCTTCCCCCCCCTCTCTCCCAAAACTTACAACCTCCCCCCCTCCCACCATCAAAAAAAAAAAAAACATTTCCCAACATACCAACCCACCAAAACCCTCCAACTCCTTTCCTGCAACAAAAATCCTCTTTTGTTCTTTTTAATCTGGCGACACTATCCTAGCTTCCTCAAACTCGTCCCCCCTCCCAACAACCCTTATATCTCCCTTCTTTTCCGGTAAGGCTATCATCAACCAGAAGAAATGAGCAGTCATCTATCTCTCTCTCTTGAACCACCCTGCTTGCAAAAACTATGCTCTGGAGGAAGAAAAAAAGTGAGATTCGCTGGTTGGTTGATTGGTTGCTTGTTGTTGTGGTTTTATATCTTTGTTTCTTTTTTCCTTTCTCACTTTCCCAACCAAGGTTTTGTCCACAACCAGAAACAAAACATACACTTCCCCAGCCTGCCCTTTTACAACCCACAAACGCTCACATATCCTCCCAATTGATCGCTCAAATCCTCCCAATTGATCGCTCATATCCCTCCCAAAAAAAATCTCTTATCCTTTCGCACAATCATCCATATCTTCCCCTCCCCTCAAAGCTCCTCCTCCTCCTCCATCAACATAGGCGGCGGCTGCACTACCCCCGCCGCAGCCCCCGTTTGACTCTTGCTTGCCTGAGCAGCCTCAGCCTTGGCGAGTATATCACCGAGCGCAGACGTGAATCCTGCCCCGCTTGTCGTCCCTGGACTTCCCGCTCCAAGTGCACTCCCTCCAAGTCCCCCTTTTAACTCCCCGATATCCCCCAGACTAGGCCTCGCCTTCTTCATGGGGCTCCCAATGATATTCGTATCGTCTGGCAGGCTCTTTCCAAACATGGCCGCTAGTCCAGTAGGCATGCTGCCCGTGGCAGATCCAACTCCTGTTCCATCTGGAGGAGTCGCCGCTCCGGTATTGGGCGATTTGCTCGGGCTTGAGGCGGCATCTGGGTCGGCTGAGTGGGCTCTCTTGAGCTATTCGCAGATGAAGGTCAGTAATTGTTCAGGGAAAGAAGAGTGTGAGGGAGGCAACGTACCCTGATCCTGTTTACACCATCCGCCAGTTCACCAGAAAACTTGGCGTCCTCCGGGCCCAACTTTGATTTGTCGTACTTGGCGTCAACATCCTCCATCTTGCCCAGAATCTGTTCGCTCAAATCCTCGTCGTCGTCATCATCATCGCTGTCGGCATCTATGCTCATGCCGCCATTGCTCTTTGTCCTTGACTTCTTGCGTCTCGTTGGTTGCGAGTCCCTGTCCCGGAACGCGGAGAAGCCCACGGTACCACTTGTTTTCAGCGGACCCAGACCAGAGAAATCGAGCTGGCCAGAGCGTCTCTTGAGATTGGGCGAGGTAACTTGAGGCTTTGGAGGGGCGAGGACTCCCATCTTTTGTAGTTGACCTGGTACAATGTTAGCATTCTGAGCATGTATGAGTCCAAACACCCAATAATCTTACGTTCGCCTCTGTAAAAGAAAGTAAAGACCGCAAAAGGCTTATCAGGTCCGTCAATACCGGTCACCGTCTGAGTACTAATAGTCTTCGGATCAAGTGTCTTGGGCTTCGCGAAACTAGTCGTGTGCTCAACATCGGCATCAACCCCGTTGCTGTTCCCCTTCCCCTCCTCCTCCGAGTCGTCATGAGCATCAAACTGGGGAGAATACTCCCCCTTCTTGATCTCACCCGACGCAATCACTCTGAACATGGCCACCTTGATCTGACCGGTAGCCTCAGGCGGCTCATCATCCGAATCGCTAGACGAAAGAGAGTCGTCCACAGCTTCCAGCGGGGCTTTCTCATCAGCGCCATACCTAAGGGCGCCGCGAGTGCCATGGCTGGACGAGCCCGCCTCCTCTTCAAGCTTCTTTTGGCGTCTTCTGCGCTTCTCGAACTTCTGCCTTCTGCGCTCCAGCTTCTCAGCAGCGTCATGACCCTGGAGATCAAGACCATTCAGCCAGCGCTCCAGGCCAACCTCACGGAACAAGAACTCCCGTTCAGCCAGCCCGCCGCCTTCCGACTCAGGAACCTGAACCCATCTGCTGTTCACCCACGTCTCCTCGCCGGGGCGAAGCAGCGTAGCGACCTCCTCCTTGGCACGGCCATCAAAGTATATATAAGCGGCAATTGTCTCATTCTCGCTCTGGGTCATAGGAATGTAGGGAGCCACAATGCCGTGGAACTTGCCCCGCTCCCCAGTGGTTGACGGAAGAGCGCCGACATACTGCGGCTTCGGGTACGGGTTACTTTCGGTGGCTTTGGGAGCAGAGTAAGGTATCGCGAGTCCGGGAGTCAGGAGGGTAATGGAGATGGCGAACTTGGCCGGCTCGGGCTTGTTATTCTCTGGGTTGACCTGGGGCTGCGGGACCGGGATGTAAGTGTTGATACGTGACAGCCGTGACTGTTTCTGGATGCCGTATTCGGGCACCGGGGCACCATTTGCATGGATGCTCACCGCGATGCCCTTGTAGCAGGGCATATTTGCGGTGTGGAAGGTGGTGACTCTTGAGTAAAACGACGAGGGCCCCGAAATCCGGAGCTGGTTACTTTGGTAGGAAGGTAGGTATGGCTAATGAACCCCGCACACGATGTAGGTGGTGGTCGGGATAGTCGAGAGAGAGTCGCCCTGGCAATCTATGGTCCGACTCTTGCTAAATTGTTTTTTGACCTGTCTATGTTTTCCTCTACTTCTTGTGTGCTTGCCCGTGTGAAAGCGGTGACGCTATCGTAAAGTCTGGGCGTAGCGGGGGGTTAAGGGGAAGTGGTCGGTATCGGCGGTCGATCGAGGGGTAGGTTGGAGGTTTTGTTGTTTATAGCAGTCGGTCGCCGAGAAGAATAGCTTTGTCGACGACGACTAGTCGAAGCGGGTCGCCGAGAGAGAAAGAGAAGACGGTGTAGGGGAGTAGAAGAGGGGGATATGCTCGAGCTGAACCAAAAGTCGGTCGAACGAGATCAAATTTCGGAAGAATGGTCACCAGCAGAAGAAAATAGGACCTGGCAGGTGCACGGTGCCGAAACTGGATTTGGCGGGGGTCTGCGTTGGCAGTAATGGGAGGGGGGGGTTGGGCCTGGCTGCTGCAGGCAAGGCAAGGCGAGCTGGATATGCTGAGATATGCTGGAGCAACCCTGGACGGGATGGCGGATGCTGGTACCTGAGCAGGCCGAGGAATTGATACAACGGGGACGGGTATTTTTGATATCTTCTTGGCCCCAAAACACACACGTTGTTTCTTGTCGTTTGAGGGGTCCAGATGAGGCTGACAGTCCAGCGGAAAATAAAAGCCCGGAGTGGTGAGTGGTGACGCCTGCGGGCCAGGTTGCGCTGTGTTTCTCGCTGGCCGTGCGTTGTTGGCTGTAGCGGCTGTTAGCGGCAACGCACGGCCCACCAGTGACTGTCTGGCCCTGTGTTTGTTGGCATTCAGGCACTGTCAATCATTGTCATTGTCCAGCGAAATCTGATTCACATTTGGGCAATTTCTCAAGTCCACCTTTTGCTATTGTGGAAGAGTGAATGGAAATTGCCATCAGATGATTGCTCTCGAGAGTGGTGGAATTGGAATGTGGGTTCTGGGCCATGTTTAATTACCGTTGAAAGAACGATGGGCATGTGGCTGTCGAGCTGTTTGTGGGCAACACACTTTATCAGTCATCTCTGTTGAACACACCTGACAGCGACAAAATATGACAACTGATGTCTAAGAAAAAGATTGGGTTGGCGTGTTGCTGGTTATGTGTTCAAGGGTTACTCAGGGGTAAGGCTTTGACTCGTGTAGATGGATATGCATAGAAGTTTCCGCTTCTTTTCTACATGTCCACGTTGTACGCAAGATAATGGACCACGAGGAGAAGGCCTTATACAGGGGCAAACATGCTTCATACCTAGATCCTATTAACTATTATTAAAGGCCTATTAGCCATGTTCAAAGATCTATTGACACATGGTTAAAGGCCTATCGATACATACCAAAGGCCTACATGCTATCTTAAAAGACCTATCAACTATCTTTGGAGGTCTATTGAATATCTTTGGAGGGCCACCGACTGTGTTCCAACACAGTCAGTCGTCAACATGTACCAGTCTTCATTTTCATGTCCACGACGTAACACACAACACGATAAATAGGTATAATATCTCACAAAGATCTCATTCAGAGGTATCTCAAACTCACCCAAACCAAATATCTACACCAAAATCCTCTTTATTCCCCCTTCTCCCCCTCCCCCTCCCCCTCCCCCCTTCCCGGAATCCAAACCTCCATCCCCCCCTCCTTCGTCCCCCTAACCCCCTCACCCCCCGGCACAACCCTCAGCACCTTCTGATAATACTTGTCCCTCACCACCAACCCAACCCCCACCCACCTCCCCTCCTCCCCCAAATCATCAAACGGCACCAACCTATACTCCACCCCCCTCCTCTGCACAGGCAACAAGCTCAAACTAGTCTGCTTCGGCCCCGAAAACGCAAACTCCTCGCTCGGCTCCATCGTCAGCCCAAACGTCAACAAGTGATTAGACGCATTCTCAATATACACCGTCAGCACCACCAACGGGTGCGGTGTAAACATGTGAGACACCGCCGCCAGCACCCGTGGCTCTGTACCAAACAAATTGAACCGGGGGACCGGTAAAGTGGTGCTGTTGATTTGATCAGAGACCTCGGGGCGAGACCATTTGATGACGAGGGAGACGTCTAGGGGTGATGGACCTCGCTCGTCGAGGGAGGCTTTCTGGGCTTTGAGCTCAAAGGCTGCTTCCTCGATGGTTTTTGGCTCAACTAGTCTGCCTTCACCCGAGGCAGGGAGGTTGTTATGCTTGATTGCGTGGCATCTGACTGATGGGAGAGACGACAGCACCACGTCGATATCCACAACCCGCAATGATTCTGACGCGAAGGAGGCATAACGAGTCAACAGACACCATGACTGAGACAAGCCTTTGAACGCCAATGGAACGTCATCGTCTGGAGCGGCACTCCGGACACCATCCGCATCAAAGAGACTTGGCCAGGGGTCCGGGTGAACCCGTGGGAGGAGGTCGTAGTTGGCTTCAAACGGATTGACAATGTTGAGCTGGAACGTCGTCGTCTGAGTAATTGGTGTGCCCGGATTCGTAGGGAGAAAGTAAGTGACCTTTAGTGTGAGGTCGTACTGGCTGGAGCGATCAACTGGGGGAAGTCGAAGTTGAACTGATGACGTTTTAGAGCTTTCAATCGTGCCCAGCGGTGCCCCTATCAGTTTGCTCTCCTCACTGCGGGAACTGGATGATGTCTGAGGCTCGTGGCCTGCGATATTAACTGTAAAAGCTGGAGGGTTCTCGCCAAAAAGCGTAGCATCGAGTTTGGCGAGCGCCTCAATATCCTCGCCATTGGTGAGCTCAAATTCGAGAACGATGGTCTCATCCGTGTAGTACTGATCCTTCCATACCGGGCATTTGATCTCCATCTTTGGTGGCCTGGGCTGAACCTTGATCGATAGTGCATTCATACGCGCAATGCGTTTCATGGCACAGCCAGGAAGATACCAAAAGTTGGTTTTCGGTGTCTGATAAAACTTCAACTCATGGTGCAAATCAAACTCCTCAGTGTCTAGATTCACCACCAACGACTGAGCATCCGTCTCGCCTGGTTCTCGCAATGGGATCTCGAGGTTGAATACCAGAGTTTGGCCAGGGGCAAGCGTCAGGTCAGCGGCTCCTTGAAGTATGACGCTCCTGTTTGTAGCGCCCAGGTCCGTAACTTCAGCCTCGGTATCATCGCGCGTGAGGGAGACCGCGAATATCGAAGTGTTGCCCTTCTGTTCTTGGGCTGTAGCCCCATCTTCATGCTGGATAACTATCCGATCAAGGCAGCCGCTGAAGTTGAGATAGAGGCTGCTCAGCGAGACCGGGGCGGATCCCTGATGCGCATTGGACTTGATCGTGAGCTGGCTCCGGACGTTTTGGCCCGCTTTGCCCTCCTCTTCTCGAAATAGAAAAGACGTCCAAATGAATGGGAGAACTTGACCGTCGGCAATAGAGACGACTGGCTTAGACTCGGTGTCAATCTGATCAAGAGCTTTAGTAATATCATACTCCCAGTTCGGACGCTTTTGAAAACCTGCAACGAAGTTAGCGAGTGTAAAAGACAGTCTGCGACAACAACGTACTTTGGTTTAGCAGCTCCCAATCAATGGTCACCACCAACTCGGCATCGTCAAGTTCCACAGCCGCAGCCCGGAGATTCCAGCTCAACAGTTCCGCAATTGTGGTCCAGCCCTCACTTCTGAATGGCAAGTCTTTCCATAACGGACGCAATAGCTTGACAATACCGGACCACTCCTCAGCGAGGCCAAGTTCCCTGGCGCATTCCAAAGACACCTCTGCCGCCAGACGTACTTGCTCTCGTTTGAGAAATTCCGAACGTGCCTTCATTAATCTCTCCACCACAAACCGGCCGTGGTCGAATCCGCCCTGGTGTAGAGGATACTCTTCAAATGGATCCGGACACATGTAGGTATCATAAGCAAACGCTGACTTGGCCACAAAAGACGCAGGCGACATGCTTGGAGACCTCCTATCGTCTTCGGGTATCGCATGTGCAAAGTCTCTCCTAGCTTGCATGTGCTTTGCCGACAGACGGTACCAATACCCCGTGTGATGCAGAAACTCCCATGGCTGTAGCCGCTCTCCCATCACATTCTTCTCTGGCTGGAGATACAGCTTATGGGTAACTGGAGCCAACTCGGGGATGCTTGCCTTCTCCATCATGTTGGCCATGACGAGTGCCCATCGAGACTCCCAAGCTTCCCACCCATAGTTTCCAGTGCCCCGACCCCGACGGTCGAGGAAGTCGGCTATCCTCTCCCGGTGGAACTGCCATCGTCGAGCAGCCGCGCTGTGCTGACCGTTCCACAACAGACATCGAAGACAGCGCACAGCCAAGACATCGGCGAGAAACCTAGCCTCGTTCCACCGCGGACTCCAACTTGGAATCACTTCCATCAGCTCTGAGCTGAGCAGGTTCTCATAAGCTTGCTCATATGATCTCAGGGCAACATCCATCTCCTGCCGGAACTCGGCAAATATGGCGCTCTTGAAGTCATAGCGCACATTCCATCCCGCCAGCGAGAGTGTTTGTGATGTCCCCGAGGTCGGTGGTACTGTCGGCTGCGGTGCCACTCCCCTACCCCTTTTCTTCCGCGAGTGCCTTCCAAGGTCCCGGTAGTACTCCAAGGAGGCTGTGTAGAGTGTTGTCAGCATGTTCTCAGCCATGCGCTCAAGCTCCTCCTTCGAATCGCCAGGTGGTACGAGAAACAAAGACTTGGCATCTATGCCGCATCCTCTTCGGAGACTCTCCAATCGGTCCTGTACATGATCTCCCGACGGAGATGTCTTGTCACTCAAGAGCACAACCGCCAGCCGCGTTTTATAGCCGGACTGACTCAGAAGAGCCCTGATGTTGTTCACATCCGTCTTGATTTTGTTGTCATTAAGCGTGGCAAGTGTCGGGTCGGAAGTAAGTGTGTAAAAGCAAAGCAAGACACTGGGGACGAGGTCCTGGTGCTTGCGAATCCACTGCGTATCGATCAGGCCGTCGGGGTATAATGGTGAGATGGGACTCAAGGGGGAGTAGGGAGAGTGTAGCACAGCAGTCGGCGAGGGCATATCGATTCCATCTGGAAGGCGAGCGCGGCGTGGTGGCAGAAGTATGGACTAGGTATACATATGCATATCAGATTCTTGAACAGCGGGAGCACCAGATACATATTTGCGCGGGTTTGTCTACCTACCCTCTCGGCGGTCCTAACACGAAATCGGTGCTTCTTTGGCGCATCTCGGCCATTACAGGGCAAGTTTGAGGCATCTCGGTTCTGGATATAACGCAGAAGAGCATGCGCCTGGTCTGAATCGAGAGGTGGGAGCTCGGAGCGGATCAAGATGGCCTGTTCCTTGAGCACTGCGCTCAGGCCTGACTGGTAGGTTGAATCGCCAGATGTGCCGAGTGTGAGCAGAAACGGAACGCTATGGTCCAAACTGCCAGCTGGGTATTCGTCCATGGTTTAGTGCTGTCGTTTGGTGCTCGAGTCTCGAGGGTCTAGGTTGGTGCCAGCGGTCTGGTTTCGAAGTTGATTACAGTGGAGGTTCGGTCTTTCCCCTCAGCATAGGCGCCCCTCGAATCCTCCCACACAAAAAATGACGCTAGAAGCTCAGGAATGCAAGTCCGGTTCGTTTCATCGGTAGCGTTTGACGGTTACAAAGTGTCCCAAGTTTGCCGGTAAGGTAACCCTCAGTAGCCACTGTCTTCAGCCATGTTCCAAATGGAACAGAGGGGACCTTGAGGGGTTGGTGGTGCACACAGGGCAGCTGTCCCTGCCGGCTTCTGTGGAGCAGTGGGGCCCAGTTAAAGTTAGAATCCCAATTCCAGGGACCCTGGCACTTGCTTATCTTATCAGTGGCTTGTACCTGGCCAAATGTTGGAGGGGCAGCCTGCAATCGGCGCATGGCACGTCAACACGCGACCCTGACGCGTCCCGTCTAAGTGCGTCGTCGAAAAAGGCACTTTCTCCCCCGGCCGACGGGCCACCAGGACAAGACACAGACGGGTCCTGTCGATTCAATTGCTAGAAACTCAAGCCTGGCTTTGCTCCATACACTTTTGCATTTCCAATTGGGACCTCCATTCGTTTTGTCTGTCCACCTTCGCACTGTGTTTTTCTGGTCTTTTATTTATATCATCATCCATGCGGTAAACGTCCCAGCAACTCGACACCATGCCTCCACTACAAAAGTCCTATTCGGACAGCAACAAGTTACCTTCCAAGGTTGGTCTTCCATCGTAACCCCACCCCAAGTCGTGGGATAGCAGCTAACATGTGAATAGCGACCGCAATGGCAAAGATCAAAGACACACCCCAACCCTGCTCCACCCAAACCTGCCCTCCCCGTCTCCTCCAAAACAAAGACCAAACTCAAGGCATTTCAGTTTGACGCCAAAGACTCCGAGCCGGCCGTCGAGTCCGATTCTACTGTCGACTTTTCTAAGAAAGAAGAGACCAAAGAAGAGACCATCGACTCGATTCCACAAAAAGCCTCCCAATCCCCGTCTCCCCCGGAAGACGTCCCCGCTGCCGCCCCGAAAGCTGACCAGGAGGACTCCCCCAGCGAGCGGCTGCTGTGGGCAAACGACGTTAACCCCCACGAGGCTGGCATATCATCCAAACTTCTCTTCCATGGTCGGAAAAGACGCGCTAGAAGCTCGTCACCAGTCTCTTCGCCCATCACCAAGGGTACCACACCTGCTGCTGGTGTCAAGAAGGCCTATCAAGGCCTTCGTGGTGACCCAACTTTAGAGCTCTGGGGTCGCTACGACATTTCTGGGGCAGACGCGAGTCCGTCTCGCTTTACCAATCTGATGCTGTCCTCGTCACCACGACCGCCCCAGGATGGGGGTGCGCCTGCCAATGCACGGGCTCTGAGGAAGACAGTTAGCCTGGGCTCGAATTGGCCCAAGAGCAAGAGACGGAAACTTGGGAACGTAGACGATACAGAGCCTGACACCCGAACGAGCGCCTCACAGTCCAAGTCGTCCATGGTTTCAGCAATCCTGAAAACCGTCGATGGTGAGCTTAGTAGATCATTCGAGGCCCAAGCCCAAAAGTCTTCACCACAACGATCCCAAACTGTCGACAACAGTGCAAGCCGATCCCCTTCACGAGAACCACCCCCCAGCTCTCCACTTGCCCAGAAGCTCTCCAGGGTCGCTCCAGACGCCGCCCCCGCAAGAAGTAAGACTTCCTCCGACTATGGCGATGACGACTTTGACGACGATACCCTCATGGAGCTTGACGCTACAATACTTCCAGCACAAGAGGCCGAGCCTACCTTGAATACCTCTGTCAAGGAAATCCCGAGCGCCAAACCAGAGACGAACCCCACAGACGACAACGATGACGACGAATTCGATGAGTTTGATGTTGATTTCTTGGAAGGCGCAGAGCATTTAATCACTCAAATAGAAGCACAGCATGCTTCCCAAAGTCAAGTCCCGGCGCAGCAACAACCCCAACCCGTTCTTGATGACGGTGGGGGAGATGATGATGATGCATACGGGGGTGGCTTTGATGATGATGATCTTGATGATGCCGATTTTGATGCGATGGAGCTAGCCGCCACCCAAGGGGCATCTTCCCACGCCCTGCCAACACATGTACGTATCATACGATAGCCAATATCAAAACACCCCGACGAGGTATGCTAAGACGTTCTTTGGTGTAGCCAAGCCAGAAGCCAAAAGCTATCCAAAGGTATTTGATTACAAATGTGCTGGAGAGCTCCTATGTCGATGACCGTGGACGTGAATCCGAAGAAAAGGTATGCCATGTGTACAAAAGTGTGATTACATGCCGCTAAGACAACAACAGGTCCTTTGGGTAGAGCATGAGGGCACCAAGACGACATACATGGTCCATCTCAGAGGTGATTGGGTTGATACGCAGGCCAATCCCAAAGCCTACGTCCACATCATTGGTGATTTTGAGCCTTCTCGCCGATGTATCGTCGACAATAACCATAACATCATCATCCTCCATCCAGACCAGCTCATTTCCTCGACTGTTATTGCGGACTCTTTCACCTGCATGCGGCGTGCTGTCCTTCAGGATCGGGTCAAGGCAACAAGCGAGGCGACGCCTGCTTTGGTCTACGGTACCATTCTCCATGAAGTTTTTCAGGCAGCCTTGATGGCCAACCAGTGGACTATGGACTTTCTGCGGGATGTCATCGATAAGACGCTTCAGAAGTACATGGAGGATATTTACGTCATCAAGGTCAGCATGGACGACGCCCGCAAGCATCTCATATCCAAGATGCCGGAGCTCAGGTCCTGGGCGCAGGCGTTTGTCTCTGCCACACCCCAGGCGAACGCCAATGTTCAGGGACGGAATGGCGAAAAGATTAATATGTGTGTCAGCAAGCTTCTGGATGTTGAAGAGCATGTCTGGTCTCCCATGTATGGCCTCAAAGGCAACATTGATGCGACTGTGCAGGTCACGATGCGCGAAGGCAATGTCTCCCAGACGTTGACTGTACCTTTTGAGGTCAAGACCGGAAAGAACGCCACGGCCAACCATCAGGCTCAGACTGTCTTGTACAATTTGTTGTTGTCGGATCGATACGACATCGAGATCGCCTATGGTATTCTGTACTACATGGAGACGTCGCAGACGCTCCGGATTCCCGCCATCAGGCACGAGCTTCGGCACATGATTATGCAGCGAAACTCGCTGGCTTGTTATATCCGCGAAAGAAGTGTTCAGCTACCCCCCATGAAGAGGAGCAAGAACGCTTGTGAGAGATGCTATGCTCAGACCTCCTGTTTTATTTACCACAAACTCGCCGATGGTGGGAATGGTGATACAAGTGGGCTGAACGAGAAATTTGAGGCGGCTGTTCAGCATCTTTCTCCGAAGCACCAAGAGTTCTTTTTGAAGTGGGAGGATCTATTGACCAAGGAGGAAAAAGAAAGTCAGAAACTCCGCCGCGAGCTGTGGACCATGATCAGCACCGAACGCGAGAAGGTCGGTCGATGTTTTGCTAATGTCATCATCGAGGAGGGCTCAGCGTTTGAGGATGAGAATCAGGCCAAGATCAATCGGTTCACGTATACTTTTATCAAGGAAAGCCCGGCGGTTGGGTTTTCGTTCATGGATTCGCAGCTTCAGGTTGGAGAACCGATCGTTGTGTCGGATGAGCAGGGGCATTTTGCACTTGCGTTGGGATATGTCACGGCTGTCAGGAAGCAGAGGATCAGCGTGGCGGTTGACAGGAGGCTACATAATGCTCGCATTCGGCAGCCTGGGTTTGATGAAGTGGATAATCAGGTGTTTGCGAGTATCATGGAGGTGGCTCCTGAGGGGGCAGCTCCGGCACAAAGTCAGGGGAAGATCAAAGAGGCCCCTATTCGGTACAGACTCGACAAGGACGAATTCAGCAATGGAATGGCCACGGTACGGAATAATCTTGTTCAGATCATGACTAATGGTCCCCAAGGCTTTCAGCGGATTCGGCAGCTTGTGGTGGATTTGGTGCCGCCCACTTTCAAGTCTGCTCCTACTCAGTATTCGGTTCCGGGCAAGAACAGCTTGAATGTTGATCAAAAGGCGGCCGTGGAGAAGGTGATGAGTGCGAAGGACTACGCTCTGGTTTTGGGCATGCCTGGGACGGGCAAAACCACCACCATTGCGCATATCATTCGGGCTCTGATCGGTCAAGGCAAGACACTTCTTCTGACGTCGTACACCCACACCGCCGTGGACAATATTCTCCTCAAGCTGAAAGACGATAAAATTCCTATTCTGCGTATGGGAGCGCCGGCCAAAGTTCACCCCGAAGTTCGAGACTTTGTCACCCTCGCCAGCCAGCCCATGTCATCGTTTGACGAGATTCGTCGAGCCTGGCACGGCACTCCTGTGGTGGCAACCACCTGTCTAGGCGTCAACCATCCCGTCTTTAGCGAACGAGTGTTCGACTATTGTATCGTCGACGAAGCGTCTCAGATCACACTCCCGATCTGCCTCGGCCCTATCAGAATGGCCCGCACTTTTGTTCTAGTTGGTGATCACAACCAGCTTCCCCCCTTGGTCCAGAACAACGAAGCCCGTGTCGGCGGATTGGATGTATCACTATTCAAACTCCTCTCCGACGCTCACCCATCCTCAGTCGTCAATCTTGAACATCAGTACCGCATGTCAGAAGACATCATGACCCTCTCCAACACGCTCATCTACAAAGGCAGACTCAAATGCGGGACTGAGTCCCTCCGCAACGCGGAACTTCACGTACCTCATATTGAGGCTTTGAAACAGCGGCATTACAGCGCGGAATCCTTTTCTCAGAAACCTCCCGCCAGCACCCACTGCTGCCCTTCACCACAACCGAACAACTGCTGGCTACATGATCTTATCACCCCCTCCACCCGCGTCAAGTTCATCAACACCGACCTCTTGCCCGACAGCCAGGAGCAAGCCAAAGGGAACCGCATCGTCAACCCCACCGAAGCGAAGATCATCACCCAGCTGGTCGACGCCCTCATCCTCTGCGGTGTCCCAGCAGAGGAAATAGGCGTCATGACTCACTACCGCTCTCAGCTCGCGCTGCTGAAATACCACCTGCGAGGCAGCAACGGAGGGAGAGACGTCGAGATGCACACTGCTGATCGCTTTCAGGGTCGGGATAAATCTGTTATTTTACTTTCCCTCGTCCGCAGCAACGACGCTGGTTCCATTGGTGAGTTGCTCAAAGACTGGCGCAGGATCAACGTTGCTTTCACAAGGGCAAAGGTGAAGCTGTTGGTGGTCGGGAGTAAGAAGACGCTTTTGGGGGAGGGGTCGGAGCAGCAGCAGCAGCAGCAGCAGCAGGGGCAAGGACAGCAAGGGGGGGAGAAGGAGATGATTAAAAAGTTTGTGGAGCTGATGGTGCAGAGGCGGTGGGTTTATGATTTGGGGAGGGAGCAGTTTGAGGGGCATTATTTTTCGTTTGTGGAGGATTATTTGAGTCCGGTGAAGGGGAGGACGCCGGGGAGGAGGATGCCTGTGAAGAAGGTGGTGGAGGAGAGTCCGTTGAAGGGGAGGAAGTTGATGGAGAGGTTTGTTGCTGCTGGGGGGGTGAACAGGGTGGGGGAGAGGAATAAGGAGAATGTTAAGGGCGGGGGAAAGGTGTTGAAGCAGCCGGTTTTGGGTAGGAGGAGGATTGGGGAGAGGATGTTGACTAAGGGGAGGCCGGTGGTGAAGGATATTTTGAATGAGTTGATGGGGTAAGGGTTATGAGTAAGGTATAATATGGGATGATGGTTTGGGATGTTGGGTTGGTAAATGGAAGGGGCTTGTTAGTGTATACACTTGTCGAGGCTTGGTAATTGTTATTTGGGGATATGTTCTAGGATGGAGGTTATCGGGTTGGAGTCTTGTATTATATAAGATTGTTTGGGTTGTCGTCAGTAACAAGGCATGGGCACAGGTATAGCGAGCGGTCTTATGGGATATACTAGAGCATGATAGCATGATAGCATAGCATGAGCGTGTTGGGGGGGGAAAGCATAGATTGGCTTGAGAATACCCTCATATAGCATATTGTATTGGTATATAGCGTCAGAGAAAGAGATGTTGTTATCACATGTTGATATTCCCTGATTACCGGGGCGGCTAAAGCTTTGCTGGTCTTTCTTCAGACGTTATTACCTTTGCAAAAGGATTAATTCAGCTACCTACCTACCTAGGTCAAGAACTCCGTACCCCGCAGAAAGTCAACATCGTCACCACACAGCTTTGACAACCCTGAGTGTGAGTGTTGTGTCGGTCTACCCCAACTTTTTCTCCAAGTTACATGGATGACACAGTGCGATGAAGCAGCCAATCAGTTGGGGGAATTGAAGAGGGAGAAAAAAGTCTGGCTGGCCTCGTGACTACGCCCACCTGATCATATCATTGAGCCCTCTTCCGAACAGTATACCGACATTGTTAGGTGAATTGTCTCTGGGCTGAATGGAAAGTGCAACTATTTGACCCCCCCACGGATGACGTTGGTTACCTGGACATGTATACATGATGAAGTAGAGGGAGGTATAGGGAAGTATATACCTGACAGCTGTCGCCTTTCTCATTGGGGGGGTTTCCTGGTTAGATATTCCTCCGGTCCTTGGATTTCTCAACAAAAAAAGAAGAAGAAGAAAAAAAAAAGGTCTGAAAGATGAAGGCCTGGGAGGAGACATGGGGGGTTTACCTTTATGTTCACTTGTCTGAATTGGGGAAAATGCCCCTATTCGAGGTCGGCCGGCCTCAAGGGCCGTTTGAGACATTGTCGGCGCAAGAAAGAGACTTACTGACGAGCAGGTTGTCTCTTGTGTCGGGTGAGCTTTCACAAGGGGTGAATGATCAATTCCAGAGGTATCTTGGTCCAAATGTCGACTCTCCCGTCTGGGTAGAAGATATATATAACAGCGGTACAAGGTCACAGCTGAAAGATGTCGAACATACTTCTTGATTGGGTATCCCGAAAGACAGTTCGTCAAGCGACCACCACAAAAAGATCAGGTACCAACGCTTGAACACTTTGTTTCATACTCAAAGTCTACCAAACAATGCTTGACTCAATAACCAGCTCAAACGCCATGCCAATTCCATGCAATCAGTCATAGTATACAAACAAAATGTACCCAAGCCCCCCAAACCCGAGAATACCGGCCCAATGAATGCGCTTAGTGTATCTACTGTGTCTGTGTGCTGTATCATAAACATCTTTTTCTATCCCCACTCCTCTCTCTCTTTCACTTGACAATAATCAAATCATCGTCATCATCATCATCATCAGCCAACACCACCTGCCTCCTACTCCTAAGCACGCTTGCCGCTGGCAAAGCAGTCCCGCTACCAATCGATACCCCCAACCCTTCTCCCAAACTATCCCTGCCCGCCTCCCGTATCCCCTTCTCCGTCACGAACCTCGTCTTTTTCCTGACGGGGGATTTATCATCCCTCGCCGCCCTCGAAGCAGCAATCAATGTCTCCACCTGCATCTTCCGCCCATCTAGTCGTTCTCCTTCCCTCATCCTCCCTAGCTTCGTGGTCAACCCCGACCCCCATCCCAACGCGACTTTTGGCTGTGCCTGTTGCGACCCCCCCTGAACACTCGCACTCATAGTGCTAACCGTCGAGCTACTAGCCGAAGACACCGGTCTCTTCCTCTTGACAGGACCCAGCTCCACCTTCGGCGCGTCCTGCCCCCTCCTCCCCGTCAGCCCCAACGCAGCAGCATCATACCTCCTCTGCTGCTGCTGACTCCCCAGCATAGCCCCCCCATCCAAACTCCCAAAACTCGTCCCCACCGTCGACCCAAAACTCCCCCCATTCACCGAACTCCCCGTCTGCTGCTGCTGCTGTGTCTGCGAAGACCCAACAGTAGAACTGGTAAAACTCCCCCCTGTCCCCCCCGTCCCCTTCCCAGCAGCCCTACTCATATAATCCTTCCCCGCCCCACCCCCCCAACTCCCAAGTTGCCTCGCAATATCCCTCTCCTTCTCCCTCTTCAACAACCTCCTCTTCAACGCCTCCTGCCTCTCCACCCGATCCGCCATCCCAATCTCATTCTCATCATCCCCATCCCCCATCCCCGGCCCCCTCCCCCCGCTGACAAAATACTTTGTCCCCGTAAACCTATCATACCCCTGATTCGCAGTATCCTTTTCCTTCTTTCCCCCCCACCAATCTTTACTATTCGGCTTCTTCGCCCCGTCCATCCCGCTCCCCATGGTATTATTCAACTCCATCCTTCCCCCCCTCGCCTTTTTAACCGCCTCATTCGTGTGGTACTCGCAATACTCCGTCCTCCTCCCATTCACCCACCCATTACAAAGCTGCCCGTCCTTCTTCACCGACTTGCAATACCCCAAATCCCTCGCCTTGCCCACTTCGAGAATGATATCCTCGTCGCTATTCACCACCAGCCCGAACCGCCCCGTGTCCTCCCTCCCCTTGGGCGGGGGGATGATGCTCGGGTTCAAGATCGCCAGCACCGTCCCGGGCGTCAGCTTGTAGAAGCGGTCAAACCCGCTGTTGAAGAGATACAGCTCAATCTCGAATTGGAGGTCGACTAAAGTGAGGACCATGTATTTGCCTCTGTCGGACTGGGTGCCGCTCGGTCCGGGGCGGTGAGAGCGCGGGTCGGATTTGGATGCCAAAATGGCAAACACGACAATGTCGGATTCGATGTCGGGGAGGCTCCAGTCGGGGGCTTTGACGTGCTTGAGGAGGTCTTTGAGTTGGTAGATCTTTTTGGAGGACACCGCCCTGGCGAGGACGGGGTGGGGGAGGATTCGTTTGGAGAGGTGGAAGCTGGAAAAGATCTCAAAGGAGGAGTCGCTTGTGTTGTTGTTGTTGTTGTTGGTGGGCGCGGAAAAGGAGGAGCTGACGGAGGGGGGGGGGCCAAGGAATAGATCGGAGGAGTCGGGGTTTGAGTTGGTGGTGGTGGCGGTGGTGGTGGTGTTGCGCAGGTCAGAGGCGGTTCGGCTTCTTCTTAGGTAGCCCGTTGGTGCTGCTGAGGTGGTGGTGGTGGCGGTGATGCTGTTTGTTCTTCCGAGGGCGGATAAGAGCTGATCTCTGGAGAGGTCGTCCGGTTTGTAGGGCACCTCTGGTAAGTCCTCCGCTTTGGCTTTGTATTCCTCCATTTCCTGCTTGCCGATGCTGAACCCTGAGCTTCGCGCTTTTTGGACTCGTTTCGCTTGTTCCTGACGGGCGGCTTCCTCTGTTCTGGCGGAGGCAAGCCGCTCGTTGAAGCTGAGAGGGCGGGCGGTTTCTGGTGATTTCGCGCGCCGGAGAAAGTTGGACATGCCGCTCCCGCTTTGGGTATGCTGATGGCTGGAGGAGTTGGTTCCCAACTGCCTGTGACTTGCTGGTCGCTTGAGTGACATTTCTGTCGCCTTTCGGCCCTTGTCAATACCCAACAGTACTCGTTTCGGAGAGGCGTCCAGATTCGACATTGTCGCGGACTTCCGGACTGGCGAGGCCGGGACTTCAACAGGGGCCTGGTTTGGTGGTCTCTCTATCCTTTCCCGCGCCAATGCCAACCTCGACTGGAAGGGAATCTCTCTTGTGACGCCTGCTCCAACTGCTCCTCCATTTTGTGGCCCAACTTCTGATAGAGAAGACGCCTTTTTGTGTGCCCTTGCCGCTTGGAGCTTTTTCAGCTTCAACTTGGCCTGGATCGCCTGGAGCTTGAGCTGTAACATCTCCTCGTCTTCCTCCTCCTCGTCCAGGTCCATTGCGCCGTCGTACATTGGTTCGCCCATTCCCAGGGATGGCTGCGATCGCGAGTTTCTCAGTTTGGAAGGGGATGGCGAGGGAGAGGAGCGGTCAGCCAAGCGACGCAGTTTTTCTCGTCCGCCGGGAGTGCTGAGGAGGGCTTCGTGGGGCGATCTTGGGGGCCACTGGGCGGCCATAATTGGGGGGGAGGGGTGGTAGTAAGACGTAGTCGCAGGCCGGACTCGTCAAGGGCTTCCTTGGTCTAGGTTTCGGTGTGTGCGCAAATAACTGGGTGTCTTTTCTTGGGACAAGGTCGGATCGGGTAGAGCTGAGGTGAAGTTGGTTTGTTTATTCGGATAAGATGTAGGTAGTATGCAGGAGCAAGCGCATATGCAGGAAGAGTTGTCTCTGCTGCTGTGCCAGGGTTACTGCCCGCTATATCGACCAATTAATGTGGGACATGAACGACATGGCCGGCGGGCTGCAGGAGGAGATCATGTATCGGGTACTCCGTAAGGGCGTGTTTACTTTCCAGTAGAGGAGGTATCGAAAAAGCCGTTGTAGAAAACCGATAAGCGCAATTGCTGGGTTTGATAAGGTGTGTTCTGTGCTGGGTGATGCGAGTGGGAGGAATCGCGAAAAGCTGGCTTAGTGCGCCCGCCGACAGGGGTCGAGACACTATAGCGCGACGCGTCTTAAAACGACCCAGACGCGTCTTGTCTTTAATTGCAGGGATTGCGCTTAAGCACCTACTCCTCCTACCAATGCGGCAGACATAGGACGGCGATTTTGGATTTCAGACTTTACATTCATACAACAGTACTATGGCGCGAACACGGTCAAAAGGCGGCGCTGCCTCGACGAGCGCCGATAAAACCGCTTCAACAACGGCCAAAGCCGCCTCAACACCTACATATACTCTACCCGCCGAATCAACCAACCCACCCAAGCTATTCGTCCTCCCCAAGAACGTCTCCTCCTCAGCGCGCGTCATCACCCTCGAGAACCCTCGCTATGGCAAGCCAACCCGCTATCTTGTCTGCCCAGAAACAGGCTCCTTCTACGAGTTCACCAAGGTTGCGCCCCCAAACAAATCCACCCCCAGAAGCTGGCTGCTCTCGAGCGATACGGAAAAGGAGTCTACCCTAGAGTCCCAAACCATCCAATCCCCCGACCTCTACCTCGCAACCCCTTATGACCCCTTATTCCTCCTCCTCCCAGCCCTCTTCAAGTCCGCCCCTAGCTCCAAATCCGACAACCAACAAGGTCAATACCTCTCCTTGGACGATTACCTAGACCTAATCCCCAACACCGACCGGCACTTCTCCGAGATCCTCACCCTCCCAGACAGCCGCGTCGAAAAGGCCCTCGAGGCCCGCCTCGCCTCAGTATGCGACGTGGTAGAAATGGGCGACGACAAAATGTACCGCCCCAACGCCACCAAACTCTCCACCATCATCCTCTCCAAAGCCCGTAAAATGGCCGAGAAACTCCCCCCAAGCATGGAAGAAAAGTTTATCAAAAAGGCCTTGGAGGCACCAGTCATGGGAATAGTCAGGGACCAACCACCACAACCACCACCACCATCAGCCGACACTTCCCCAGAAGATTCCACCTCGGAATCCCAAACCACAACCAGCATCACCACCACCCCCTCCACAACCCCCACCACCCCAGCCACCACCGAACCCCCCGAACCAACCTTTGCCCCCGCCATCACCCCCTCCCCAACCATCATCTCCCTCCAGCGCCTGCGCACATCCCTAAACTTCATCCTCTCCTCTTACCTTCCCCCCCCTGTATCCAAAACAGTCCAATCCTCCCTCCCAAACGACGAGACTTTTGCCGCGTTGGAGGAGTATTTGGAACAGTTATCCAAACTCCGCGCCGAGGCGGCGGCTTCGAGGTCGAATGATATCAACGGCGGGAAGCGCTCCAGAGACGAGGACGAGGACGAGAGGTTGGAGAAGAAGCGCAAGATGGAGCAGGAGGAAAAGGTGAAGAAGGCGAACACGAGCAGGGGGGTGAAGCAGCTGGCCAAGGTGAATACTCAGGGGATGATGAAGCTGTCTGCGTTTTTTAAAAAGAAGGCATGATTGATTTTTTCAAGTGTGGGATATATAGACTTTAGGATATATGTCTGTTGGGTATGGATATTTTGTCTGGATAACGGCGTTTATGGACAGGACTAAGGTTGGGGGGGGGGGGGGGTAAACCTGGGTGATGGTGATTTTTATCAAAAATAATATCTGTCCATTTTTTCGGATTTTCACTTTTACCTCAAAACATGTGCTTGTGATTATGAAGTAAGATCAAGTCTCCTTCCTAGCCCCCCTCGTCCCCGGCGCCCCGACCCTCCCATACCCGAAACCGCCCCTCCCAATCCCACTTGTTGTCCCCCTGGTGCCGGTTGTACTGCTTCCTCCCCGGGCAATACCACTCCCGCTTGCCGCCGTTGCTGCTCTCGTCCCAGCAGCAGAGGTGCTCCTAACCAACCCTGTCCCTCTCGCCCTGCCCGTTGTTGTCCCCCGAGTTAACCCCCTCCCCCTCGTCGACCCACCCGCCGACACCGTCCCCGCAGCCCGCTTCCTCTCCTCCTCCTCCGCCTTCCTCCTCGCCTCTTCCCTCCGGCGCTCTGCCTCCCTTGCTCGGCGCTCTTCTTCCTGCTGCTTGAGCATAGCCTCCTGCTCCATATCAGCTATATCCCCCGAGGCGCCCTTCCAGTTTGGGTTGAGGATCAACCGTTGGTTGTGTTCTGTCTGGGAGAGGATGCGGGTCCAGGTGTTGAGGAGGGTGGAGGCGTTGGTGACGGTTTGGGAGACGGTGGTCATGTTGCCCTTTGCTCGCTCGAGGGTTGTGATGATACCTTCTATGGCGGTGTTGATTGCCCTTACGCCTTGGAGTTCTTTTTGGAGGGTGGCTTCTCTTGTTTCGGGGTCGGGGGAGGAAGGGGCGTGGTGGTGGTGGGTGGTGGTGGGGGTTTTGGGTTTGGATGGTTGGTGTTGTTGGTATTGGGATTGGGATTGTTGGCGGGAGGAGGGGGGAGGGCGGGAGGGGGTGGTGGATTGGACTTCGGAGAAGGAGAATTCATCGTCGGAGGAGGGGGGGAGTTTAGGGGAGGTGGGGTAGTGGTGGTGGTGGTGGGACGGCATTGTTTTGGTGATGATGTGTGGTTGTGGTGGTGCTGATGAGTTGAGGTGAGGTAGGTATGTGATGAGATGTGTAGTCGTGGTGGTGTAAACAAGGCTGAGGCTGTCAATTGTAGTGTAGTTATGTCTCTATTTCAGAGTGGTAAGGCTGGACACTGTGTCTCGGCTTTGATAGTGATGGACGGCGGCAAGGTCCAATTCTGGTAAGGCTCATGGGATGACGTTGATGTTTTGCTGCAGGTCCAGTTTGAACCCCCCGCAAATGTGCTGTTACAGCGGGATTGGCTAGTCAAATTGGTGGGGCTGGCCGTTAGGTGCCATTGGGCATAGGCGATACACGCAGGGCTGCCAAAAGACGCGAGACTGACGCGTCGAGAGCGCGTCGAGAAGAGGAGAAGCGTGCAGCGACAGGGATGGGATGGAGATTATTGTCCAATCATTGGATGTCAAAGACCCAGTCCCAGCCCCTTCTTTGCATCCGCCCGTTTTCCTGCCTCCAACCTCCATCCAGCATCACATTTTTCCATCCATCGTGTCAAACCCTGAGACTTGCCAAACGCTTCACTCCTCCATAACCCTCTCGTATTTTATTTTACTAGGGAATCCTAGGAGTTGCTGTTTGTTGCCCGGTTCCGAGTCGCTAGATCCATATCAACACACGATACCTGCGCGATTTGTTTACTGAACATTCGCTGTCTGTCGGTGTCGCTGTCCTTGTCCGTCGTCTCACACCACTGTCCAACACAACACCTCTCTCACCTTGCGACTCTCTCTCTCTCTCTCTTTGCGACTCTTTTTCATCCGCACCATCACCCGCCGACACGACACCGCATTTCATCCCGACTGGGAGCAACTTCACTTGACGGCGACTCCATTCTGCGCCCACAATAACAACAACAATAGCCACCTGCCCCCCACTGCCAAATTCAATTGACGTCTATTCAAAGCAATTGAAACAATGGCGGAAATCATGGAGCCACACTACCCAGCAACTCCCTCTCCCAGCTCCAGAGTCAGAACTCCTCCTGCCCCTCACCTGGGCTACTCCGACTCCTACGAGCCTTACACTCCTCGCAAGTCATCCCGTATCGCCAACCGCGCTGCCAACCGAACTCCCTCTCCCAGAGTTCCATCATCGCGTCGCCAACATCAGCATCCCGACCAGCCAGAGGAAACTTCAGAGGGTTCTCCCAAGTCAATCAACCAGAAGAAAAAGTCGACCATGGCTTCACCAAGCCTTTCACCTCAGAAGAAGCGCACTGCCGCCATGGACTCCCCTCGTCGCACCCTCACCGCCGCCAGTGTTTCCGATGCCGCCTCCGCCCTTGGCTTCTCCAAGAGGTCGTCTGGCCTTCTTGCGCCTCGCGCGACCATCGCCAGCAGCAGTGGCATGCTAATCACCCCCGCCAAGACCCCCCAGAAGCCTCCCACTGAGGAGTCCAAGGCCAAGGTCGAGGCGTTTGCCCGTACCCTCTTCCGCGCCGAGGATGAGGTCATGCCCTCGCCTAGAAGGGCGCGCACTCAAACTCACACCCTGGATAGCTTCACCGAGCAAGCTTCCGATGAGTCATTCCAGATTCATGTCGACTCGCATGAGCGCATTCCCGAGGTCGACCGCAGCATCGACAACCCCTTCTATGTCGAGTCCTCAAGGGCCGCTGTCCCCTCGGCTCCTCGACGTAGCCAGCGCCAAATGGTCAGCGTTCCCGGCGAGGGCCAGATCACAATCGAGGAGGCTATCCAGCGCGAGGATGGTTTGGTCACTGTATTGTAAGTCGCTCCCTGTACGTATTTGTTCATCAGTGCAACCAGCTAACACAACAAACAGCCGTGGCAAGAAGCAATTCCACCTCTTTAAGAAGCGTGCTTCAGAGAACGTTGAGGGTGGGTTGGAAAGTGTTGTGGAGGCTCCTGTGAGAAGATTCACCCGCGCCAGCGTCAAGCCCAGACTTCTCTTCCCTGTATCCAAGCCTGAAGTGCCTGCCATCTCAGTCGAAGATGAAGAGGCGGAGACCGACATTGAGGAGGACCACGCGGTTGAGGAAACCGCCGAAACTGTCCCCATCACCCCAGCCGAAGCAGTCGAGAAAGTCCCCGGTACGCCCGAGGCCCCACGTTTTGCTCCAGCCTCACCGCCCACCACAGTGCGTGCCACCCGCAAGAGGGCCACGCCAACGACGGCGTCAAAGGGCAAGCAGGTCAGCAAACAGGGCACAATTAAGGGTTGGCGCCAAACCAAGGCTGGCGTCACGCCCACGACCACCAGCCAGAAGCGCTCTGCGGAGCCTCTGCCTGCGGCCGGCCCATCAAAGCGTGCTAGGATTTGATTTGGCTTCGGTTGTTTGGCGCAGGTTTTCGGCAGATAAAACTCCCATCTGAATATTCGACGACAAAGTTTGGCGACATTGGTTCGGAGTTTGGCAAATGCAATTACCGGGGTATCTTGTTTTCGGTTCTTCTTTTCGGCACAGGTTAACAGCATGCATTCTACATTCTCGTTATTATTCTCCAGCTTGGTTGTGAAGCCATATGAGCTCGCGACCTAAGAGTTTTATTGCCCTTTTTGTTTTCGTTTCTGTTTTTTGTTTCCTGACCTTTTCTTCACGACGACGGGGATAACCTTGATGACGACTAGCACGCAAGGGTATCAAAAGGGGATGGGGGGAGTCCTTGAACACTTGGTTGTTTATCACACTTATGGGTTTTGGGCTTGTCTAATCGTGGGATATGGGAGTCTATGAAGGGATGGATGGGAATTGATTGCTTTGTTGGGTCATGTCAGAATTAGGAAGAATCAGGTAGCTGGGAATGCGCTACGTCAATATTTGTAGATTAGTTTGAGCACAGCAACAGAAGCACAGGCAAGACAATCAAGACATTTTGTTGTTGTCACTCTTTTTCTCTTTGGATATCTATGAATATGAACCTCGGGCTCACAGACTTGAAGTGGGGAGGGAGAGGGTGTAATCGATAATTACTGACCCCACCCCCGCACTTCTCCTTGGGTTGACAACGAACAACGCTGCCCAGTCGACCCGACATGCCGGGCTAAAAAAACGTCAATGGAGGGGCAACTTTCGTGTTGCTGTTAAGTAAACCTGACAAACCATTAGATAAAAAGGCCGAGTCTTTCTGCTCTTTTTTTTTTCTCTTCACATTCTTTGCTGGGCTTTTTCTTATCTGTGGTATTCTGCAGAGTATATACTGCTGCGTATCTCTCTGCCCCCTTCTTGTTCCGGGTGTACCCCCTCAACACCACCACTACTTCAGCCATCTCGAGTTCGACGATAGCAAACAGCAAAGATAAAAAAAGTCAAAATGCACATCCTAGTCACCAACGACGACGGGCCCCCCTCCCCCCACTCGTCCCCCTACGTCCACTCCCTCGTCCGAACCCTCCAGGACTACGGGCACACCGTGTCCGTCTGCCTCCCGCACACGCAGCGCTCATGGATCGGCAAGGCGCACATGATCGGCCAGACGGTCAAGCCCCTCTACTACCGGCCCCCCCCGCTCTCGGAGCCCGCCGCCGGGCTGGTCCACCAAGACGAGCGAAAGGACAGCCACGGCACCACGCACACGCGGCCGTCCACCATCCCCGGGACGGAGGAGTGGATCCTGGTCGACGGCACGCCCGCCTCGTGCGTGCAGATTGGCCTGTACCACTTCTTTCAGGACCGCGGGCCGGTGGACCTGGTGGTTTCGGGACCGAACTACGGGCGCAACTCGACTGCCGTGTTTGCGCTCAGCTCGGGGACGCTGGGGGGTGCGCTGGAGGCGGCGGTGTGCAGGCGTCGGGCGATCGCGCTGAGTTATGCTTTTTTTACGAGGAATCACGATACGGAGATTATTTTGAAGGCGTCGAGGCAGAGTGTGAGGGTGATTGAGGCGTTGTGGAAGCAGTGGCCGGAGGATGGGAGTGTGGATTTGTATAGTGTTAATGTGCCGCTGCTGGAGGGGTTGGAGGAGGGGAAGGTGTTGTGGACGGGGATGTTGCAGAATTATTGGGGGGAGGGGAGTTGTTTTACCGAGGTGGATGGGAGTGTGGATGGGGGGGTGGAGGATGAGGAGAGGATTAGGGAGGGGGAGAAGAGCCCGGAGAAGGAAGGGGAGGAGGGGGAGATGCTGGGGAAGGGGGGGTTGCATAGTCATAAGCATTTCAAGTGGAGTCCGAGGTTTACGGATGTTTACAAGAGTGTGGATGAGGCGGGGCCGGGGAATGATGGGTGGGCTGTTAAGGAGGGGCATACGAGGTACGTTTTTTTGAGATGATGCTATGTGATGAGTGGGAAGAGTTTGTTGCTAACTTGATGATAGTATCACTCCCCTGAAAGCCAACTTCTTCCAGGCTGCTACCCACCTTCATGGCGGAGAGTTGCAACTGTAAGTGACATTACCCTGGTTTGTTTGAAACTGCGTAAAGAAAAAAGAGACAGAGCAAAAGAGCAAAGAGACAGGACAGATGAGTCGGATATGAACAGTACGGCATGAGGGATGACAACCAACACCAACCAACACACACAACCCGCTATAATGATGATCAGATAGAGCATAGAGGCATTCTATCAAAATAGAAACTCAAAACCCCACCAGCTGCTCTGTCTTGCTTTTGCTGTCCAGCTCTCGTAGATGAACGTCTTTCTTACCATTTCTTTTTGTTTGCAGGAGTCCCTCTAGAAGCTCGACTTTTGGTGTCACCGCCAATGAGCAAGAGTCAACGACCACCAGAGATGCCACCACCGAGCAGGCGTCAACACCCGCCGTCACTACCACCCTCCCTATCCGGGAACAACAACCCACCACCACCGCCCCCGCCGGGGAGAAAGTCTACGCTTTGATCAACTACGGCGACACCTACGTCCAACCACTCATCACCTCGGCCCTCACCTCCCTCCTCCCGCCCAACTCGTTGACCTACCTCCCCACCCCCTCCTCCTGGGACGCCAACACCAACCCAGACATCTCCCTCTCTGCCCTCCTCCCCTCCTCCTCCTCCTCCCCCAACGCCAAAATCCTCCAGATCATGCCCTACGAATCCCTCGACTTTGACTACGTCTCCTCTCACCCTGCCACTTGTCTGGTCAACAGCTACATGATCCGCAAGGCGCTCATCCGGAAGCACTACCTGGCCAAGACGATCGAGAACTACCTCGTCAAGAACCCGACCTCGGTGCTGAAGGATCACGTCAAGAGGAGCGAGGCGTTTGAGGTGGATTTTGCAGAGTTTCTGGATGATGCGCTGGTGGAGGCGTGGGATTTGAATGAGAGTCTGGCTAGGAATGAGGGGATTGAAGAGGGGGGGGAGAGGGAGTGGTGGATTTTGAAGCCGGGGATGAGTGATAGGGGGCAGGGGATACGGTTGTTTTCGACGATGGGGGAGTTGCAGGGGGTGTTTGATGGGTGGGAGCCGGAGAGTGATGATGAGGAGGAGGAGGAGGAGGAGGATGGGGGGGATAATGGGGGGGATAATGGGGAGGAGAAGGAGGAAGAGGAAGAAGGGGATGGGATCATGACCAGCCATTTGAGGCATTTCATCGCCCAGCCGTACATCCACCCCCCGCTGCTGCTGGAGAGCATGGGGAACAGGAAGTTCCACCTCCGGGTTTACGCGTTGACTGTCGGGGCGATGAGGGTTTATGTTTATAAGGATATCCTGGCGTTGTTTTCGTCCAAACCGTACACCTTCCCCCCCGGCACGGAGGTGGAGGATCTGGACGCGCATTTGACGAATACGTGCCTGCAGACGGCGCCGGAGTATAATGATTCGGTGCATCGGTTTTGGGATCTGCCTTGTGCTGATCTGCCGGGGGAGAGGAAGGAGAAGATATGGGAGCAGGTGAGGGAGGTGACGGGGGAGGTGTTTGAGGCGGCGGCGAGGGAGATGATGGTGCACTTTCAGCCGTTGGAGCAGGGGTTTGAGGTTTGGGGGGTGGATTTTTTGGTGGATGGGGGGGGGGATGTGTGGTTGTTGGAGGTGAATAGCTTTCCGGACTTTAAGCAGACGGGGAGGTTGACGGGGGTGGTGGAGGGGTTTTGGAGGGGGGTGGTGGATAAGGCTGTGAGGCCGTTTGTGATGGGGGGGGGAAAGGAGGAGGAGGAGGAGGAGGGGGGGGTGGTGGTGGAGGGGATGGAGTTGGTTAGGGAGGTGGGGTTGGGGAGGAGGTTTTGAAGTTGTGGGGGGGTCCGACAATACTTGGGGAGGAGGGTTTGAAACGGTTGAGCTCAACGGGAATTTGGTGGGAATGGTGATTGGATGGGTTTAAAATGGTCTGGGGGTAAAGCTTGTTCTTTAGAGGTGGTCATGATTTTTTTGTGGCGTTTTAGGTTATGTGAAGATTTCAAGGGGTAAATCTAAGTGGACTTTTGGTTTTGTGAATCGGGTGATTTACTTGCTCATGTCATTTGGCGTGATGGGGTGAGGGTTGAATATTGGCATTGACCTCATGTTGTCGATATTGTGACTGATATTCTTCCTCCTCCAGAGTTGACTTCAAGTCAGAAGCACGAGGGATGTCTGAAGCAAAAGCATGAGAAGATCATCATGAAGCATCAAACAATAGCTGATATGTCTGAGAGGTAGGTAGCTATGGTATTTTTCTGGGGGGTCTACAGATTGTAATTCGGGGCCTGTTATTATCTTTCAAGACCCAGTGATGGCCCTTCGATGCCTGGTTGCCGTCTTTGAAGACATATTTTCTGTCTTTTGAGACCTTTTGATTACATTCTGAGACCTATTAATGATACTGCGATGTCTAGGTAGTTACCAACTTCAAAAGCATATCTACCTATTGGTATCTCTTGAGATCTGATATGATCGATTATAGCCCCCCGAGACGCCGGAAGTCATCCCCACTTATCGCAGCAGCGGAGTGTCTTGAACTCTCTCTTGTGCAAAAAAAAAGTGTCATGAACTCTGTTATGCCAAGGAGCAAATGGCTTATTAAAGGTTGGGACACTTTAGGGGGGCATTACCCAGATCTTAGGGGGGCATTAGGCCCACTTATATATGGTGATTCCGGTCATGACAGACATCGCCGTCAACTAACAGCTAACAACACCACTACTTTTAAGGATAATATAAACATCGGAAGATTGAATTTGTACCTGATTCCTATACAACTTTATATACAGGAAAATGCAACCATAATTAGCCCAATCTGTCGCGTCTTTTTTAGTGTTTTCCATACCCGCCTTACTATACGCTAAAGATAACGACCAACACTGCCTATACCGTAAAAAGCCACCTACCGTAAAAAGCCACCTATACCGTAGAAAGCCACTTACATCGTGGAAAGCCACCTACACCGTTAAAAATCACGAATTTAAGCTCTTTATTCAAATAAAAGTCGTATCACGGCCACTTTTAAAGGCTTAAGCCAAGGCAAGGCGTTTGTAGGAGCAATTGAGTGTTGGGAGCAATTAAGTGTTAGGAGTAATTGAGTGTTGAGAGTGATTGAGTGTTGGGAGCAATTAAGTGTTGGGAGCAATTAGTCTCAGAATTCAGACCTCTTTCGTCATTCTTCACCCTAGAGCCAAGTGTGGCCCCACAGGGCCCACCAGCCGCACAGGCCACTTCCAGGTATTTATAGGCCCCCCGAGCAAACAATGAGAACGAGGTCTAAGACCACGTTGGTGTTTTTGGCCGAGCATAGCAGAAAAATGGCACTTTTCGCACCATACTTACTTAAATATCTCACCACTATAATTTTTTAAAAATACATAGAAAATTAATTGAATATAATATAAAAGAAGGCTTTTTAAATGTACTTTTCTTTTTATTTTATAAGGTAGGGTTTATTTTCAAATAAATTAACGGGAGGCCGTTTTACAGAACAGAGAGATTCCATAAAATAAAGATGCCCCATACCAACTTTTACTACTTTAGGCCAATTTTAATAATAAATATATACTGAAGATCGTCTTTTAAAGGCCTTCTTCAGTAATATTTTACTATTAAAATAAGCCTTATATTAATTAAATAGTAGTATAAAAGGTAATGTGGTAGGTGTAAGTGGTGAGGAAGGCTTACTTTTCCACACTACCTTTCCACCAAAACAGGCCATACCCAGGTAAAAATACACCTTAAGGATGGCCTAGAAAAGACGGTTATTTTAACACTGGTTGCACCTTCGTAGGCCTTATATTGACTAGGTGGTAGTGTAAAAGGTAATGCGGTAGGTGCAAGCCTTCCTCACCACCCATACTTACCACCTACCTTTTCCACCTTCACTAGGCCTACCCGGGTGCAATTAATATTAGAAGAAAGGCCTGAAAAAGACGGTTATTTTGACACTGGGTGCACTTAAATTGGACAACTGGGTGTTGTGGTATATGTGTAAGAAGCCGAGTATCAAGTAGAAAATATATATAAACCAGCCTTCCCACACATATACCATATCGCCCAGACGTCCTACCAGGGTGCAACCGGTGTCAAAATAACCGTCTTTTCCAGGGCTTCTTTCCAGTATCAATTACACCTGCGTGGGCCCAGTGGTTGTGGAAAAGGTAGGTGGGAAAGGTGGGTGGTAGGTGTGGGTGGTGAGGAAGGCTTGCACCTACCGCATCACCTTTTCCACCACCACCCAGTCAATCCACCACCACCTAGTCAATATAAAGCCCACGCAGGTGCAACCGGTGTCAAATTAACCGTCTTTTCCAGGCCTTTCTTCCAATACCACTTGCGCCCGGGTAAGCCTAGTACTGGCAAAAAGGCCTATATTCCTGGGCCACGCTCAGCGAAAAACAACAAAATGGACTCAGACCAGCTGTCGCTGTTGTATTTGGTGGGTTTTGATTGGCCGGTTCAGGGGAGTGTGGGCCTGTGGGGCAAAGAGTACATTCAACAGGCAAGCTGGTCTGAGCTCTGAGACTAGGAGCAATTGAAAGGTGGGAAATTGCAGCTATAACCCTAACCCCTACCTGGGTAATGCCCCCCTAAGATTTTGCTAATGGCCCCCTAAAGTGTCCCATATTCTTTGTGCCATGTTGCCTTTAAAGTTGGTCCAACGTATAAGCATCCTGCCTTGATTACTTCTCGGCTTGCTACTCATCCTTTTCTCAGAACATGATCGACAAATGATCTTGCGGGCGCTTCGGTGGATGAGAACCGTGCTTTCTCGGGCTCTTCTGCCCGCTTGTGCCATATTTTCTCAACATGTCGTCCAACTCGAGGAACGCAAACAACAATGGTCAGCAGGAAAGATCTCAACAGCCTCCTGCTTATCCGCAACAACAACAACAACATCAACGACAACCTACCCCCCCCCATTCGCCCATTATAGGCCAACCTCCGGTTACACCTTACCCTTTGGATCTTGATATGGCGCAAGAACGGATAAAGGATCGAAGACTTGCCATCACCGGGCCCGATGCCGTATCGCCTCCCGACTACTCTGACCCACATCCTCCCACCCACCACTGGAATTCCGAGGCCAACCGCCCGGGTTCCCCAGATCTAAGGGCAAGGCAACGGGCATTGTCGAGTCAGAGTCAGGAACCGCAGAGTTCCTCACCCTACTCGCAATGGATCCCAGAACAACTTCTTGGATCATCAACACGCTCCACAAGGGCCCCTAATCCGCAGTCTCCGCTCATCTCTGCCGCGGGTTCTGTGGTCAACTATAGCGCCATCAACAACTCTGGCCGGTCCACTTTGTTGAATTCCCGGTCTCCTTCAGTGCTCCATGAAAGTCCAAGCTACCAAAGCGAGCCAGGCCCTCGACGCTTTTCACGGCCACGGAGTTGTCCTCGGTGTTCACGAATTGGGATCCGCTGGGGCTTATATTGTCCCATATGCCGGATGCCACTTCGAAGGAGGCCAATCCAGGGAATGGTAAAGGGAGATGACAAGGGGGACGGCAAGGAGGACGGCAAGAAAGATGGTACGAATGACGGCAAGAAAGATGGTAGGGGGAATAGGGCGCCTACTGCTGCCTGAGCAGGACAAGAATACTGTTGTCTGGGGATGAGGAAACTGTTGTTGGAATTTGTTTTGCTGGAGAAAGATGTAATTGTTTTTGTTGTGACCTTCCGGTAGGAGGGTCCGGAGGGGAGGCTTCCTGGGAGGCCTAGAGGGATGTGGTGACCTTTCGGTAGGAGGCTCCCTGGGAGGGTCAGAGGATCTCGAGGCCGTTCCTAGAGGAATGTCCGGTCGAGAGGCTCTCACTGAGGTTCCTGGATGTGGCTTCCGGCGCAGGCACGGGAGGCTCACGAGGTGAAGACTCTCCGGGAGAGTCCGTGGCGGAAGAGTATGTAGTGTGACTTAAACGGGGTCGTTCCAGTATGGTGGAATGGTCCCCGGGAAGGTCACACTACATACTCTTCCGCCGTGGAAATGGATTAAAGTATGAAAGGAATGAACGCGCGATGCAAAAGAAATAGTGATAATTAATGGGGAGCTCCCTTGGAAGCATCCCGGGCCGAGGCCCTTTCAAGTGTGAGCTACGGAGGGTCCCAGACCTGTATGTGCCCATCCATCTGTGGCTCGGAGGATCACAACAGTTTTTTTTGTCCTGTTTTTAGACGCCTTTGAACTCTCTCTAAACACCTGTATATTGTTTTTAATTGCTTCAAAGAAACTAGCTTTGAAGTCCTTAAAACTACCGTACGTTACTCATCTTTGAACGCCATTATACTAACTTTGAACCCGTTACTTACATGGTTTGCACGCCTTGATCCGGTTTTAAACGCCTTATTACTATCTCTAACCCTCCAACATTCTATTTCTATACCTCAACATCATTCTTTTACCTTTTTATACTATTTCTTCAACCCCCCTGAGCCAAGGTGTGTTATGTGAAATAAACAGGATCGCACTCGTGGTGGTGATCACCTTTTATTGCGTGAGCTGGGGTTGAGTTACCTATCCAACCAAAACCTGGCCTCGGACGGCTTGAAACCGCATCTTCTACCTACCTACATGATCGATGACATACCCCATTCCTTGCCAGATTCTGGCTTGAGTAACTCAGCACATGTAGGTAGCCATGTGACCTCCCGCAGCTCACCAATATGAAGCAAGGAATGAAATTTCTGCGCTTACTTGTCCCGACTCCCCATATTCCCTTGCTCCAGCTTAACAACTTCATCAACCTGTAGTTGGTGGACACACTCAAGAGAAGATATAGCACGGGGGGGAACCTCCCAGAAGCACAATCTAGCAAAAGCAGGCAAACTCCAATTCTTACATAAAAGGGACATAACAGGCTTGATGACAATCTCTAGTCTGAGGGACGTAAACCACTTAAACGCAAAAAAAGGGCATTTGCCCTTGGGTGGGAGTTTCCCCCTTTCCCCAGCATACACAGAAATAAACAGTTGGTACCTACCTAGGTAGGGAAGAGATAAACATTCTTGGACATCTCTTCCCACTGCTTGAGCAGATGCTACACCTAGCGTGCTTATTTAGTCTAGGTAGATACTCCCCTGAAACCATGACAATAGTCTTGCAAGATCTCGATTGCGTGAGAGTTGATGGAGATATCTGCTTCTGTCTGCCCTGTCACTGCCTCTCAAGCTTGACGATGAAGGATGTCAGTTCGTCAACCGAGTCCACGCACTCAGGGGGGGCTGTGTCAGTCTGCCATCTCTGGAAAGTTGGGGAGAGAGGCTCAGCAAGGGAGAATGAATGCCTTTGCCTTGCCATCGTGGGTACTGCTTTTGGGGGTGTGATTGGAGGTGATGGGAGGGATGAAGTAAGGGGATCGATCTGGCAAGACGGGGTTTGGGGATGGGAGATGTGCTGTCTGTTCTTCCCAGACCGCGTGGACGTAGGCTGTGCAAGACATTCACATAAACCCCTCTCACCATAGCCAATCTAGGTATCATTCATTCCTTACCTACCTTCCCAACCTTTCTTGGCCTGGTGGAGAGGCGTGAATGTCAAGTCGAAACCCCAGAGTCATCACCACCCAGCTAGCCAGGGGCCCCCTTTCCACCCACCCAGATGCGCAACTATCACCAGCCAGACTGATCATCGAACAACACAAGCGGCAGTGCCAACATCCTAACCCCCCTCCCCACCTACACTACATCCCAGCCACATCATCCACATTCTCCGCCCTTTCCAAGCATCACCTCCCCCCTTCGCCAAGGTAGGTAGACTTTAAGTTTTCCACCAGGACTCGTCACCCTTTTTCCTGCCCCCATCCATCGAAGCGGTTAAGTGAAAGAGGCAGTGCAAAAAAAAAGGCCCATCCCCGACTCCCCGCATAATAGGTAGGTAGGTACCTACCAAGCCAGTAGTTTTGGCAAAGTCGCAACTTTAAGCTTTTCTCTTGGCTAGGTACGGTGACCGGCGGCGTGGTGGTGGTGGTATCTGTCCCCGTCCACCACCCACCACGGTCACAAAAAATATAAAGATTTTACTGCTATTAGCAGCATTTTAAATATCATTCTCGCTCCCAAGATGTCAATCCATTACAGATACCTTTTTATCAAGGCAAAAAAAGTATTAGAAAGCCTGGTTGGGGTTGTGTGAGGGGATATCGAACGGTGTGGTGTTAGTGTTTCGACAGAAACTCTCAAACCTTCCGCTTCAAACCCGCCGCCCATCAAAAGGGAGGTGGAGAGAGTGCAAAGAGGGCAGTGCACAAAGTTAAAATTCCCATCACGAAGCAGGAAAGCAAAGTTGCACACACACACATACACACACACACACACACGTACACACGAACGGCCTGGTGGTAGACTCCGTCCGGCCGGCCGGCAAGAAACGCGTGGCGTCTTACTTTCTCCTCCTCCTCCTCCTCCTCCTCCTCCTTCCTCTACACTAGTTAGCACACGACCCAAGGCAAATTCGGTTTGTTCCATCTCCAAATACGTGTATGTAAGATGGCAAAAAAAAAAAAAAAAAGCATTGGCATCGTGGCTTAGACTTTCTTTCCCTCTCTTTTTGCAACCAACCCCTCAATCAATGTCTTCTTGTCCCCCGCCGTCCGGGACTTCCGGTTTTGGCAGTCCAGTCCAGTCCAGTCCAGTCCAGTCCAGTCCAGTCCAGTCCCGAGCGAGAGAAGGAGCCGGAGGGGTGTGTGTCCGTTGGTTTGATTCCGAGACTTGTGGATTTCGATAGCCGGGATCGGGTCCGAGGATTTTTACATACGTAGTGTAGTGTACACTATGTGTTGGACAATTGCATACATATGTGGGAAGAGAAAAAAAAAAAGTTCAATGCTGGTATCCTGGTCTAGACCTTCTTTTTCCAAGAAAAACTTGGGGGAAAAACTGCAGCAGATGTTGTTCGTGCTCAGGGGCACCACGTTACACAACCCCGGACCAGAGCAGCAGGTTGCATGAGAACTACACTACACTACCTTACGTGGAGGTCAAGACCCGGGGGTGTTCTGACATACTATCCCACAGTTCAACAGGAAGTTGATGTTGATGTTACCTATCTGATCTTGACCCCGACAACTTCCCCATCGCGTGAAGCTTTACCCACGTGTTGTTTCTTAGCTCCCGAGTACGAACCACGCCTATCTTTGTGTTTGTTGTTCATTACCAAGACTCTTGGATCCTGTTCGTTGTCATTCAACATCACATCACGACACACCCACCCTCTCTTCTGACAATTCCACAATTTTTCATCATCCGATTGCTGTCAGTTTCTCCAGATTTCCACACTTCACAATGCAAGATGCAATTCCATTTCCCATCGGTGGTGACCACTCGTGTATGCCAAGACGGTGCTGTTCAAGTTCTGGTGCTGGTTGAGCGGAGCTCACCAAAACTCTTTTTTTGCACAGCCCCCTTCGGTTGCGTGCACGGCGTTTGTCTTTTGCCTCTTCTGGCCAAAAGTTTGAAGAAATTGGGGCCGTTCCCGCTTGAGGGAATTTTCTTTGTGTTGAGGGAGTCGATGTAAAGTCCGAGGGCTGGTGAAAATGGAATTTGTCTCCTCTCTTGCGGTGAGTAGTAGTGTATGCAATAGTTTCATGAGATAGATACCTAGATGGTGAAGAGCGACGGAGGTGAGGTCAAAGTCCGATATTGGCACTGACGTGTTAGAACTCAGTGGGAAAATGCTGTCTGCACTGTACATAGGAAACATGCGTGCGTCTCCTTACAACCTGCAGTGATCGTCTGACTGACTGCCGATGTCTATCCCTCCGACGTAGTCATGGCCCATCGGATGATTCTGCCAATCAGGAAGCTTGTCTGGATGGATGTATGCCTCACCTTGGGAGACTGACGACCACTGGTAGAGAAGTAAACCTTGCATCGCAAACGCTGCACTTTCCGTTTGACCGGTGGATTTCCCGAGGAAATGATAATCGGTACGTTCCGGATATTGAGCTTATCACTGTCGTCGAGTTGAGCGTCTCGTCGATCGTCCAAGCCTCAGGCCACGACTTGCCTGTTGAGGCAGCTCGTCTTGTTGGAGTCGTTGGAAATGAAAGAATAAATAGGTGCCTGTAACCTTCTAGAAGGAGCATGGGTCAAGCTGGTTCTAGTCCACACGTGCCTGAATGTCCAAAAACCATTGTTCGGTGCTCCGTTAGGTGGAAAAGGGGATGTTACATCATATGCCTTGGAGAATGTCTCGGCAGATGTGCCTCAATCATTCAAGCTTTTCCACTTTCCAGCCGCCTGGGGAAGTGCCTTGAAGCCTTGCTTGGTTCAACCTTCTTTGTCGCTGCCAACGGGCGGCATGCTTCTTTATAGGTACTCAACTGGGATGCTGGTGCCTCACCAGCAAGGCAAAACCTAGATGCTCCGCATTATTCGCCTAAAGCTGCCTTGCCTTGGGAGTATCTGGAATTTGAGACGGCTCAGCCATCAGAGGCGCTTGGATGTTACCGTTTCGTCCACTTCGGAACGGTCGAAAGCCGGTGAGTTGTTGGACCGTCTGGATTCGAAATTCCACATGCAACCCGTCTCGGTTGGGGTGGTGTGGGAGGCCAGCGGGATGATGAGGCTGTCAATGGTGATCGAGAAGCTGCGCCGCCATCTTGCTTTGACTCTAGTTTTGGAAAAGTGATGCCATTGGGCGATGGTTGATAGCCAGATATCGATATCTAAGGTTTGGAAATGCCGACGACACACATGTTGATAGGCCATGCCCTGCAGCACAAACAAATTGGGGGGGCTGTCGGGTTGGGCCCACGAGGCCAAACAGCCGTCATTGTGCATGAGAGAGGGCACCCATATGTGGTCAGTTCCATCGTGGATGATTGTTCTCCATCGTCAGCTGCCAGTTGAGAGTGAGTTGGGATGTTTATCGAGGTGTCAGGTGCTGGCCAATCGGTATTCTGGGTTGAGAGCAAGTCGAGCCGAATTCCATCTTCAAGTTCAGACGAACCCCTCAGCCAAGAAGATCAGATGGCTTGTCTGTAACAATTCGGCGCATGGTGAGACGGGCATCGACGGTTTCTGTAGAAAAAGCCGGCGGTTGTCTGGTTGAGTGTTGCTTGGACCGAGCGCATGGTGCATGTTTCTGTGACGATCCCCTCCCCGGACTGTGGGGTTGGTACCAGACTTGGTAGTATAGCTTGTTTATCTGGTGAAGTCTCTGGAAGGTATGTAGAACCGACTGTATGGCTGAGGGGCGTGATAGGAGTAGTTATTATTCAAAGTATGTTTCAACTCTTGATGCTATCCATGATTTGACTTGGATGAACGTTGCACCAGGGCACCGATGCCGATGCAAAGGGGAAATGGAAATGGAAATGTTCAGGGACGATGCACGGGTACGCTAGCATGAGATCCACCAGCCAAATTACACGTCAAGGGAACGTACCGACAACACACACTGTTTGTTGAGTTCGATGGTGTTGAGATTCGCGAGAGACTCCTCTTCATGATGCAATCACAACCTGGTCGTGGCTAGTGTACTCGATAGGTGACAACGTCCCAGTTTCAAGTCGGTGCTGGCAGATGCATCTTCTCTTTTAAAAAGATGTAGGTACTGTACTTCATATGTAAGGTAGATATGAGCACTGTGCGAAACGGCCGTCTCTTTCAGACTGCGCACGGGGCAACCTAACCAACCGTTCAGAGGGCGGCATCGCACAGCGGCTGATGCACAACGACGGCACAGTTAATTTTCCATCGCCCTGCTGTCGTGTAAGTCAGCACTGCCCGGTACGGTACGTGTGTACCTAGGTAGCGTAGCGTAGGTAGGTAACCTCCCACTTGTGGTGATTTCCAGGAGACGGGAGTGGGAAATGCACTCACCCACTCACCTGCCACTCACCCACTCCTGCGCGTGAGGCATTGGAATGAGTCGCCATGGTGAAATGTCCCATTGAACTTGGCGTTGGAATAAACCTGGAAACCCCACACTGTGTAGGGAATGGGGGAAAATTACACGCAGGTGCTAAAGCGACATGGCAAATCCTCGCTGTCTCTGATTCGCCTGGCACGCTGCACAGCCCCTTCTTGGCACTTGGGACCCAACAACGGGGGCACTCCTCCCTCTCGTCCCATCCCGTCTCTGGGTCTCTGGGTCCCCGAAGGTCCTGTCGTCGCCCAGGTCAGTACCTTAGCCGCTTGTGTCTGTCGTCAGTGGTTCTGCGGCTTCACTTTCCCTGCTTTGTCTCCTCCCACTTCGATTCATCACGCTCCTTGACTCTTTTGTTGAAGTGTGATCTGGTACCTGCACGCGCCAAAACATCTTGGACTTCTCCGAGTGTTATAGCGTTGCCTGCACTGCCTCACCTCTCCTTCCATAACAACGCCCAATTGCCGGCTCTAGAACCCCAGGGACCTCCCCGATTGCCTCACCGACTCTGCCTCAACACTCAATTCTTGATCATTCACCTACTTCTACCCCAAGGGAGGCCTACATACATGAGCCTCCGTTCCTGAGACCCATTGTGTTTGCCGACCCCAGTGTGGCAGTACACTACACAAGGCAGAGAGACCTCAATCGCACATCTGCGCAACATCACACCCACTCCATCGCATCTCCATCGCCACTAGAGAGGCTTCGCCCTCGCTGACGACTGTGACCCGCACTATCCAGCTGGACATGGCCGAACCACAGGATGGCCCCAAAGAGGGAGACTTGGCCTCTGGTCGCCGAAGAGCGTATGTATTCCCCTTCCTGTCTGCTCACAACATTGTGGGAGCCGCCATTGCTCTCTCACAACCACCCACCTAACAATGTCATACAGACCAACAATTAATATCGACACGACGGCCGTGAGCCCAAGTCCTGTCACGAACGAGCCAGAGGTGGAAGCCAACTCACCAATATCACCCGGCACCACGCCAGAAACCTCAACAAACTCTCACAAGAGGAGTCTCTCGGGAGAGAGCAGGCCAACAAGCCCTCACAATGTGTCAAATCCCTTTGCCTCTTTCCGCGGTCCAAATCCGGGACTGCTCACTGTCCCTGGCGCGCCGAGGCCTCGCCAGGACTCTGTCAACTCTGTCGACGACGCCCGCTCCATCACCTCGTCCATTGGCGACACCACGGTAGCAGGCGGTTCTACGTTGGGGGAGAAGGGCGGTCGTTCTTCGGGAGGTGTTGCCGACAATGACAGCATTAAGAATGACCCGGATGCTCTGAAGCCCGACCAGGGCAAGGAGGCCGATTTCCAAGTGAACGACAACCCCTTTGCCTATGCGCCTGGCCAATTGAACAAGATGTTCGACCCCAAGAGCTTGTCTGCCTTCTACAAGCTGGGCGGTCTCAGCGGTATCGAGAAGGGATTGCGATCCAACCGGTCAACTGGTCTTAGCACCGACGAGGCTGCTCTTCCTGGGCGCGTAACGTTCGAGGAGGCTACCGCTCACGTCGGCTCTGCCGACACCAAGCTTGCCAAAACCGACACCCAAGCGACGGCTTCCGGCAGGCAAGACTCGGGAGCCTTCTCGTCGAGAAAGCGCGTCTTTAGCGACAACAGGCTTCCTGCGAAGAAGGGCAAGAATCTCTTGCAACTGATGTGGATCACCTACAACGACAAGGTCTTGATCCTGCTGTCCGTCGCCGCAGTTATTTCTCTGGCCATTGGCTTGTATCAAACATTCGGCCAGGAGCACGATGCTACAAATCCCGGTGTGGAATGGATCGAGGGTGTGGCCATTATTGCTGCCATTGCCATCGTGGTTATTGTTGGATCTCTGAACGACTTTCAAAAGGAACGCCAATTCGCCAAGCTCAACAAGAAGAAACAGGATCGTGTGGTTCGTGTTATCCGATCTGGAAAGACGGTGGAAATCTCGGTTTTTGACGTCTTGGTTGGCGATGTCATGCACCTGGAGCCTGGCGATTTGATCCCCGTGGATGGTGTTCTCATTGAGGGTTTCAATGTCAAGTGCGACGAGTCTCAGGCCACTGGTGAATCCGACATTATCAAGAAGCGTGCCTCCGACGAGGTCTTCGCTGCCATCGAAAATGGTGAGAACCTGAAGAAGATGGACCCTTTTATCCAGTCTGGCGCCCGCGTCATGGAAGGTGTCGGCACATTCATGGTTACCTCGACCGGTATCTACTCCAGCTATGGCAAGACGCTCATGTCGCTCAACGAAGACCCCGAGATCACCCCCTTGCAGTCGAAGCTCAACGTCATTGCCGAGTCTATCGCCAAGCTCGGTGGTGCCATCGCCCTCCTCCTGTTCCTGATCCTGTTCATCATCTTTCTGGTCAAGCTCCCCCGGCAATTCTCTTCACTCACCCCTGCCCAGAAGGGCCAGCAGTTTATCGATATCTTCATCATGGTCGTCACCATCGTGGTCGTCGCTATTCCCGAAGGCCTTCCCCTGGCTGTGACCTTGGCCCTTGCTTTTGCCACGACTCGCATGCTCAAGGACAACAACCTGGTTCGCCATCTCAAGGCCTGCGAGGTCATGGGTAATGCCACCACTATTTGCTCCGACAAGACCGGTACTTTGACTCAGAACAAGATGCAAGTTGTTGCTGGTACTATTGGCACAACCCACCGCTTCGGTACTTCCACCATCCCCGGCGAGAGTCCCACCAGCGAAAAGGATGTTGAACCCCAGGAGGTCGTGAAGGCGCTCAGCCCCGAGGCTAAGGATCTGCTGCTCAAGTCTATCGCGCTCAACTCGACTGCCTTTGAGGGTGATGTCGATGGCGAGCACACCTTTATCGGCTCCAAGACGGAGACTGCCATGCTTATTCTGGCCCGCGAGCACCTTGCCATGGGCCCCGTTGCCGAGTTGCGCTCCAGCTGCAAAACTCTTCACCTCATTCCCTTCGACTCTGGACGCAAGTGCATGGGTATCGTGGTTCAGCTTGAGAATGGCAAGGCTCGTCTTTACGTCAAGGGTGCGTCCGAAATCATGTTGGAGAAGTGCACCCAGATTCTCCGCGATCCTTCTTCAGGTTTGGCCTCGGCTACCCTCCACGAGGAGAACCGCGAGACGATCAAGCACCTCATCGAGACTTATGCCCGCAACTCGCTCCGCACCATTGGTCTGATCTACCGCGACTTCGAGAAGTGGCCCCCCAAGCCGTCCCGCCGCGTCGATGCTGAGAAGGATGAGATTGTCTTTGAGGATATCTGCCGCAACATGGTCTTTGTCGGTATGGTCGGTATCAAGGATCCTCTGCGCCCTGGTGTGCCCGAGGCTGTTAGAGACTGCCAGCGGGCCGGTGTCGTTGTGCGCATGGTTACTGGTGATAACAGGCTGACTGCCGAGGCCATTGCCCGGGACTGCGGAATTCTCCAACCCAACAGCGTGGTTCTCGAAGGTCCCCAGTTCCGCAACATGACCAAGGCCCAGCAAGATGAGATCATTCCCCGCCTCCACGTTCTCGCACGGTCCAGTCCCGAAGACAAGCGTATTTTGGTTAAGCGGTTGAAGGACAAGGGCGAAACCGTTGCCGTTACCGGTGATGGCACCAACGACGCCCCTGCGCTCAAGACGGCCGACATTGGCTTTTCGATGGGTATCGCCGGTACTGAGGTGGCCAAGGAGGCTTCTGCCATTATTCTCATGGACGACAACTTCAACTCGATTGTCAAGGCCTTGAAGTGGGGCCGCGCCGTCAACGATGCTGTCAAGCGTTTCCTTCAGTTCCAGCTCACCGTCAACGTTACCGCTGTCGTCTTGACCTTTGTCTCTGCTATCTACTCTGCCGTTACTCAGTCGCATCCCGAGGAGAAGGCTACCGCTGTGCTCACAGCTGTCCAGCTCCTCTGGGTCAACCTCATCATGGACACTCTTGCGGCCTTGGCTCTGGCTACCGATCCCCCTCAGGACAGTGTGCTGAACCGCAAGCCCGAGCGCAAGGGTTCTTCGATCATTTCACCTACTATGTGGAAGATGATCCTCGGACAGGCCGTGTTCCAGCTCCTCATCTGCTTCTTGCTCTACTTTGGAAAGTCTTCCGTGTTCCCTGGCTCCGAGATCATTCCCGACAGCCAGATCAACACCTTGGTCTTCAACACCTTCGTCTGGATGCAGATCTTCAACCAATGGAAGTAAGTCACATCATCTCAGAATTCCCATTAGTGCTATCATTTACTAACAGCAACTAGCAACCGCCGTCTTGACAACCAATTCAACATCTTCGAGGGTCTTACCAAGAACTGGCTGTTCGTTGGCATCAGCGCCGTCATGTGCGGTGGTCAAGTTCTCATTGTCATGGTTGGTGGTGACGCGTTCCGCATCGCCCCCGAAGGCCAGTCGGCCACCATGTGGGCGACTGCTATCGTTCTCGGTCTGCTTTCCATCCCCGTCGGTGTCATCATCCGCCTCATCCCCGACGAGATTATTGTCGCCTTGGTCCCTGGCATTTTCAAGCGCAAGCACAACTCGAAGGTTCCCGGTATCAACGTTTCCGACGATGAGGAGCGCTTTACCGCCTACCCTGCGCCCCTTGCCGACATCCGCGAGGAGCTCGCCTGGCTCAAGCGCGTCAAGGGTGGCCGTCTCAACAACCTCAAGTTCGCCATGAAGCACCCCCGCGAGACCTTCCTCAACCGCAGCCCCGTCCCCAGCAGGGAGCACTCGCGCTCCAACTCGATCCACCGCCTCCCCCAAACCCCTGTCCGCGAGGACAGCTATGGCTCTAGCGCCCCTACTCCCGAGTCCCGCCGCCGCAGCAGAAGCAACCGCTCCCGCTCCAACAGCGTGTTGGGTGCCGCCACCGTCATGACTGGTATTGTCGCTGGTTCTATCGCGGCGGGGTGGTCACCGATCGAGAAGCGCGGCGAGCCCGACTTTGGTCAGTTCCCCAAGCCGTCGCCTCTTGGTCAGGAGAGCAGTGTGCTGGGTGAGGATGACAACAGGCGGGTGTCGGAAGACCCGCAGGAGATCAACGCGGGGCCATCGTCGGATGTTCCGATTATTAACGTCCCCAAGCCAAAGTCGCCTTCTACTCCTACTCCTTGATCGTGGGGAGAGTGAAAAACACATAAAAAAATGTATTATTAATGCCTGTGTTGTGTATTATAACAATACCACAGTGTTCTAGCCTGCCATTTGCTCAGAGCTGGGCTATTTCTTTTCTTTTTCTATCGTTAATATTTTTTCCTCATGTTTTGAGCCATGTCTGTCTGTTTTTCGTCTGAGGCGTTGGTGGTTCATATTTGTTTTCCGTTTTTAATATCATGGGGGCGTTGAGCGAAAGAGTGATTAGATGAAATGGGGGGAGGGGGGGGGCGTTTTCTGTCGTTCGTTACAAATATTAGATACAGTATCATCATCATCATCATCATTCATAGCGCGAGCGCGAGAGCGTTGCACACACATATTATCTGCGCTGAGAGAGAAAAAAAAAACGTTGGGATGTGGTGGGAAATGGGAGGAATAAAAAAGATATCTTTTGTGTGAAATTGCCTACCTGCTTGTTGTCTTGATCGTGACGTGTGATTGATATCCTTGACCTTTGTCTTTGTGCTCTCTGTTCTCCTCCAGGCTGCAATCTTTATATAAGTGACTTCTGCCCTCCCCGATAACTACCGGCCGCTTGTTGTGGGAGATAGTCCCTCTGTGCTGTGTGTTTAGCATTATCTACACCATCACCATCACGAAGAGCTGGGAACAGAATATTACAGAAAATAGTCCGACAATTATTATCTAACATGACAAACTCCCCGTCCCTTCTCTCTAAAACAAAAAAGGTGAGAGAAGAGAGAGAGGGGGAGAGAGAAAGAGGAAATAAACTAAAACTATCAAGTCTGTACAAAACGAAAACTAAAAAGGTGTTTTGAAAAAAAGAGAAGAAAAAAAAAAGGAAACCCGGGTATCATGTCCCCACTCTCTCGGCTTTTTTGGTCTTTTGAGGAAAAAAGAAGAAAACAGCAGACTGTCCTCCGCCCCGAATATGCCTGCCGATACACCAGAGTCAAAAAACTTTCCACCCAACTCTTTTCTTTCGTACATCATCCATACAGCGAGTCCCCCCAACCCAAACCAATCCAGTACAATCAATGTCAACCCATCCTATCCCATTCCCCCAATTCCATAACAACAACAACAACACCACCAACTCCATATCCCATGCATTTTCCTTCACTCGTTTCGTTGCTGAACAAACTTCTTGGTCCTCCAAGAAGTACCACCCCGAGATCAACACCATCATTACCCAGAAGAATGTGCCCCCCCCCCTCTTAAATCACTTCTTCACCCCAATATTCTTCCCCCTCTTCCCCTTCCCATTCCCATTCTCCTTCCCCTCCCCATTCTTACTCTCCCCACCATTCTTATCCCCCCCCTCCTTCTCCTTCTCCTTCTCCCCCTCCCCCTCTTTACCCACCTCCTTAAAAACCCACCTACTCCCCCACCCCTCCACCTGCCTCACCCTCACCTCCTGCCCCTCCGGCACCATCTCATGCCCCAACTCCCACCCCGCCCTCCTGCACAGCTCCGCCACGACAACATCGCAATCCCCCAACAAGTCAATATCAAAATTATTATGCCCAATCGCCTCCCTGCTGATGTAAATCTGCGGGATGTGACTAGGCAGATACGGCACCACCTCGCTCACCGGCGCCACCTTCAAGCTCGTCCCAATGACAATCACCAGATCAACCCTGTCGACATCATGCTGCGTCAACCGCTGACTAAACTCGTCCGGGAGCGGCTCCCCAAAAAAGATGATGTCCGGCTTCATCACCCCCGCCGAGGAGGAACTGACAAGATCGAATTCGCTGTCGGAATTACTGTCCCGGTCAAAGTCCGCGCCCGTCCTCCGGCGCTTGGTGCTCGACGAATTCGCCGTCTTCCTCTTTCTCGACTGCGATCGGGACTGCGAGGCGGGACACTTTTTGCAGCGGGGGATCTTGCCCGCTTTGATCTCGGCAAAGATGGTGTCCCCTATGACCTTCTCCCCGCACTTGACGCAGCTCGCGGTCGCGAAGCTCCCGTGGCACTGGATGAGCTTCTCTGGTAGGATCCCCGCTTTGGACTCGAGGTTGTCGATGTTCTGGGTGTAATTCGTCAGCAGCTTGCCACGCTCCTGCAGCATCCGAATGAACTGGTGCGTCGGCGTGTACCGGTCCTCGCTGGGCAAAATGTCCTTGGCCACCGAGTAGAAAATCGTCGGGTCTTGCTTAAAGACGGACAGATCAAACACTTCCTGGGGATCGTTGAGACCCAGGTGGGCCAGCTTGCTGTAGAGGCCCGTGCCGGCCGAGCGGAAGTCGGGGATGCCGAGGGAGGTGGAGATGCCGGCGCCGGTGAGGACGATGATGTTCTTCTTCTCCTTGAGGAGAGCGACCGCGTCGTCGACGGTGTTGTACCGTGTCAGCTTGGCGCGCTTCTTGAGCTCCCTCGTAAAGGCATAACTCAGCAGCGAGAAATACGCATCGTCATCTTGCCCCTCCAAAAAGTCAGGTGGCTTGACGCCAAAGGCTGTGAGCATCTTTTTGGCCGTGATGCGCCCGGCGTCAACTGTGCGCTGGACAAAGATCTCTGGTCCGAGAGCGCGGAGCATCTGGCGGTATTGGATCGCCTCTTCTGGGGTGCAGGCATCGACGTCTGGAGTTGAGTTAACATCTTGATCGTCATCGGTGGGGCCTTTCCTCTTCTTCTTCATATTCCTCGGCCTTTGGGAATAATCTGTCCTCTTGGGCCTTGGAAAGAAAATAAAATTTCCATTGGGGGTGAAGCGGCATGCTGGGCTAGGGGGAGACAAACCATCGGGGAAGAACCTATCTTCGTGAACATCACCGAGAATGTCGTTCAAAAGACTCTCCGTCTCCCACGAGTCGCCCAGATCCTGGACGCGCTCCTCGAGTTCATTGAGGCCGCTGCCGTTGGTAGCGACCTTCTTGACAGCGCCATTGCCATTACCATTGCCATTCTGATGATGAGCAGAGGGAGAAGTGCGGGGAGCGACAACAGGGTCGCTGTCCAAACCGACAAAAGCTCTCTTTTCATCGTAGTCAACGACGTTCCTGACACGGGTGCTCGACTTTCTGGAGATCTCAGAAGCGCCGTTGGAAGTGCCGTTGACGGTGGTGGCGGTGGTGGGCGACTTACTGCGACCCTTCACCTTCTTTTTCTGACCGCCATCAGGCAGGGGAGTGCGACTTTTGGCCTCCATTTTTTGAGCGCGACAAAAAGTAGCTGTGATGAGAGAGGGGTTGTTGTTGTTGTTTTGATGGTAAAGGAACAAAAAAACAAAAAGCAAGTCGAAAAGGTGAGGTGAAGTGAGGTGGGAAAAAGGCAAAAAGCGGAAAATGTTCAAGTTCAAAAGAGGAATGACAACAACATGTAATTATGCAGCCAGGCAACCGTGGCGGCGATAAAGTCGCAAAAGCTGTAAGGTGTCAAAGAAAAAAAAGACGGGGTTGGCAAAAAGAACAGGTGATTTGTTGCGGTGAAATGCGTCAGAAATTTGACCAACGCGGCTGATGTCTGTTACAGAGTGAAATGGTTGCCAGAGTTTGATGGAAAATGGAGGAAAGAAAGTTGTGAGAGTGAGAGAGAGAGAGAAAGAGAGGGAGCAAGAGAGAGACAAGAAGTTCAACGAAGCTAGGGAGTTGCTGTGTGGGTCTTGGCAGAAAGACCCCCAAGTTGAATCGAAGTGAATTGCGTGGCAATCGATTTGACAGGTATCCGTAGAGGTGCCTTTTCAACAGGGTCAGGAGCAAAACTAAATAGTAGAAAAAAAGGACAGGGAATGTCAATTCGCAAGTCGCGCACACAAAAAGTTGTCGGTCGGTCAGCCGGTTCCGGGTTGTGTCAGAAAGCTCGAGTTTCGGGAAAGAGAAGTGGGTTGTGTTGACGGCAATGCCGGATTTCGAGGGTGGCCTGACCGGCGCGAGAGAGAGCGAGAAAAAGAGTCGATCTATTCTTATGCGCAAGCAAACTCGAACAAACGTTGCAGCGCCGCTGCCCCGGGGACCTGGGTTTACGGAGGCGATAAGAAACGGCAGGCACCTTCTCCCTCCAAAAAAAGGCAAAAAAGAGTTATAAGCTGTGTTACGGCTCTCCAAAATCACTCAAAATTAACAAGGCAGTAGTGAGACAGAAAGGAGAGAAAAGATCATCGACAAGGAGAGCTTCACAAAGTAACGCACGAGCCAAGCGACACAGGGGCCCAAACTGTTGATGTCACTCACAGCATGCAAATCCCTAACAAGACGCCAGCGGATGACGTTTAGCCAGTGCAACAGGTGTGTTGGTTTCGTGATTAAGAGCCTCTGTTTATTTTTGTATGAGAGACATCAAAATGGTCAACGAGTGGGACACTGCTCATACATCTATTGAGTGTCAAGAATGGATGGCTCCAGGAAACCCTGCGAGGGATGCTCCAATGATTCGCTATGGGTATATACAATGACTACACCGCTAAAGAAAAAGAATTACAACAGGCTTTCATACTTGTCCAAGCCCCCCTTTGGCTGTTGTTGAGGCGGTTTCTGCTGCTGGCTCATGCCTCCGAAACCCGCACCCATCCCGCCCGTGTTCCCCACCATGCTGTTCATACTCATTCCCATGCCTGTGCCAGTCCTGTTGGCAGTCCCAAGTGATGCCAGACTATTCATATTGCTCATCCCGCCTAATCCTGAACTGGTGTTCGATACTCCCGGCGGCCGGGGAAGACTGAACCCCGAATTCCCCGAGCTAGCGCCAGGCGCTCCCGGTGGCGGAGGAAGGGCGAAAGAAGAGGATGCTGTCGGCTGCGGACGTTGCTGCTGCTGCTGATTCAAGCTAAGAGAACTGAAGGCCGACGTGGCCGGTTGAGTGGTCCAGACGTTCGCGTTGGGTTGAGTTGTGGATGATGTCCATGGGTTCGCAGCGGGCTGTGGGTTGGCAGAGGGGGTTGCCCATATATTACTGGGCGTCGTTGCGCTACTGGTATTGGACCAGTTGAATGATGCTGGCTGTGACGATATTGCGTTCGACTGTGGTTGTAAAGGCTGTGAGAACTGGGTGGCTGTTGGGGCCATGGGTTGTATCGCGGCCAGGTCTGGGGTCACTGTTCTGAAGCCCCCGGACTGGGCTTTGAGGTGTGAGGTTGTTGGTGAAGCTACGGGTGGCGTAGACCAAGAAAACGTGGCAGTAGGCGTCGACTTCCTCACACTGGAAGAGGAAGAAGCCACTGATGGCTTCGTATCCCAGCTATCCATTGGGTTGGCACTGGTCGTACTTACCCGGCCCTTGACCAGGGCTTCAAAATCCGTTTCCGATGTTCCGTTCGCCTCGAGAGAAGACCCGGCAATCGCCCCAAACGACATGAAATCGTCCTTGAGGCCGGGCGATGTGATGGCGCCACCGGTGAGCTCTTGTAGTTTCTTCGTCTGTTCGTCCTCCACTCTGCTCGACAGGGTCTTGATAAGCTCCATGAAGGCCTGGAATTCCCGCAGGTTCAACTGGGGGTTCAATGACATGCTCCAAAGCAACGGAAGGATTTCCAAGGCCACAAAATCTCCATCCGCCACCCTCCCAACAACCTTCAAGACGTTCAAAGCAGCCATCATGACCGCGGGTTCCCTGGTTTTGATGGCCTTGATCAGAGGAATGATTTTTTCCTGCATGGTAAACTTGTCCAGGGCCGTGGAGGAAGTGGCCTTTTTCTGTTCTGTGGCGAGCCCATCCAAGCCATCATCACTGGTGCCACCACCACCACAAAGTGTGACAAACGCCTCCAAACCACGGACCTTGATGGCCAAACTGTTGGTCTTACTAAAAATCGTGGCAATCACTGGGAAAAGCTCTCCCTTGATGGTGCTGAAGTCCAAGACAGGTAAAACCACTGGTAAGCTAGTCAGGGCGGCGTTGATCAGGGACGGAGTGGGTGATTCGAGAGCCGTATAAAATATGGGCAGGATGTCTAGAAGTTATAAGTTAGCACAAATCAGGGGTCAAAGGATAATATCAAGGCATCTGAAGATAGTAAGGCCTTTCAAGATAGTAATAAGGCCTCTCAATATGAGAATAAGGGATCAAAAGATGGTGGTAAGGGATACAAAGATAGTACAAAAGGGTAGAATCATAATGCCAAAGGGTTAAAAGATAATGACAAGGCGTCCAACTTTACGGAACAAATGCTTTTAACTATCCAAATAGGGGGTAAAAAGTGATGCAGCGTAAAAAGATAGTGATTAGGGGTCCAAGTCAAAGAATAAGTGCCTAAAATGTTAAGAAAAGGGGTATCATGATAGTGACGAGGCGTCCAAAGATAGTGGTAGTGCATCTCGAGCAACTTGGAAAGCATATCAAGACAACAGTGAGACGTTCAAACAGACTGAGAAGGCCTTCTGGGGCAAATCAAGCCCATGAAAAAAGAGATTGAGGGGTGCTTACCATCTTTAAACTCCTTCCCATTACAATTGCTGGCTATTACAGACAACTGCTCAATGACGATCATCAACCCGGCGTCCCGATTGGCATCCTTTTCTTGAGGCTTGGCATTCGTAACAAAGATTTCCTTCAACTTCGGCCGAACCTTTTCGTTGAAAGCCCTCCTCCCCGTAGGAAGAAGCCCAATAATTTTGAAGGCGTTGTGGAGGATCAACGAAATCAGTTCCTTATCCTTCAACTCCTCCAGTAGGGCCGGTAGGAGCTTCTTTTCCATGACCGACTTTGGAAAATTGGGAAGCACTTTGATCAGGCCCCGGAGGAACTGCTGCTTCTCATTGGGCGTCTTGGCAGGGAAGCCCTCGAGAAAGCGAATGGTAGAGATGAGCACGTTGTTGAAATATTCGCTCTCCTGGAATTCCTTCGCCGTCATGCGCTGGGCGGGCCGGCGTGTAAGCAGTCTGGGCAGTACATGTTGGCCGAGTTCTTTGGGGAGTGGTCGCGAGGAGAGGTAGTTGTTTGTTGCGGTTGGGACGCTTTGTGACGACTGAAATACCCGTTTATAAGCCGAGATACTGGCATTACACTCGATTGGGGACCGATGTGGTGAGTTGTAAAGAGCGATACAAAGCAGACCCAGAGAAAACATGTCGGCAAAGGTCGTCAGGTTATTGTCCAAGACAAAGTCTGGTGAAGTGTAATCAAGATTCAACTGTACAGTCTTCGGTAACCTGGGATCCGGATTCAGAACTTCTCCCAAAATGATGGGTTGGATGGTAGTAGGAATCGTCGATGGCTCTGGCGGGCTGCAGAACGACAGGCCGCTCAGCTTCCAATCCGACTTTGCGTTGATTAAAATGGCGTCCGGAGTTAGATTCCCATGTACCAGCCCAGCGTTGTCGTGCAAGAACTCCAGTGCCTTGCTGACCTGCAGCAAGCCCTTTTGGATTTCGAGTTCGTCGATCTCAAGCTCTCGCCGGCGCCGTGTCCCGTTCGCGTCCTCGGTAACGTATCGACTCGCCCTGCCTCCAAACCCTCCACCCCGTTCCTGGTCGTCCTTTTCTTGCAGTAGGCCCGAGAGCGAAGCCGTGACAGGTTCGGCGACGAATTGAAGTCCTCCTCCCCTCGTTTCCTCGACCGGTTCGACCAATTCCAACACGCCTGGATGCCGTAGCCTGGCTAGCGACGATGCCTCCTTCTTCAGCCTTTCGACCACCTCCTCCATCACCTTCTTGTGCGCCGTAGCCGACTGTCTTCCTCCCAAGCCATTGTTTCCTGTATCGAGTGTCTTTTTATCGAAGACAAAGACGGAATATTCCTTGCCCGTGGCCTTTCGTTTCGCCGAGTAGATCTTCCATGGTCCAGCCGTGGCTGTCAGGGTGGAGGAAATCTGGTAGTTGGAATTGATATTACTGGATGCGCCTATCGACTTCAAGGCGTTGGCGAACATGGTGGCACGCCTGCAGCTGTCATCGCGGGGCTAGTCGATGGTCGTGATAGGGGTTGAAAGGCAGTTGATACGTGTATGATGAAGCAAAATAGCTGTATTTTCTCAAACAGACACCTATGTTTTGCAATCCAAGGGCTAAGAGATGCGCGCAAGGTGTCGCTGTCGATCATCGATGTGTTGGGTAGGCGCAACAAGGTGTCAGCTTCGGCATGTCTGGGCGCTGGCCAAGCACTGACGCAGCTTGAATAAGGCTGGCTGATTAGATAAGATCAAACATATATGCCAAGCTTTACAGCCACCACAGAGAGGAACGTTGAACTTCATTCATATCAGTACCTACCTTAACTACTGCCAAACTGTCAGTACATATCTCTGTAGCATCGATACTGTTCCTCACGCTGGTGTAGCTTCCCAAGTCGATGTCACAAATGCGCCAGCAAATTGTTAAGAGATACCTGCCTCCACAGCATACCCACACAGATCTCGACGAACTCGTTATCTGCCGGGTCCACCCGCGATGCCGTTGCAAGCCGCTCCTTGATCAACGGCCAGGGTCCAGAGCTACCTCAACAGGGGCGCCCTGATTGGCCAACTGCCTTCCAGCGGCCATGCAACCTCCGATCCAACTCCGAGATTTTGGTTGAGCCCAAGAGAGAGAACTCCAGGGCTCCAGCTGCAATTACTCGCCAGCGTGGTGTGCCTCTCTTTAAAACCTGGGGTTTGCCATTCGCCATTGCGCGCCTTCGCGTCCAGGAGTCCGTCTGTGCCGTTGCTGTGAACTCAAAAAAAAAAGCCAATTGCTGCTTTTTCATCGGTCCTTCTTAGTCACTAGATTTCATATCTTTTCCAGTATACTGGCACACACAACCGGGCACCGTCACAACCTTCCAAAATGATGCGCCGTCTTCTCCCAAGATGCGCTCCCAGGGCAGCCTTCAACGCCCAGCGCTCCGCAGGCCTCGGTGCTGCCCTCCAAGCCCAGTCTGCTGTTCAGCGTCGCCAATATAGCATCTCCCCCCAGTCCTCCACCTCCCAGCTCCTCGACATCGACCCCTCCAAGCTCGTCGTTGAGAAGACCTCCAAGCCCAAGGACCTCCTCCCCTCCAAGGACCTCATTTTTGGCCGCAACTTCACCGGTCCGTCTCCCCCCCCCCTTTGACCCCCTCTTTCACCCAGAAACCACAGCTAACCTTCCCCCCCCCTTAGACCACATGCTCACCATCGAATGGAACCAAGAATCCGGCTGGGGCGCCCCCCAAATCCTCCCCTACCAAAACCTCTCCCTCGACCCCGCCACCTGCGTCTTCCACTACGCCTTCGAATGCTTCGAAGGCATGAAAGCCTACAAGGACTCCAAAGGCCAAATCCGCCTTTTCCGCCCCGACAAAAACATGGCCCGCTTCAACAAATCCGCCGCCCGCATCGCCCTCCCAACCTTCTCCCCCGAGGCCCTCACCTCCCTCATCGCCCAGTTCGCCAAGCTGGAATCCAGGTTCATCCCCTCGGAGCGCGGCTACTCCCTCTACCTCCGACCAACCATGATCGGCACCCAAAAAACCCTCGGCGTCGGCCCTCCCGGTTCCGCCCTCCTCTACGTCATCGCCTCCCCCGTCGGGCCCTATTACCCGACCGGCTTCAAGGCTGTGAGCCTCGAAGCGACCGACTACGCCGTCCGCGCCTGGCCGGGGGGTGTGGGCGACAAGAAGCTCGGCGCCAACTACGCGCCTTGCATCGTGCCCCAGAAGGAGGCCATGTCCCGCGGCTTCCAGCAGAATCTCTGGCTGTTTGGGGAGGAGGAGTACGTCACCGAGGTGGGCACCATGAACTTTTTTGTCGCCATCAAGAACAAGCAGACTGGTCAGAAGGAGCTCATCACCGCGCCGTTGGACGGGACTATTCTCGAGGGTGTGACCAGGGATAGCGTTCTTGCGCTGGCGAGGGAAAGGCTCGCGCCCGAGGGCTGGAAGATTGAGGAGAGAAAGTACACCATGGGCGAGCTTGCCGAGGCTTCAGCCGAGGGGAGGTTGATTGAGGCTTTTGGCGCGGGGACTGCGGCGATTGTTTCTCCTGTTCGGGCCATCAGCTGGAAGGGACAGCTGGTCAACTGCGGGTTGAAGGACCATGAGGAGAGCGGGGAGATTACCATGAGGATGAAGGAGTGGATGGAGGCGAGGCAGTATGGTGATGAGGAGAGTGATTGGAGCTATATCTGCTAGAGGGGATTTTTCCGTTGTGTTTTTTTTGGGCTGCGTATATAGGATATAGGTAGGGAGCAAGGCGAATGGTAAAAAGCAAAAAGTTATACCCACTGTATTACTTTTACCGTTAGCATTCGTTCAGTGACAGACAAACAAACAACCTGCATAATTTGTACACACTTGAGCTTCCTCTCGGCCCAAGGTCCTACGTCATATCTCAAAAACCGAAAAAAGAATAGAATTCCCCACCCCCCGCGTCTAGTTCTTGTTTGGTTGTTGTTGGTCTGTGAATGTGATCCTCCTCTATCGCCCTGTTCTCTGTTGCCACCAAGCCCCTCAGCCCATCTGTATTTACATATATCCCACACCCAGCTCCCAGCCTTTTGATGTTGCTGTCCCCCTATCCCCTTGTCGCCTTGTTGCTTTGCCTCTGCTGGATGTTGCGAAGTCGTAGTCGTGTTTTCCTTTACTTGGGGGGTTCAAGTAGTCGGCCCGTCAGAAAAAACATCTAGTTCTTCTTGTTGTCGGGGTCCTCGAGGATGCCCTCGGCTTCTAATCTCCTCCTCGCCTCTTCGAGAGCCCAGGTTTGGATGCTGTAAATGAGCGTTAGCGAATATATCCTTTCTTTCCCTTTTTGCCATTTTCCCCTCTCCTCCTCTTTCTCTACCATCTTCTCTTTACCCCCTCCCTCCTATCCCACCCCACCCCATCACCCAACCCACCCCCCAATACCACCTCCCTCCAACATCCATCATCATCATCATCATCATCATCATCACAGCGAGAGAAAGAAAAGAAAAAAAAACCTACCTCGTATCAGGCTTCCAAGCATACGCCACCCCAAAAACAACAAAACTCCCCAAGAACCCATAAAAGTACAGATTCTCCCACCCCTCGTTCACGTACTTCTCCCCCGGCTTCACCCCAAACAGCCACCCCGTCGGGGGGTCGTACTGGGGGCTGTGTCCCCCCTTCCTCGCTCCCGTCATGCTAAACCCCCTCTTGCTCATCATCATCGTCTTCATCGCGGGAGGAGTCGTCGTCGCCGCCCTGCGAGCAGCGAGGGGGAGGAGGGTGCGAAGGGCCGACATTTTCTTTTTCGTTTTTGGTTTTTGTCTCGATTACCGTCGGTTGGTCGGTCGGATGATTGATTGAGGTTTGTTAGTTTGGAAAAGGAGATATTCGGTGGTGGTGGTGGTGGTGGTGGTGGGAGGGGTAGAGGTTTGGAAACCACCGCAGTCGTCAATGACAGCGGAGACAACACAAAGTTGGAGGAGGTAGATAGGTGAGGTCGTTGCTTGCTCAGCACGCACTGGTCACTCACGTAGTGGAGTCCGAAATTGATCCAAAAACGCCCGCAAAAGCGGCGGCAACAGGGAAAAATGCCAAGCCTGGAAAGAGAGTGCTTTGCTTGGCGGGGTGGCTGAAGCTTGGGCCACCCTGAAGGTGGTCTCACGTGATAGCCTTATGGCAACACCACTTGGACAGCACAGGGGAAGGGGGACTGATGTCAAGGGAGTGGGTTCACATTGGATTGGGAGTTGAAGTTGTATCTTTATACGGTTGTGCATCCAATTTGGAGGGGGAACCATGGCGTGGATTGGGTTGGGCTGGGTTGCCCTGATTACCTAGAGACATCATCACATATTCACATTATACATCACCATCAGGGCTGCTGCATCATCAAGGCATAAAAACAACTTTACAAGATAAAATCTCAAGACTACCTCCTATCCCTACTCTGTATTCGGTGCTGATCCGCTGCCCGCCCGCCGCCCACTCGCAAAGCCACCAAAAGCACCACCCTCGTACCTTGCCAAGAAATGCTAGCAAGCCAGGGGATGGCAATTTCAAAGACTATGCCAATGACCAGCTTGGACTACATTCAAGGCGACAAGCCCATCCTGCCGCTGTCTTGTGGAAAAAAACCATCGAAATCGAGGAGCAAAACAAAAACAAAAGAAATGATCCCCTGCCTCGCCCTCCTCTCCAACTTCCGCGCTCAAATGTAGTACATGGAATTCTCCAAATTCGGGTGCACCTTCCGGTTGCCAATCGCGTCTGGTACCCCAGAAGCAGTCGTGCTGCTGTCGTCGAACAGTTCGTTCTTGTGGATACGAGCCCGGTCACAGACCAAGTCTGCGTAGTATGCAGGAGGGCAAATGCTGACTGCCTTGGTGGCGCGACCATACAGGTAACACATATCATGCGTCACCTGCTCCAGGTTGTTCGCGGCTTGAGCACCATAGGAAGGACGGAAGATCTCGTCCATCAAAACCGTGTAATGAGCTGGACGAGCCGTGCCCTGGAGCGAAGCGTGGGCCTGCAGGAAGAAGTCCCAATACCGCACATTGGTGACTCCCCGGTCAACAATGGTGCCCTCCTTGGGACTCTTCGACCTGGAATGCGTCTGCTGGGGATCTGTCGGGTAGAAGCGAGTCTGGTGGCGCTTGACTGAGATAATAAGGGTGATCCGTGGTTGCTGCTTGACATACATCTGCCTGCAGGCGGTCCGAATGTGCGGCAGCTCCGCCGAGAGCACCATATTGAACTGGCCCTCACTAACACCATCGCGGTAAATCAAGATGTTCTCCGGCAGCCTGCCACCGTTGTGTTTCTGCCACAGCTGCAGCCGAGACTTGAAGTTCTCAACCAGCTTGTCATCAAGCTGCTCCACACGAGCCGGGTTCTGCCATGCGACCGCAGGCCACTGTCCAAAATCCGAGTCAATGCTGGCCACAAGACCAACCAGACTGGGGGCATTCTTTCCTTCACCGGCTGCAAGATTAGTAGGATGTGTCACGTCGTAACCCACCATCATAGTCTTGCCACCCTTCAGGAGAGGATGAGCGTTCTGGAGCTTGTGGTTGACACCACCAAACTTCAGGTTCACCTTGAGCGCCACGTTGGCGAAGTAACCATACTGGCCCTTATCGTTCATGATTTTGTCCCTCACCACGCACACCGTCTGAATGCCGTACTCGACTTCGCTCAACTTCTTCACCGTGTTGTATATCTTGGTCTCCTGGTTCCCAAGCACAACGATGATCAACTCAGGCTTGGGCTTCATCCCCTGGAAAGCCGCCCTCAATTCCTGCTCACTCCTAGGAGTAGCCTGGTAACCACCAGCCGGTGTGGCATTCTTGTTGATTGCCATGCCCATGTTTTGAGCCATGAAGCCCGCAAATTTGCTCATGGTATTCTTGACATCCTGATCAGCCTGGCAGCTCACGGCCAAGAAGGTCCAGTTCTTGATCATTCTGCCAGGCTTCGAAACCCTCACGCCCTTCAGCAGCCACCCGCCATCTTGAGGTTTAATCAGTTCCACCGAGTTCCCTTTGGGATAGGTGATGGTGGGGGGTGGAAGCATACGACCTTTGACTGTGATGAGCTGCTTGTCGACACTTACTCCGAACCCATCCAGGAGTTTGTTGTTGTCAAGCGCAAGAACAGCTCTCGCGTTGGTGGTGACAGACACAGCATTGAGTGATGGCTTTCGGCATGCGAATTGAATCATGCTCTGAGCTTCGCTGGCACTAAGCTTAGCCTTGATAGGCTGCCCGGGCAAAAGGCTACACCACTCGGCCAGCAGATACTCTGGCCTCTCTCGAGTCCCCGCGTTGACCACGGGGAACTCTTCGACTTTGCGGAGATTATGGGACTGGCCATATTTGGCAAGGTGATAGTCAGACACCAACACCATGGTGTCATACTTGAGTCCCTTTGGTGCTGGTCTTGGCTCCTTGGGTGATCGAAGGAAGAACTTGACAGTGGTCGGCTTGAGCCAGGTCTTATTAGGTTCCAGGAACTCAGGCTTCCGTTCCTCGGCAGCGCCGTCTCCGACCTTACCCAATCCAGCCATGGAGCGCTCAACGGTCACCCACTCACCAGGCTTCTTCGAGGGAGTCCGGAGCAGAAATCTCGATTTGCCCAAAAACCCATCCAGACGCTTAAGCGTGTTAACGTTGAGACCAATCCTGTTGAAAAGGTCAGGGAGAGGAATGGGCTGCCGGAAGACACCATGGGTAACATTGACGTTCAGAAGCAAACGACCAGTGGCCAGCCGCACACTCTGAACGTAGCCACGCAGGATTTCGATCATAGAATCGGGGGAGACGGGACCGACTTCACGCCGGTTGGCGTCGAACGCAAAGAAGCGACTCTTGCCGACGGCGGCGGTGTTAGAGTTGCTTCGGGCAGCATGCCCGAGCACAACGTTCAAAGCATCAGCCTCAGCGGCGAACTTGGGGAAGACGGATTCGTTACCCTTGTCTTCAAAGTTCTGAATATACTGCTTGAGGCGTCCGATATCCAACGACGTGGGGCCGTTGAATTTCACGTTCCAACGCTCTTGACCTCCATTGCGCTTGGGGATGGCCACAGGGATGACTGAGTCGGCTGGAAGAGGGAGCTTCGCCTTGGAGATGACGCTCATCTTCAGCTCGGTCGCAACAACGACCGAGGGGGGGAGAGCATCAAGGGCGAGCTTGATGATCTTGGCCAGTTTGACTCCTCCGGCCTCTTTAGTCTTGGCCCCCTTAGGCTTTCCCTTACCCTTGCCCTTAGCAGGGGTCTGCTCAGCCTCTTTCTTCTCGCCAGACTCCTCGGGGGACACCACGACATTGTAACTGAACAAAGACGCTGTGTTGACGTTCAACTCAAAGTAGTTGGCCCACAGCGTAACCGGAGCACCGCCAGTGCCAAAGCCAGGCCGGCACGGGAAGAAACTGGACTGATCATTGACAGAAAGTTTGCTGAGCTGCCCAAGTGCAGAGTTCTGTTGTTGAACGATGCGATCTTCGAGAGCTGTAATGTTGGGATTCGGCGGTGGGATAACATTGTTTGCTCCTCTTGATCTGATGTTAGCGCTTGTCATTCATCTTCAGAAGGTACCGTTCGTTGTACTTACGTGTAGACATCTGGACCATCTCCATGACCACCACCACCTCTTCCTCCTCCTCGACCACCACCACCACCATACCCACCACCACCTCTTCCTCCTCCTCGACCACCACCACCACCATACCCGCCTCCACCTCCACCTCTCCCCCCACGATCGTTCAACCCACCACGACCACCTCGGAAGCCGCCGCCTCTGTCACCACGGCCTCCACCACGGCCTCCGCCTCCACCTCCGCCACGGCCACCTCCGTCATTAAAGCCACCGCCGCCACGTCCCCCACGGCCCCCGCCACGACCCTGAACGTCGAACATGCTGATATGTTGTAGGTTCTGTTGAAATCGATGTTGGGTCTCGATGATGCTGGGTATCAATACGCTGGTCGGTGTTGGCAGGCTAGTCCTAGGGAATATTGCTGAGGACTGCTTCTAATCGACCCTTCCAAACACCGTTTGGTTGGGTTGGCAGAGAAACAGGCTGCTCAAGCTTGAGTTCCAGGATGGAGGGAGAAAGGAGTGAGGTGGTTGTGGATTCGGTGGACACCGGGCTGGAAGGTACCCCACATCAAGGTAGTTCTGCAAGGTAAAATGGCGGGGTTTTGGTTGCTTTGTTGTCTTGACCAGAGGGCAGATAGGATGAGGTGTAAATGGAAGAGACAGCACAGAGCAAGGAAAGATCGGAGAAGGCCCGGGTGCCTATATACCTGATAGAATCAAAAGAGTGATTGCCCAACGTCAGGCATCGACAAGTGCTGCCTGCCAAATGTTGCTTTTTAGTAGGCCTCAATGCAGCAGGAAACATCATTGATGTTGTGATAAAGTGGTCTGTGTCCAAAAGTACGTACCTAGCTCTACTTATTGCTGAATTAGGTCTAGCGTTTGAGACGAACCCAATCTTGGCACACCTTCTGAGTTTAACGGGGAGTTTAACTGGGGAGTTACCGCTATATCGGTAACACAGGACAGCTTCAACGCGGCGTAGCTGCATGAGGCGATTGTTTTTGTACAGTAACCCCTTTGTGCTTTCTTGGTGATGGCTCAAAGATTGGACAAACGGAAGGAATTGGTCGCCAGTCATCAATCAGAAGGAGGAAATGACGTGGCAGCGGCAAAATGACTGCCTTGCTGTGTCACAGGCAGTCGTTAACGTTTGTTCAGATATTACACCGCTATTTCTCTCCAAAGTTGAGCTTTCTTTTCCAGCCTTCCAGTGTGCTTGAGAGTTGACAGACCAGAACATTCTGGGCTTCTCTTTGTGTCTCATCCTTTCACTCATACACAACAAGGCTGTTCAGATAACACTAATAACCCCTCACAACAGGGAAGAGTCATCCCTCTGAGATAAAACTTCATTGTGCAGCTACATCTGCCACATTGCGTCCTGCCACTCCTCTCTGCCGTTCACCGACCAAGCCACAGTATAGACAACAGTGGAGTTCTCATCATGAACAAACATATGAAACACAGGAAGCCAGCCACCCTACAAGCCAAGCCTTAGAGTCTTGCATCATCAGTGGCGTCCAAGTCCATCATGATGCAGCAAGCCAACCCTTCACAAACACGGCAGACCAGTAGTCAAATACTGCAAACCGGGCTGTTTCCCCCCAATGACTCCAGGCCAATGGCAATTGCACCTCCATCCTTTGCCGGCCCAGCTGCAGCTGCCCCTATCACAATTCTAAAGCAGACGTTGTATGTTGAAGTCACAGTGTCAATGACCTCAAGTCACTGGTGGTGTGTCTCACGCTTAGGAAAGTCATCATATTTGTCACGGAGAACCCCCAAAACCTCTGGATACAATGTCCGTTGCGGTTGTGGCACTGGTAACGTACGCCGCGGAATCTCGTTTGCTCAAGCATGATTACAACTGCTGTCTCTTCCCGAAATCATCACAATGCATGCTCGATACTCATCAGTACCCGCTATCGAAAGTTGCATCACACCTGACCCCATTGTTAGCAAGTAGTCTCGATACGCTCAAGGTAGCCTTGCCGTGATGGGTGCATTCCTAGCTTCAGAACTCCCTCCATCTCCAGCACAACCCCCCAGCAGCAATCAACCCCCCACCACCACCACCCAAACCACCACCACCATCAAACACCCAAGTAAACAACCCCCACCCCCCATCCTAAACAGCCCTAACCTCCTCCAGCAACCTTCTTTCCCCCCTCTCCCCTCCCCCTCCTCCTTCTCAAGCCTAACCTCCCCTTCGTTCTCTCCAAACCCCCCACCCCCCTCCTCAAACCTCTTCACCCTCCTCTCCCTCGCCATCTTCCTCATCTTCCAGCCCTTCCACACCGCGCTATAACCCACATAAAACCTCAAGGTAAATATATATTCGTGTTTTTCCCAGTAACGGCCTCAACCCTATAATGATGAAGGGTATGGATGGCGAGGAACATGCCGAGGAGCGTGGCGATGATTACGAGCCTTTCACGGAGGGTCATGGAGGCGACTTCTTGCTCGATATTGGGGTGGGTGAAGGGGTAGGTGGGGGTTGTTTCGGGTAGGTAGTGGATGAGGAAGGTGAGGAGGTTGTTGAGGGTGGTGGGGGGGGATGGTGGTGGTGTTGTTGGGGGGGACATGATTGTGATGGTGGTGGGAATTGATATGGGTGAAGTGTGTTTGTTGGTGGCTAGGGATCGCTGTGAGAGTTGGTGGTTGTTATGAGCGAAGAAGGGATAACGGCAGCGACAGGCAAGCCAGACAGGTAGCTTGAGGTGAGAAAAGAGCAGTGTGGCAGAGGTTAGGTAAATTGGATATCTTAAATATTATTGAGGTGTGGTGTTTGGTGGAGATAACGCTGTTGCTTCAGAGTTCGGGTCGGTACCGTCCATTCCATCGAAAAACGTCAAAACACTTGTCATTCTCGCACACACGCCCGCTGTAATGTCCGTCTGTTCTGGTCTAGATTTGATGTATTCAGTCGAATGCCATCCCGATGATCATAGCACACTCCAATGCTGTTGTCATACAGCCCCCACCATCCTCTTGGTGTTCCTCTAGATATGCATTTGTACAGGATGCCCTCTAAACACTCAAGTCCTTTTCTTATCCTCCCGGTTATATCCCATAGCTCGCAGTATCCAGGAAACCATCAAGTAACACACCGCATACCCACCCAAAGCGCCCAGGCCAAGCATAGAAGGAAGAGGTCCCGGTCAGCACGATATCGTGAGTGAAATGCCCACAATGAGGATATATGCAATGAGAAAGATCATGAGGCTGTACAGCATCGGTTCTGACTCGTCTTCGTCATTGGCCTCATCGTCATCGTAGACAAAGTTGTCCGGCATAAAGGTGTTGTAATTAGCTGCCCGGGACCGATCTGGTCTTGAGGCTTGGGGAAAAGTCTTATGGCGCAGACGGGGCAGATGGCTTGGTTTGGTGATTTTGAGACGGACAATGTCTTGTCATTCTCTTGGGTGGTTGTGGTTAACATGATGTCTTGTGATGTACAGTTGATGAGATGGGTCTTGAGTTGGTGGGTTGGAACTTGATACTGATTTGGAAGTTTTGTGAGAATAAATTTGACGGGGGAGATTGGAATTGGGAACCATAAGCTGCTTTAATTACTCCATTCGGGAGGGCTGGCTTGAAGCTAAAGTTGTAAGTTCATGCAGTTTGGAACAGGCTCCCTAAACTTACCAGGTAATCATGAACTGTAACCTGCCTAGGTAGATGGCTTTGAGCTGAGAAACCATGCTCTGACACCTCGCCACTTCAATTTTGGTTCACGACACGAACTATATGAAGCAGACATCAACTCGGTGTTCGAGTTTCATCACTTTATGTTCTTTTCGGTCTACTGGCGAGAAAGGTGACCACATGCGACCATAAACATCCACAGCAAAGATTGTCAAGTGTTTTCTATTACCCTCCCGCCCCTAGCATCCCATTCCCTACCTGGTTTTATTTTACCTATGACAAGCCTTGAGACCACACCAAGAGTCTATCATCTCAAGTGTTGGTACTCATCCTTCGATTTGGATAAATCCCAATGGGGGTGTTGAGCCAAAAGCGAGCTCAAAGTTTTGGTGCCCTGCCACGTTCGTCAAGGAGTTACCAGCTTTGACAGAGCCAATCGTTTCCTAATCTCTTCTCTGAGTTCTGGCAAAGAATAGTCTTCTGAAATCGTCGCGTTTTGCTGAATCTTCAATCTTGTTCTAAAGGGTTCTGGGATGATGATATCAGGTAGCTAGGTAGGTACATACCATTTTGCTGAACCACCGAATTGTTTACAACTTATTATATATAGAGCATCGTGGCATCTACTCTCGAGAGGAAGTAATACTCACAACGGCTGGCACTCCAGCCACCCAAAGTCCACAGCACGTAGGCAATGGAACGGACATGACTTTGCTGTTCTTCTTTTCTTCCACCAGCTCTTCACAAATCCGCAGAGACCCCAAATCAGAATAGTCTCAAGACCCAGAGTGTGTCAATGAAAGTTAATTAACCCTTTGCCATACTGCTCAGTTTTATTCCCTCTGCTCACAGCCAGCCTCACCTCCTGATCCTCGACCAATCCTCTACCGCTTCATAACTCTTCATCCTGGTGAGGTTGAACTGAGGAATTCTCTGGATGTGTCGTTCGAGCTGAAGACGTGTTTGCAGTTCTTCGGTCCAGATTCTGCTCTATACACTGTTAGTCTTCAGTCCATGCGTTATTCTTTAGGCCTGGTGCCGCGGAGAGTGGCCAAGATGCGACTGACCTGATTAACCTCCATCTTGCAGATGTTCCAGTGGAAGTACTCGGTAATATCCCTCTTTCGGCTCGCCAACCCAGTTTATCGTAAAGCCTGTAAGCCCAGTGACGAAGACTTGGCCGCAACCAAGATATGGCAACCTCTCGTTCAGCTACTTGGGCAGTACCCGCGGCGCGTTGCGCGGAGAGCTGTCAGTAACACCTGGCCCTAAGTTGTAGGATACCAGAGAGTAAGTCACGGGGGCTGGACTGACAGGTACCCGAACTTCGCGATCAGGAGTCGCGTACTGGAACTTCTGGCTTGAAAGTCTGATCGAGGAACCTTTCGTGGGAGTCTGATGGGGCTGGGTTTCATCCGAAAGATTTGAAAGAGAGGCAGTCAAAGACGCTAGGGAAGGACTTGAGACGGTATGTGGCAGGGGATGCCTCTGCTTGCTGGATCGTGTCGCGGCATGAGTGTTGTCTTGGGAGCTGTTCAGGTCCTCGGCGTAACGGTGTTTGAAGCTGGTGGGAGCACCCGGGGGCGGTTCGATACGCCTCTTGGTCCCTTTGGGAACAGTGTGAGCCTCCGCTTCCTCGCGGGCAGGACCGGAAGGGAATATATCTGGGGATGGCAGTAAGCCTCCGGCGGTAGGGCGTTCAATGTCCCGGTTGAGTGATTCTGAGGACAATTTTCTGCGTCTCTCGTTGTCCTTTCGAGGAGTGCGAGGTGATGCCTCCTGGCGGCCAGAGCTGGCCGGGACTATGGTAGGAGATGGTAGTAGAGTTAGGTTGTGTGGGTTGGGCGACTCCATGGTGACGAAACTCTCACGATGAGAGATTCCAGTCATCAAGCTTTTGGCCGTGTCTGGTTGAAGTTCTCTGGAGAAAAAGGCGAGAGAAAAGAGGGCAGTCGTCGAATTTAGAGACAGAAGGCAGGAAAGAGCCAGCCTTCGACAGAGGACCGAAGCCGACATGCTTGGGATCCACCCGTTGGTATTGTAGTTCTTGGGATGAATGCTAAGTAAACAGAGCTAGGACGACCATGTGACCTCTTACTTGAACACTTGATGAGAGCCTGAGGTGGTAAGCGCAATGCATTAAGATATGAAGCGGTTGTTCATCATGCAGGATCTTGAAAAGCACCTCCAGTCGAGTTGTCGTCAAGTCGGTCCATTGAACATGTCTCTGAATCGTCCGCAATGAAGCCACTCGCTGTTCTAGCTTGGGATAGCTGAATGCTAGCTTTATAGCCTCATCAACTTTAGACCTGACTTCAGAAGATTGGGGATTGGTCTCCCGGGAACAATTACTAGAAGGGCGCGGTATGAACGGTGGGACCAAAATTGGTCTGAAGGGCTTGGAGGTATCCATCGTGGACGAAGGTGTTGGTTCAGGCAATGAATACAGGACCGAGCCCTTTTCAAATTTTTGTAATGGATGGTATGTAAAGTAAAGAACTAGGTATGATCCAGCCTGGCGTCATCGGTCACACTTAGGAGCTCAGCCACGAGAACTTCAAATAGAGGTACATGTATATAAGAATATCTGCAAGACGCAAAACATAAACTACAAGGATTTACAGATATAATACTGAATCTAACACCCAATACTTTGTTCCACCGAAAGATGACCCAAATGATCCTTTTCCCCGAGCTTTCGTACCTTGTTTCTATGTAGAGACACCCCTGGCGCGGATGGAACGGTGCTGGACCTCCTCATGAACCGAACAACAGACTATATCCAACTTGTTAGAGCCGTAATTTGAACCTTCCAGGTTGTTAACATAAAGAAAGGCAGGATCCTTACCACAGGGACGTCTAACAATCAACCCAACTTCGCATCCTTCTCATCATCGATCTTACGTCGGGGTCTGATTTCACCCGACTCCCAGTCTTTTTTCCACATCATGGGCCTGTTGGAAAACTCTCGAGTCCTCTCGTAGAACTTGGGAGGGGCAATGCTGGTGCCATTCGGCTTGTCGCGGGTTTGATGAGCCATAACCGTAACAGCAAGGGAGCGTAGTCGTGACTCGCACACAGCGCCGCAAACACAGCCAATCAAGTGGTCGTATTCATTGTTGTTTTCAACCTCAGATGTGCTCTTCTGACCCTGAGGTTCCTCTGACACGAAGGCGGAGTTGGTGGCGTCGAGATCAGACTCTTGATGTCCCATCTCTGACCGGTCATTGGCAGTGGTGTGCTGTTGAATGTTTGACTGTAATTGGTTTTCCTCATGAATCGGTTGGAACTCTTGGGTCGTTTTCCGAGGAGGGGAAGTAGACTCGCTGCCAACACGGCGACGCTTATGATCAGAGGGAGATTTTGTGCTGGGATGGACATCGGAGTCGCGGACAAACGACGAGATCGAGTTCTGGTTTTCGCCTGGACGCGCCGGGGAGGTCGACCGCGCGCGCTTCGTGGATTTGGAAGCCATGACTTTTGCCGACTGAGTTTGGTAAAAGTTGCTTGTTGCTGGGATGACTTTGATTTTGTGATGTGCTGAAGTTATTGACGTTATTGAAGCCGCAGTGCAAGGTAATTTACCGTAGACTCGCGATGTTGCTTGAAAAGCTCAAACAGTGCGAGAGAAGGTCGGCTTTTTTCCTGGCAGGTTTTGACACTGTCCTCGCCGACACGAGAGGAAGAAGGAGCAACTTGGATCCAAGGCCACGAGTTAGAAAGGCACGCAGCATTGGCCCTCACGGAGCACTCTTCTGGCTCGGACAGAGAGTCTCCACCGCATCCTGTCTGCCGGACTTTCGAGCATGGCCCATTTTCCAACCACGCGAATGTCGACACAAGCTGATGGTCTTCTTCATCCTGGACGATGTTTAATGAAGGCATACCATCAGTTGGTCAGACGAATTAGATGACGATGACTCGCTTCCCGTAGGAGGGTTATCTGAAGGAGGAGTGTCTGGCGACTTGGTGGTCATAGATGATGAAATAAAAGCTAGATGCCGGTTCTTCCGTACCCGCATTCTGATGCTCTCATTCGAGATAACAGGTCCGGTGTCTGGGACATCTCGTTGGCCTTTTGCATGATGATTGCACCCACAGTCTCGAGCGGCGCGGGCTAAGGGTAATCTTGAAGATGTTGTTGCCCCGGTTACTTTTGTAGCTGTTGACGGTATACATTGACATCGTCGGTTTTGGACTCGATGGGAAATGTGCCTGTGCCGGCGTGGTCTTTCTCGTGCAAGCAAGTACGGTCACCTCTCGCGAGGTTGATAACGGCGAAGCCTGGGTACTTTTGCAACTGGCTTGAATATCTTGAGACTGTTGGCCAAGGTGCACCAGACTGAGATCTCGACGAAATTTCAAGTCGATATCATAGGTACGGTACCTACCTGGTAGATAGAAAGATAAGGTGCCCTACCTATATATATCAGGAATACTTGGCGATGATGGCATTCGATCCTAGAACAGTTCGAACATTTCCAAATCCATAGTTATATACTCTTCGATGGGTGTTGGCAGCGGCAGTTCAGTTGTTTTTGTCATGATTACGCCGCTTCTCCGTGTTTGGGGGAAGTCGGATAACTACGCCGAAAGATCTTGGCATTGAGCAACTTCCGGACCCACTTCGGACCGGACCCGCATCCATTACCCGGCCCTGTTCGGTGTCAGGTTAAATCATCGTCTTCATAAGGTTCCAGTAGACGAAGTTACTTAGAATACCCTCTTTCCATCTGGCTGACACCTAAAGTCTTCCGTTTAATTGTACCTAGGGAGCTCGAGAATTGACATGTGGTCTTCACGACAGCTGAAAGTAAAAGAAAGTTGGAAGGCTTGCTTCATGCACTGGGACAATATAATAACAGGGACAGCCAACGCAACTTCAAGATTTCGAATCATTCATAATGTGGGACAAATCCTGATTGTTAGAGATTGATTCGGAGTTTCGAAAGACAGGCACGGCTGATATCATATGGGTACCTATTGGGGAAGGTACCTATCGAGGTATGATTGAAAACAACGCTGTCATTGCCCCGGGAAAAGAAGAGAGAAAGCACGATTAGGATATTTGAGCACTCTACAATTTATTGGCATACTCCTCCATCATCCCATTGATATCGTACATTGTCCCAAACTCTTCCAGTGTTGTCAATCGACTTATGATGCTTGTTAACCTTGGGAGATTTCCCGAGAACAGTCCCAGGAATTTGTGCTGCTATCAAAGTAGACAGTTAGAAAGTCTCATTCAAGTACACAGAGAAAGCCAAGGTTATTTAACCTCTTTACCTACCTTAGCCCTAATTACACATATGCCGGGCTTGATTATGACTATTGGTAACGTGGTTATCTCCCTAACTCGGGGCTCATCTATACCAGAGTTAGGTTGTAAATCCTTTTGTGCGACAGGGTTGAGACATCTCCATCTGTACCTATTTGTCCTTTTCCTGAAAGTCGTCCATAAGACGGCGAGGTCGGACAATACCTGTCTTCCAGTCTTTTTTCCAAAAGAGTGGGCGCTCGGGATGTCGCCAGCTCTGCTCGTAAAAGGTTGGTGGTCTGAGAGTCGACCCATTTGGGAGCGAGGCAGAGGCCACGGCCATGGTAATTTTGGCCATTCTTCGGTTCTTTTCCTCGCAGTTGGAGCTGCCGCACTGGCACCGAAGATCGTGATCCGGGTCCATGGGTGTAGTTAAAGAAGAGACAGCAGATTCGCACTATGCAACATGTCCCACCACACTATGTGGAGCCACGCTTTCCCATACAAATCCCTAACCCTGCAGACGGAGCAACATTTTCCGATGTACCTTTTTCAAATTTCACTGCAATACAGCCAAGACCACCGTTTTCCACACCTTTTTGTAATTGACGGCCTTTATTTCTTGCACCTGGCAAATCCACCTGTAATAAGGCACCCTTAACCAAACCACTACCTCTCAACCAAACCACTACCTCTTAACCAAACCACTACCTCTTAACCAAACCACTACCTCTTAACTAAACCACCACCTCTCTTCTTTAATAGGTAGTGGGAGGGTTTCAAAGCCCACTGCGCGCGCAACGGAGGCGCGGCGTGGAGCCAGATAGTGAGGCGAATAGCTGATAAATCAATGTTGTTTTCTGTGATATTTCTTGCAATTAGTAATGGCTTTAAATTTGATGGCGGCGAGGTCTGACGACGGCAAGGTCTCGGCTGGGGCACTGCATTACGGAGCAGCAGAAAAATACGTAACGGACAAAAACGTATAAAATTACTATACGAAAACGGGGGTTTCAGTCTAAGGTACATTGAGCCGGGCCTATATAGTGTGGTGGGACAAGTTGCATAGTGCGAATCTGCTGTCTCTTAAAGAAATGCGCAGGTTGTTGGTCTCGGGATAAAGATGCTCGTGGCTGACACAACACAGGATTTCTGTTGCATCTATGTATTTGATTATTTTGCTCGGTGCAGAGGTATCAGATAGTAAAAAGAGAGCTATGGCCATGTCAATGTTCAATCAATTTCAAAGCCCGTCGAGCCCATGCTGAACTTGACGGGTACATCTGCTGCAGCCAGTTGCTCCACGTAAGGAGCGTCTCGGTTTGGTTCCGTCCACCGGTGCTGCAATTAACTCATAAGGGAACTAGACTTTTGAAATCATTATTTATACACCCGAAGAAGAAAACATCTAACTCCCCCACGTGAACTCTCCATGGGCTTGCTATCGGATTCGATTATTCTCGGGAACCTGACACTGCACGTGCTCTCGCTTGTTACATAGGGCATGAAGAGGACACAAACAGACATCAGTTCTGTTGGACTGACTAGGTTGCCAGTGACCAGCGTCAGACGCATAGAACCTGATGGTGAGACTGGTATCGCACTTGAAAGTCAAAGAACAATGAATTTGAGGCTGCGAACTGTGGCCTCTCATGATGGCCAGAGTTTACCTTGGACACTCAAAACACATGAAAATAAAAGCTTGCCATCGAAAATACCTCTGCAACCTGTTTTGGAGGAAGGAAGGCAGAATCAATTCTCCTATCGTACATCTCCGTTACTCCCCGCCCTATCATCTTAATCCTCTGTTCTTTTCGTCCGATTTCCTCCCATCGACTCTCCGTCTAAACGTTTGCTAGGGTGCTGGTGTATCCGCAAAGCTTGCTGTTCCGTTTTGATCCTTTCTGTATTTTGAATTCAAGAGTCAGATATATTTTGCCAGAGAGACTCAGTTTTCCTTTGCTTCTTACCTTGCTTGTGACAGGTGCTCGGATTTGTCCAAGTCAACAGCATCATCGCGACCGCAATCTTTGAATGTGGCCTTATACAATGTCAGATCCATTTGCTTTTGCATAATATAGTAGAGGACTTTTCATCAAGTACATACCTAGCGCTTGTCGTCGCGGAAATCATCCATCAGCCTACGCGGGCGAACCACACCGGTCTCCCAGTCCTTCTTCTAACGGACCGGGCGACCGGTGTGCTGCCAGTCGTGGGCGTAAAAGCTGGGAGGAACCAGAGTCGCGCCTTTGGGCAGGAAGGCAGAGGCAACGGCCATCGCAATCTTGGCCATCCGCCGGTTTCTTTCTTCACACTCGCGTCTGCCGCATTGACAACGGAGATCGTGGTCGCTGGTGTTTTTGTTCATTTTTTTTTTGGCTATGCAAGCGAGGTAATGTGGTTGCAAGTTGAGAGGCGACGTTTGATTCGGTTGTGTGAGAGAGAGTGTGCTGTGCCTGGTACCAGGTACCTAGGTAGGTAATAAGCAGCGTGCTTGATGATGGGCTGGAATCAAAAAGAATTCCGTTAGCAGAAAGAGGGGTAAGAGAAAATTTAAAAGTTCGGTCAAAGCTCAGATGAAATTTCAACCATGATGGAGCAATCCAGTACGCGCCGGGACACGCTCTGGCAGCCGACGACAATTCCTTTGCGAGTGTTGACAGTCCGTTGCATCTCCGTAGAAACTCAGTCACTGGAGTAAGAGTAGGTTGATAAACAACCATCTAGTCAAAGTTGATCACAAAGACTCAACCAAATGAGGCGCTGAGTCAAACTCCCAATAACCAACATGCAAAGTCCATTGCGCTACACCAGCGTGAATGCTATCAAGGGCTACATGTGAGTCAAGTTCGCAGTTTTGACTCGCTCCAGCTGCATCTACATGGCGAGTGCCACAGCCACCATGTCTCTCCTGTTCATATTAACATGTTGACATATTGTCATGGGTTTGCTGCCCATGCCATTGCTCAGAGAGATGCTTAGGGTCCGTCCGGGCAATGTCGAATTATTATTTTATATTTACAAGTATCACTAAAAAGAGAACAGAGAATATGTCAGGTAATGTAAGGTTCATCATTTGCTCTCATTCTGCCTATTCCCAGATCAGGCAATTCCCGCTCTAGTCCGCATATCTCGTTTTGAAAACAATCCGAGATTCATATCGCTATGCGTGGACACACTGCGGTAGTTTCTGTATAGATAATAGGGTTAGAAGACAGGCCAAAAGAAAGAAAGTGGCATAACTAAATACATGGAAGCAATACATACCGAGAGAGAAACCAATCACACTTCATTATTCTGGATTTCCACTTCCCTGTCTTGTCGTCCGCGATGAATGATATGAACCAAGAGGGTAGAAAATAATCGTCTCATCATCCATCATTACCATCTCCGATTCTCAGGGCAAAACCAATAAAGTAGTTTCTCATGTTAACCTACCTAATGATCGAAAACCACTCCTGGGTGTCCCAAAGATCGTCCATCAGTCAACGTCTGCGAATAGCGCCAAGCTCCCAGTCCTTAATCCAGCAGACAGGACGTCCGATGTGCAACCAACTTCGTCTGAAAAGGCTCGGCGGCATGATGGTGGTTCCGTTGGGCTTGTCAAGGGATGAAATTGTCATGATCAAAATAGCAAGCCGGCGGAGATTTCTATCGCATTTATCCTGTCCGCACTGGCAGCGGTACGGATGCGTGTGAGTGTCGGCTGTTGAGGCCATGTTTCGATTGAAGATCAATATTTGTAGGTGTGATACGTAACTGTGGTTGTCTTTTTAAAGTTGGGAGGGTGGTTTTTCTTCGGCTGTGACGGTGGCGAGGAGAAGAAATTGGGGGGAAAGGGTCGCTTATAGACGAAAGTAAATATGTCTCTACGCGCTGCTGAACGACGAGAAGAGTGGGGATAGGAGCGGGCGGGCACGACTAAATTCACTTGACGCCGCGCCGTGCTGACAAGAGCTCGGATGAAATATTATTTCTTAAACTCCTATCTAATGACTGTTGAGACGGTAGAAGGCAATTCGGACTAGAGGTCTTATGTCCACATATCCACATTTTAATATTATTTCTACGTATACTTCTATCTCTACCTGTATCTGTCAACACATTGATGAAGCATTGCTCGATGGTATAATCCTACAGGCCAGAGTGAAGACATCACTCGAATGTGGTAAACAGCCTCCAAGATCCCTTTATGTCTCGAGGATTCTATTCCTCTGTTGGAGATGTTGACAATTCGGATCAAAGTAAAGCGGCTCAGACAAGTTCTGACAAAGCTGATTGTGAGGTATAGGATGCTCTGTGCAATTCAAAGCCCTAATAATTAGGTCATACAAGCCTTTGCTCTCTGTAATTACAGTCATCAGGATATGTTCTTCAATGTTCAGATAACACTAGTTCTCACTGAACCAACAATATGATCCGACAACCGGTATAGATATTAAGCGAAGACGTCGAAAGTTGACCTTGATGACTCTCTCACACACCCATAAAACAACGAGAACGGATGGTTCACGGCCCCTGATGTCGACGGAATCTAATGTACTATGTATCCAGGGCACCAAGCACGGCAACATCAGACTGGGCAACACGGACAACAGAACCGGAGGCTGGAGTAGAAAGTGCATTTTCTAAAGTTTGATGATAACCTCGAAGAACTTTCCGTCAGTTAAAAACATAAACCCTTTCACAGTCATTGGATTGAAAGCGGAAACTTGCCTGCTTACCTGCCGATCTGTATCATTTCAAACTCTTCTATTTTGCAAAGGAACCACTCGCTATATATAGTCTTTAATCCGAGCCATGAGTGCTGATTGAAGTATGAAAGTATATATTTCTGAGAATGGAGATTGCAAAAGCATTACAACCGTTACATTGTAAACGCCGAGGTTTATCGAGCATCAACAGCACAAAACGCCTTCAACACCAGCATGAAAATGGGCACAAAACAATGCGCATCATAGAACAAAATATCGATTTCCCCTCGTACAACAAACACCATTCCACTAACGTCAACTTAGTCTCAGTCTAATTCATTTCGTTAGTACTTACGACTCCAATTTCATCACCCAGATGGCAATGCCGCGTAGCCTGTCCTGGAAAATGGTCGCGTCGCAAAGGCAGCGGTAACGTTGAGTGAGAGCATCGTCGGTGGTATTCATTACAGAGTGGTTTTTTGGTTATGTTTGTAGTTAAGGCTGCTATGAAATCAAGTAGGAAGAGAGGAATGAATACTTGTGAAGAAGATGCTTTGTTTGGAGTTTTGAAAAATCGTTATTTTGCTGTTGAGATACCTACCTTACTACCAGGTAATCACCCGTCAGCTCTACAACCACCACATTCCAGCTCTCCAACCACCACTGGCACCTATCTCCGCTCAACTCACATGATACTCAAACAAAACATGGTGCCGACGTGCTGTCAAGTGGTTGAGTTTCTGGCTAGGCAGGTACGGCCCAACATACCTTGGCTCAGGTAATTGACCTGCCAGGAGACTGCTAGGTGAAGCCTCACCCTGACCTAACAACAGGGGGCTCATGCCATTCTTCTTGGAGGGTAGAGCCCCGGCGAGGTGAAAGATGCCAAAAAGCAACACCTGCGATCTCTTTTCCAAACTCCACACCAGAGGTCTGACTCAGTCCAAGGTCAAGCTCTTCGGCTCTCCATGCCCCCATTCCCCTTTCCGTTGAACTTGGCGATTGGTTCGAACGTTGCAGGGGGAAGATGCTGCTGGATCTCGCTGTTGATGGAAGGTTGTTCTGGAAAAGAGGTGAGGTAAGGTAAGGTGAGACAGGTGAGATAGGTGAGGTGGATAAGGTAGTGAGTGACCTGGTGTATTTGTGAATCTTCCTATATAAAAGCGCCATGCTGACTTAATCATTCAACTGATGGCACAAAAGGCTGTCTATCCGGCCTCATGCTGGCCAACAATTCAGCGGATGGAGGGATCAAAGGGGGTCACCTAAGGGGTTATATGTGCTTTGCCAGGGACCCGGGATAGAGGTGGCGGTTTCTTTACGTCACCACTTCGAGCAAGCATCATTTGCTTGCTGGCAACAGGTTGGTGGCCCATGATGTGGCTTCAGCGTTTGGCATGGGAACTACTGTGCTACCTAGTGGGGTTTGTGTTGATGCGGTTGGCACACTGATAGTGCTTTGGAAGAAACCTTTGTGTCGGATAGAAACCTGGGCGCGTGGTGGGAGGCAGAGCAGGATGTTTGGCCACATGGGATCACGCAGCTGCTGATTGAGAAGGAAAGCAGCTGCAAAGGGCCTACTCAGTCTTTCGCTCAGCCGGCAAGACCATCGGAATCATAGACACTCATGGAAAGATTGTTCAATCCGACGACAGGTAACAATGTTCAGGTTGGTGGTGTACCAAACAAACGAAAAGAACGCCCCAACGCCCTCAGTTCAGCTTCGCCAAAATGACCAAAGGCACAACATCCAAAGCCAACATAGTAACAAAATAGGAATCAACCCTCCAGGCCCCTTTTTACACAAAAATTACACAATCTCCTCAATCATCATTCACCACTCCTCCCAAACCGCATCCGGTAACACAGTCCTCATGATCCCCCAATGCCCCATAGCACTGCTCTCATGCCACTTGACCAGCCTCTCCGTGTCATTCGCCCTCAATACGCCCTCGGCCTCTCCCTCAGCCTTGACAAAGTCCTCCTCCTTGACTTCGTGCTGAGGATACAAGAACGCCTGTCTTGACGGGCTGTTCAACAGGTCCCTGTTGCTTGGATGCCTAAACTTGACTTCTCCTGAGGTAGACTTGGTGCAAAACATGACCATGTTGGTGAAGTCCCTCTGGTTCTTGGTGAAGTCCTCCATATCGCGCGGGTGCTCACGGAAGGCACGGCAAGCGGGGAAGACGGAGTGGATGGTGTTGGTGACGATGCGGGGTGGGGGGAGGGCGAAGTCTCCGGCGTAGTTCTGTCATGATGTTAGCAAATGATGAAGAACATAATAAGAACTGCTTACAATGGCAATCACTCCATTTGGCTTGAGCAGGGCATTCAAGTTTTGGAGGAACTCGAGAGTAAAGAGAGGAATGGGCTCAGCGCCACCAGTGAAGACGTCGTGAACGATGTAGTCGAAGCGTTGACCTTCTTCATCAGCTGCTAGGCGGGAGGTGTAAGTGACCGCATCCTCAATGACAGCGGTGTGGTTCTTGGGGAGCTGGAAATATTCGAGGGCAAATTCGTGCACCACAGGGTCGATTTCGACGACAGTAGTGTCAATACCATGAGCCACAAGGGCGGCAGGGGTGGTACCAATTCCGAGTCCGCTGCCAAACGTTAGTTTTGTACTGCCCATCCAATCAAAGATGAGAAAAAAGCTTACATGACAAGAGCTTTGGCCTCGTTGTCCTTGATCTTCTCAGGGGTCTTGACCAATCTGACTGCCTCGAGCATGGCAAAAACACCATAAATCGGCTCAGCAACCTGGTTGCCCTTGAACTGTCCCTGGTTCAAGAACTTGACCCATTCTCCACCCAACAAAGAGTGGTCGCATCTCATGACTCTGTATCCCTCCTTCGGGCTGTCCACAACGGAGATATACCCAGTCAAACTCTCTTTCCTATCCAAGACCACATACCCAACATTCTCCAGCCCCTTATTCAGGTTCGCAAGCGCATTTCCGGTTGGGAGGTGCGTATTCAGCAGCGCAGTATGCAGCAGTGCTGGCAAAGCAAGCACCAGCAGCTTTGATGGCGCCAAAGCGGCATAACTTCCAGCCAACGCCAGCTCCATGCCCACTCTTGTGTTGAGTAATGACTGTCCAATATGCTCCTCTGCCAGCCCGCCCAGCACCTTCTCTGAAAGCTTGTAAAACCCATAGCTCCCCAATCCTGGCAAGGCGTCCCTAATCCAACTTGGCAAGAAGCCAGGCAAATCCGCACCCTCGAGATAAGTAGCCACACAAGCTACACTGATTGTCACCAGCGGCAGCAGAGTTAGTCCCTCGGTAATAAGCGGCCCCCATTGTGCTGTAAGCGTTGAGCTGACCTTCCCCAAGAAGAACTGGACGACGGGGACATAAACGGCCAGCAGTGGCAATAGCTTCTCAGGCTTGAATGGTAACACCCGGTTGAGCGTGAGGTTAGTAGACCACCCAGCAAAACATCCGGCCATGATGAGCTTGGAGTGCCATTTTGAAGACGGGATAGAGCCGTAAGTGGGAGAGAGGTTAAGCTGGGAGACGGTGGAGTAGAGGGCGATGAGGGAGAGCAAAGCGGCTGATTTGAGGTAGATGATGGATTGCTCTGTGAAGTAGTGCAATGTTGTCTCTGATTGGGCTTTTTGAGCGAGGGACTTGAGTTCTTTCTCAAAGGACTCAGGGGTGAAGGAGCTGTTGGGGTCGATATGGGGGATGGCTCTTGCGGGGGAGGACCCTGAGGAGGAGGAGGACCCTGGGGTGGGTTTACGTTGTTTAGGCGGCATGGCTGGTGGTCATCAAGGTCTCATCGGCATGACAGTAAACAGAGGCAAAGTGAGAGTGAAAAAGATGAATGAGGTTATTCCATGATATTCAATCGATCAGTGAAGCGCAATCTGGTCTCATTTCTGTCCAAGACCTGGACTGATTGGCTGGTGGTTGGTTTTGAGATGCGACATCAAGGAGCTTTTGGTGCCGCACCAGGTTGGGAACAGCGGGGTGGGGACTGGAGCTACCCCTGTTGTATGTAAGAAAAAGGTACGTATCTTTTTTGGCATCTTGCCTGCCGCGGGGAAGTGTGGGGGAACGATGACGCTTTGAGAAGTTTTGTGGGGAAAGCAAACAGCATCACACAATTTTTAACGGGGGACAGCCCAGCTTCTTCTGCCCGCGTCCATCCACATCCACCCGAGATCATCCACTCCAAAAATCTGGCCTGTGCCTTGTGCCGCGATCACAAGCTTTTGTTTACTTGTTCTTCCCCTCTTGCAAACGCCACCTTGTTGTGAACATCACTGTCAGATCTGCCCATCATGTCTATCCCTCAGCTCCTCACCGAGTTCGTCGACTACGTTGACTTCAACCAGCGCAGCTTGTTCAGTAGGTTCCTGCGCTTGTGCCCAAATGCTATGCCGGACCATGATCTCTGACCGCTGTGATAGTCTCTGCTGCTGCAATTGCCTTCAACCCTACCTTCTGGAAGTGAGCTTGCCCCATCTTGTGGATTCTAATACCATAGGACTGTTGCTAACAGCTCGCCCCTAACAGCATCGTTGCCCGCAAGGAGTACCGTGATCACTTCATCACCCGTGCCTTTGGCAGCGCCCAAAAGGGATGCTACGCTCTCGCCGCCACCATCTTCTCTCTCGGCCTCCTCCGTGATTTCCTCTACGAGCGTGCCCTCCGTGACCAGCCATCCCACCCCGCCCTCGAGGGCGAGCTTGTTAACTACGCCGCCTACGCCCTGTTGGCTCTCGGAAACATCTTGGTTATCTCTTCGACATGGCAGCTTGGTATCACTGGCACCTTCTTGGGTGACTACTTTGGCATCCTGATGGATAAGATGGTCACCGGCTTTCCCTTCAACATCACCAGCGCCCCCATGTACTACGGTTCCACCATGAGCTTCCTCGGCAGCGCTCTGCTCTACGGAAAGCCCGCTGGTATCCTTCTGACCCTCCACGTCCTCATCGTCTACATTGTCGCCATCCAGTTCGAGAACCCCTTTACCTCTGGCATCTATGCCAAGCGCGAGCGCGAGAGAGCCAAGGCCGGTGGCTACGAGGAGAAGAAGGAGCTCTAAGCTTGCTGCTGCCATGGCGGAAGCAGCTCAGGTGTACTAGACGCGGGAGAAGCGCTGGGCTTCGGAAACAGATCCGACAGCCGGCAGGGCACGCCGTCTGCAACCTCGACGCTTTTGATGACGCATTTTGCAGACGCCCTTGCGGCCCAGTGAGCAGGAATTGTTTGATGCCAGGCTTTTGGCAGAAATGATATGGAAAAGAGATCTCTCCCCTCAACGATGGTGGTTGTGGTGCAGGAGCACCCGACAGAGGACCGGCCATTCCGAGGGTTTCACGACGAGGGCCGGTCCGATGTCGCTGGTCATCAACTGGCCCAACGAAACCAAACCAGACAAGTTAGATATTCAGATAGATTGAACATGATCTATTTGCCGATATCTGTTTTCTGTCATTTCGATGCCGGGAAATATCCGACATATGCAGGGCCTCGGACGTGGCATCAGAGAAGACAAGGTTTTGCGCTACACGGACCCTGTTGACATTATCGCCGGTGCCGTCTGCTAAGATCGTTAGGTCTGGTGCATGACGGCATCATCTTGAGTGTTTTCCCCCAGGTGACATTTTGTTTGCTTTTGCATGGACGATTCTTTGATTCCCATCTGGTGGGTGTGGCTGACTGTTGCAGACTTGCCCTTCGTCTTCTAGCTCCGAATCCGGAAGTTTGATGAGTGAGAGCCGCATGTTGCACACCTGCCCGAGTATACTTCGGTCGTCCCTTCTCACTTTTGGGGAGAGGATAGCGAGGGGTTTGAGTGGCTCGGGGAAAACTCCGCGGTTGGTTGAGCGGGTGCCCGCCTTGCTTTCGGTTTTCGTCCCTTCTTCTCGTGGCTTTCTTTTTCGCTAGAAAGTTGCCAACGTAGTGATTGGGGGGGTTTCTCTGAGGCGTGGCTTAGATCTTGCTTTGACTGCACAGTCGATTGCGATATCTCGAGGATAAACCGCCGACAAACTTGACGATAGCTACCATCGCGATCCAAACACACCAAAGTTATCGAACCATTCTGCTTTATCAGCAAATCCAACCCGAACAAGATCTCGAACCTCAAGAGTTAGGTCACAATGGCCAACACCGCCGCCGCCGCTCCCGATCCCGGGGGCGAAAGCCCGGCAGTCTCAACACCTGTCATGACCGACCCAACTCCCAATAACACGAGCAAAACCACCCTCCCACCCAACCCAGAAGGCGACGCCCTACCGCTCATCCGCTCCCTTCACCAACGCCTCTCTTCCACTTCCTCCCCTCCGTCAGGAACTCCCTTCAAGACAAAACTCCAAAATGCGAAGAAGACAGTTGTTACCTTTGCCAAGTTTGTCGGGCCGGGGTTCATGGTCGCGGTAGCATATAGTACGCTCCCCCTTTCCCTTCCCCCCCTTTCTCCTCCCCACCCCTTTTTTTTTCTTCCCATTCCCACACTATAACTAACAAAAAAAAATGTAGTCGACCCAGGCAACTACGCCACCGACGTCGCAGCCGGCGCCTCGTACCAATTCCGCCTCTTGTTCATCGTCTTGCTCTCCAACATCTTCGCCATCTTCCTCCAGACCCTCTCCATCAAGCTGGGCACCGTCTCGGGCCTCAACCTGGCCGAGGCCTGCAGGGCGTTTCTGCCGTGGTGGTTGAATATACCCTTATACGTCCTCGCCGAAGGGGCCATCATCGCCACGGATATTGCCGAAGTCATTGGTACGGCGATCGCTATCAATCTGTTGATACCGCAGATCCCGCTCGTGGCGGGGTGTGCGCTTTCCATATTGGAGGTGATGTTAATCTTGGTGTTTTACCGCCCGGCTGGGGGGGTGAGGGGGTTGAGGGCGTTTGAGTATTTTGTCATGGGGCTGGTGCTGGCGGTGGTGGTTTGTTTCTGTGTGCAGCTGGGCATGATCAAGGGGGTGGGGGTGGGGGAGGTGTTTAGGGGTTACTTGCCGAGTGGGAGGCTGGTGGAGCAGAAGGCGATGTATCAGGCTTGTGGGATACTGGGGGCGACGGTGATGCCGCATAGTTTGTATTTGGGGAGTGGGATTGTGCAGGCGAGGTTGTGGGAGTTTGATGTGAGGAGGGGACTGGCGCCGGAAAGAGGGGAAAGGGGGGAAAGGGGGGAAAGGGAGGGGGAGGAGGATGAGGAGGATGGGTTGAAGGGGTATATACCCAGCCTGGAGGCCATCAGGCACTCGCTCAAGTACTCGGTCGCGGAGCTGGCGCTGGCCCTGTTTAGCTTTGCGCTGTTTGTGAACAGTGCGATTTTGATTGTGGCGGGGGCGGCGTTGTATGAGAGGCCGGAGGCGGTGGATGCGGATTTGTTTGGGATTCATGATTTGCTGTCCAAGAGCATTGCGCCGGTGGCGGGGACGGTGTTTGCGCTGGCGTTGTTGTTCTCGGGGGTGAGTGCGGGGATTGTGTGTACGATTGCGGGACAGATGGTGAGTGAGGGGGCGCTGAGGTGGACGATACGGCCGTGGTTGAGGAGGTTGGTGACGAGGGGGATTAGCATTGTGCCTAGTATTGTTATTGCGGCGGCGGTGGGGAGGGAGGGGTTGGATGCCGCGCTGAATGGGAGCCAGGTTGCGTTGAGTGTGGTGCTGCCGTTTATTACGGCGCCGTTGATTTATTTCACGGGGGTGGATAAGTATATGATGGTCAGGCCGGGGATGGCGAGGTTTGGGGGGCATTTTGGGGGGGAGGATGAGGAGGTTATTGAGGAAGAGGAGCAGGAGGAGGACGGGGAAGAGGGGGTGAAGGGGAGGTTGAGGAGGTGGTTGAGGATTAGGAGGTGTTATGAGGGGAGGGGGGCGGCGGTGAGGATGGCGAATAGCTGGTGGGTGACGGGGTTTGGGGTGGTGGTTTGGTTGATTATTACGGTGATGAATGTGGCGAATTTGGTGTTGCTTGGGATGGATGGGTCTTAGATGGGGGATAGAGGAGGGAAAAGGGGGGTGGTTAGAAGTGGTTATCTTTGGCGATTGCATTTCAGGGGTTTCTTAGGTATACGGGCCGGTTCATCTTGAAAGTTTTGTTGTGGTACTATACACGGATAGCGGAAGCTCAGGAGTTCTTTCTCTTTTTGATCATCAAATATCTCATTAACTCATAAACAGGTGTATTACTCTTTTCACCGCCGCGTCAGTCATCTTGCTTCTTCTTTTCCGGCGCCAAATTCTTTACCGCTGCCAACTCAGCATACTCCTTTGCGTCTTGATTCGCTTCCGCCCTCCACTCGACCAGCGTCTTTGGCACCTCCTTTACCAGGTTGTACTCTGCCACCTTTGGCTCCCCAATCACAGTGTACACCGGCACCGTCCCCACCCACACCTTGTCCCTCACCTCCTCGTTCTCCAAATCACCTTTGTCATCCTTTGGCGGGCCCGTCCTCACCTTGGCACTGCCCGTGTCAATCTTGACCTTCATCACCGCCGTGGCAGCCATCTCACCAGCCGTCGGTGGTGACCTGGATTCGTTCCAGCGGTTGGGGACGACCTTGTTGGTGATGAGCTCCATGGCGTAGAGCTTCTCTGCCGTGTCGGTGACGATGGTGGCGTGGCCGAAGAGGACGGCGGAGCGGAAGTTGTACCCGTGGGAGAAGGGGGTGAGGGAGAGCAGGAGGCCGTCGACGGTGGAGGCGGAGATGGTGACGGGGAGGCCTTCGGCTGTGCGGGTGAGGTTGGTGAGGCGGGCGGAGATGTAGCCGTGGATGTAGAGGTCCAGGACGTCGGATAGGTCGGCCGAGGGGCGGTCGAAGGAACCCATTTGGCCGATCATGGGGATTGTGGCTGGGTAGGGGGAGTTGGGGGTGTTGAAGGAGACGTGGAGGAGGGGGGTGGAGTTGATTATGGAGTGGATTGTGCGGAGGGAGTATTCAGCTGGGGGGGGGGGGGCGGGAGGTTAGTTTACTTGTTGGTGTTTTGGGAGGCAGGGAGGCAGGGAAACTGACCTAGGTGGTTGTAGCGCTTCACGGTGTTGTGAGCTTCTTTGGGGTATTCGAGGTCTTGACGAGGCATGTTGGGCGGTGATGGGAGGAACACTCGGGGAGACGAGGGATGGTGGTGATGGTTGGGATTGGGGTTGAACAAGCTTGTGAGAGTGAGAGACAGCTGGTGTCTTATACGTGATCTTAGTGCTTATGAGATGCGTGTGGTTACAATGAGTCACGAAAATACAGTCATAAATCTCAGTGTGTGGTGGTTGATATGTAGATGTGGTATGAGGTTCCTAGTCCGATGCCAATTCGGCTATCTCGAGACTAACAAGGTTAGTACCAAGACAGGAAACTACGGCGCAATTAACACAGTGGCTCGAGATGTTCTGGTAGCGGGTCTCTATCTTCAAGCGTCAGATAACATCATTGTTGGAGATGTTGTAAGTGGAAATGTTGATAAAATGATTGGTCCCAGATGCGAACCCCTCATCGGGAGCCATCGGCTTCCCATGGCCCGCTGCTTTCCGCGGACACGGCGTTGAGATGCCGACGGGGTTGACCTACGGATCGGGACGCCTTTCCAATGACTACCGGATGGTGGTGGTATATGCGGCCAGAATTGCGCCTTTGCCATGACCTTGCCGTCGGGATACAGGTCGTCGAAGATCGTTTTGGGCCTGTCCTGGCCCACAGCCCAGGCCGCTGGATCGTCGACATAATGAGACTCGGCATTTGCCGTGGGATTGTCTTTGTGGTTTACTCGGATGCCCTTCCTCGTAAAGACTGCTCCTCATGGTCATGAACTGGTGACTCGACCCCTCAATGCTACCCCTCACGTCGTGGGAAGGACTAACTGCGCCAGACAGGGTATGAATCTGGCCGTTGCGTTGTGATACTATGTGAAGGCTAATGTTGGTATATGATTGACTGTTAGTGATCATGATGGCCGTGTTTTGAATCTCAGGCGACTGAATCTCCTGCCAGGCAAGAGCGGTTAAATCATGACACACTCCAACTTGAGGCTGCTGGAACAGCTTAGCTTTGAACGGCTGGCAGCCGGCGTCTGGATAGGGGGTTGTGGGTTAAATGCTTCGTGGAAGTGTCTTCAAAGGTCTAGATAGTGCGTCCAATGAACAACACACGATTAAATTGTGAGGCGACGAGTGAGTCCAAGTTCTGAAGCTTCGAGATGTTGACTGAGGTGGAGGTCGAAAGATAGGTGAAGCTTATCAGTGACCTTGCCTATAGCTTATCAAGATAGATGGCCCGTGCACTCTTCGCTCAGCTATGAGGCGGGGCGGTCGCGCTGCTTCGACGCGACCAACCTTGTGCACCCAGAGAGGATTGAGGCTCACCTCACATCCGTCTTACAGATGAGCCTTTGAATAGGCCTCGGATGGATTCTCGAGATACACAGCAGATGACTCCAAACGGAGACCGACCTCGAGGCGCGTTGCAAATGTGTTCCTCTTCCATTAGCCTCCCCAGATGACGAAGCAATTATCCCATCAACAATCAGTCAGCATCATCACATCATAGAGCGCCTGATGACCGTTTCGTCGCTCTTTTACAGTTAGCTATGCTCGTTGCGAGTCAGTGCGTCTGCCCATCCGACTGGCATCTTCCTCCCATCTTCCTCCCATCTTCCTCCCATCTTGCTTGGGCACTCGGACAGCCCGTTCGGGACGGCAGACTGGGCATCCCAAGCTCTGGACGACAAGAACAGGGACTCCCCTCTTTTTACTCTTTTTTTTATCGCTGCTGCCCATGCTGAAAGTTTCTTCAACCAGTCTGTGCGAGATGCGACATCTGAGGTTTCAAGTGAAACACCAAGGACGGGGTTACGATGCAACCGCCGAGCATTGGCCTTGTCAGCCTCGCCCCTCGTCCAATGGCTGCCCATGCCTCGCGCCAGCATGAACAACAGATGGCGAGACCTCACACGCTTGCCCTGCCAGGCACTCGACTTTGGGTTAGCTCCCGTTTACCAGAGGAAACGCTTTGGCAAGCGAAGTCCAGACGGAACCTTTCGCCGTGAGCCTTGACTGGATGGCGAAAGGGGGGCCTCTGTAACAAGCGCGACAAGCTCTGCCTTGGCAGCCTCTCTGCTACCTCCTCTCATCACCCCCTTCTCCACTATCCACCGTCCGCCATCCCACCCACCCCAGGAGGAACGCAGCTGATCCGGGGGGCGTTGACCGTCGACCGTTGCACCAGCAGTCCCGGCCCGGGACTCTTCGAGAACTGCTTCTCTTTTCCCTTTTCCTTTGCTCTCCTTCTGTTTGTTTGGCACGACACGGCATGGGCCCCGACATGTCTGCCTGTCATTGACACTATTCACAACATCAACGCCGTGACGTGCGGGAAACGATCACTATGAGACACTCATTCAACTAACCTTCTATTCTATTCTTACCCTTAATACTTGCCCCATTGATTGGGCCTTTTGAGTTTCTCTCCGTACTCGTTCTGTCTCGTTCATACTACTAATCATCGTCCATCATGGCGAACAACGGTGCCACCACGCAGGCCCTTCTCGGTGCCTTTACCTTGTCAGTTCTCTCGAGGAGGAGGAGGAGGAGGAGGAGGTTGATGATGTGGAAGGACGGTTGACTAACATGCTGGTACAGCGGAAGCGTGGTTTATGCTGCCTCGGCGGCTCTCGTTCTTTACATCAACGGCCATGGTGCTGCGGTATTCCGCGACAGCCAGAGGCTGGTCCTCGTATCATTTCTTATTTCTTCGGCCCTGTGGGCTGCCATCGATTTCGCGACGACGCTCCTCGATACCACAGGCTCATCGATGCCATGTCAAATCGGTGTTATTTTCGCTTCTATTTTCGACCAGTTGGCGAGGTTCTCGATCGAACAGTTCTTGCTATGGGCTTTGAATACTAATAAGGGGGGCAAGCTTTCGCCGATGCAGTTGCTTCCCCAGATTCTGGTTTTGGCCCGGTTCCTTGCCGGTGCCGTGTTTGTCGGCTTCACTAGACCTCAAACCGACGACTATTGCCTCGCAACGACCTCGGCCCTCCCCGTTGGTGTTGCTGTGTTGGCTTTGGATGCTGTCATCATTGTTCTTCTGATTCAAAAGGCCTACTCGAGCGGAAGTACTGCGAAGACCAACTCCAAGTCTCTCACCTCGGTTTTGCTAGGTCTTATTTGCTGGACCGCTGCCAGCATTGTGATGCTGCTCGGCATCACCTCCATTCCACCTGCCGCTAGGACAGCTCTCCCTGCCGGCGGACTTTTGGTGCTGATCGGTAAGTGGCACGCTGCCATGGTGGTTGTTTCTTCCACTGACAAGATTTAGTTTTCGTTACGGCCGGCGCCATGACTTTGATCTCGTCCAGGAAATCCGACTCTGGACTCCCCGAGGCTCCTTCACCGAGACGCCTCAACATCAGCCGCGATATCTCGACCGCTGACTCCGAATATCCCCCAAGCCGATTTGAGGATTTGAAGGAGGCTAACATCCGGTCATCGAGAAGTTTCATCAACCCAAGGGAGGTGCCCAACACCAAGGACGAGACCAGTGTTGGATTCCAATTCGGCATGAGCGTCGCCACCCAAGGAGTACCAGCGATGCCACCACCCGTGAGCAGCGAATACGTCCGCAAGTTGGAGAGATCGGCTTCTCAGAAGAAGGGCATGTGGGACTTTGGAAAGAGGACATCTGCCGCAGGGGGTAGGCCAGTGATTGGCAAGCCAGTTCTCCAGGGCGACGAGGACCGCAACCCATTGAACAAGATTACGGTTATCGATCTTCAGGCGGCTATTATGGCGGATAAGGAGAGGAGACAGACCAGGATTGAGGAGGAGGGAAGTCTGTCGGTCGCGCACCGCTCCGTCATCCAGTCGATGCATTTGACTCCCGAAGAGGGTGTCAAGCGGGCCGCCAGCATGAAGAGGAAGGAGGTGGCTTCAGTTTCCTCCCGTCAGAGTGCCTTCCCTGGAGGTCTTCAAGCCGATAGCTCTGCCTCGACCACTTCGGCGCAGCTTTCCCCTGCCAGTGACGAGACTCGTCGTAGATCACCCCGCCAGCCAGAGCCAGAGGAGCAACGCCCCTGGACCCCTGAGAAGCTCACTCCTGCCCCTCAACATGCGAGGGCGCCCCAAAATGATGTTCGTCCAGTAACGGTGTTGCTGCAAGCCAACGTTCCTCAACCGATCCAAAGACCAGACATCCGCCCATCGAGGATGCTGCCTCCATCGCCCGACACACCTCCCCAAGAAGCCGCTAAGACGCCGCTCCAGAGAAGACCCACGATTGGTCTCCCGACTAACCCAAGAGCTCGCGGCATCCAAGTTGGCAATGACATGGGTGCTTCATCGCAGCACAAGACCATCATGTTTGTGAACAACATCGAGTATCACGACCCGGTGGCTGTCGGAAATATCATGAGCCGGGCGAACACTCTGCCTTCGAAGCCAGCGCCAACTTCCAAGGCCCCTGTCAGAGTTGCTTCCGTTGTCAACCGCCCCCGACCTATCCCACGCAAGCCCGACAATACCATTGCTTCTCCCAACCATCGCAGAAGCAAGTCTGCCAGTTCTCTCCTGGGGAGAAAGTCTATCTTGAACTCGACCTCTGGCAGCCCTACTCAGCTCCCTCCGCTCCCACCTGCCCCCAAGAGCGTGGGATTGCCTGCCAGGCCACAACCCAACAACACCAAGAGCATGACCTTTGACGAGAAGATGACTCTCCTCTTCCCCGCCCCACCGAGGTCGAAGTCGGTTAGACGCAGATCGTCCTCAGTGCCCGAGCTTCCCAAGATTCCCATGTCCTACCTGGAAACGGGTTCCTCTACAACCGAAGTGGACAGCCAGAGGGCGTCTAACCGCACCACCAAGACATCCGCCCGGACCGATAGCATCTTGGAAGTTGACGAGATCCCTCGGAAGGAGTCAAATGTGCAAGCCACGGACGAGACAAGCAAGGCATGGTTCAGTGCTTTCGAAGCTGGCAAGCAAGGAGACAAGCGCAAGTCATCGCCGGTCATCCCCCCTGTCCGGGCCTCAGCCTGGACCGAGACTACTGTCGATGATTTGGGAACAGCTACAAACTGGAGCTCCATGAACTCTCCCGAGTACGCCATGCCAATGGCCATCATGCCAGCTCAGGGTCTTCCTGCCGCTGTTCGGATGCCCGCGAAGCAAGTTGCCGAGGAGCCCAAGGAGGAGATCCGGGTTGTCGAGTCTCGCAACAGCGATGACGTGCCTTTCATGCTCGACACATCTACCTTCTCCAAGTTCGATATGCGGAAGTCTTGGCTCATGGACGATGAAGTCACCATTCCGGCCCCCGAGGAGCCCGAGCCTGAGCCCGTCCTCGAGCCTGTCTCTGCGCCCAAGCCTGTACCCCAGAGCCAGTGGCATAGGCGTGTTGGTGATGAGTGCCCTGCGTTCTCCAAGGACTGCTTGAGCAAGAAGGGATGCAGAAAGACACCTCCGACTCCTCTTTCGCTTAGCACTCCCAACAAGAAGGCCGTCATCGTTCACGCCGAGCCTTCCCCTCTCGAGTCTCCGGAACAGGCGCTGCAGCAGATTCAGGCCCAGCTCAAGAAGCTGGAAGAGCCTGAAGTCAATGCTGAAACACCCTCCCAGCGCTTGGCCCTCCTCGAAAACCTGGAGAAGGAGATGGGCATGCAGGTTGATCTCTGGAAGGAGATGAAGCACGACATCGGCCGTGACTCTCTCTCCAGCATGCAGACCAGCTCGCCCGCCGCCAAGCGTGACTCTGTCTCCAGCGTTGCCAACATTGTCCCCGAGACCTCCAACAACAGACTGAGCATCGGCTCTGACCGCAGAGCCTCGCGCCTTGCCCGTCTGTCCAAGCACAGCATGACCAAGATTGAGGAGCAACCCTCGGTCCGCAACTCTGGTAGCCCTCAGATGAGCAAGTGGCAGAAGCGCTTGACTGAGGCCCAGATGGAGTACATGGACGCCCGTCTCCTCCGCGAGAGCAGCGTTAACTTCTTGCAGCTCACTAGAGCTCAGCTTGCAAGCCCTACTCCCCCAGAATCAGACTCATCCTCCATTGCTGAGCTTCCAGAAGAGGTCCCCCCTGTCCCAGAGCTCCCGGCCAAGTGCCTCGAGCAGACCTCTGAACCCTCTCCGGAGCAGCCCAAGACTGAGTGGCTCTGGACCCCAGTAAACAGGTCTTCCGCCCCTGCTGGTCTTTTGTGGACTGCTCCCACCAAGGTTGCCGAGACCGAGGTTGTCCTCCCCAGCCTTTCTGTCCGCCCCATGGCCAGAAAGGAGCTGGAGCCCCTCCAGATTCACAGCACTCACCTCTGGCGCAAGCCTTACACCAACACCAGCCGGTCGACCACCGGACTCTGGAAGCCCGTCTGGGCCTCAGCTGCTCCCCCAGCTGAACCAGTCAAGCGTGTCTCCCAGGTCGTGGCGCCTCAGCCTCAGAAGGCCCCTCGTCCGGTGACACAGCGCCCACCTCGCCGCAACAAGCGCGTCACTCTTCTCCCCGATATCATCGAGAACCCCGAGCCCTTGCCCAACAAGAGGGGCACTCTCGGTATCTTCCAGTTCCCCTGGGGAGAGAAGTCCGACACCGCCTCCGTTCAGGCTCGCCCTCCTGTTTTGATGGCCATGCCTGGTACCATGGCCTCTGGTGCACCGGTCCGTTCCCAGCAGCAGGATGAGCTTAGCGAATACTCTTCTTCCTTCTTTGACGACTACGATGACGAGGATGACGTTGCTGACGGCATGAACTCTGACGAAGAAGGCAGTGACGATGGCTTCGATGAGACCACCCTCTGGGAGATTGCCAGCCTTCTCAAGGTTGATAACGTCCCGTCCAGAAGCAGCTTGGTCCCCTCTGAGGGCTCTGTTTTGGGTGACTACGTTGACGAGCTCCAGTCTGACGATGAAGACCAGTCTTCCCGTGAGCAGTCCATTGTCATCGGCCTTGCTGAGCCCACCGAGCTTGTTCTTAACCAGAAGCGTGATTCTGCCACCCTTGAGACCGATGCCCTCATGATCCTCAAGGATGCCGTTTATGAGCCTGAACCCCAAGTCCAGAAGCCCGTTTCCAAGCCCGTTGCCAGGATTGGCCTGCCTTCCAACCCCCGCCCAGCTCCGCCCGCTCCCGTCGCCGAGTCGCAAGTGCCGGCTGCCCCGGCCTCGGCGCCCAAGCAACCCCAGTTTCCTCGCCACCCCATCAAACCCACCCAGGCCGAGACCGCTGTCAAGCAGGTGTCTGCTGGTCTGTGGAGCCCACCCGTCACATTGGATAAAGATTCTTCGCGGGGTGGATTGTTCGCCGTTGACTCAACCCGCACTGTCTACCGCACTACCACCGAGGAGCCTGCCGCTCAGTACATGAGCCGCAGCCCCCGACCGGCTGAGCGCAAGCCTCTTGACAACTTGGTATCGACTTCCCTCTGGACTGCTCAGGCCGAGGCCCAGAAGACCGAGCGCAACTGGATTCAGAACAAGTCAGTGTCTGCTGGCTTGTGGACCCCGCCTGTCACTGATAGATCTTCCTCGCGGGGAGGTCTGTTCGTGGTTGACCCCAGCCGGACCGTCTTCCGGACCACCACTGAGGAGCCTGCTGCCCAGTACATGAGCAGAAGCCCTCGCACGGCTGACCGCAAGCCCCTCGACAAGCTTACTTCGACCTCCCTCTGGACTGCTGAGGCTACCGCCAAGACTGAGCGCAACTGGATTCAGTCCAAGCCCGTGTCTGTTGTTATTGGAGTGTGGAGCGCACCTGTCACCAGCAAGCCTTCCTCACCTCAAGGTCTCTTTACCGTCGACCCCAGCCGTACCGTCTTCCGCACCACCACCGAGGAGCCCGCTGCTCGTTCTATCAGCCGCAGCCCCCGCCCTGTTGAGCGCAAGCCTCTTGATCAGCTCAAGTCGACTTCCCTCTGGACCCTCGAGGCTGCCACCAAGCCTGAGCGCAACTGGATTCAGTCGTCCAAGCCTGTCTCTGTTGTTACTGGAGTGTGGAGCGCACCTGTCACCAGCAAGCCTTCCTCACCTCAAGGTCTCTTTACCGTCGACCCCGGCCGTACCGTCTTCCGCACCACCACCGAGGAGCCCGCTGCTCGTTCTATAAGCCGCAGTCCCCGCCCTGTTGAGCGTAAGCCCCTTGATCAGCTCAAGTCAACTTCCCTCTGGACCCTCGAGGCTGTCACCAAGCCCGAGCGCAGCTGGATCCACGGCGAGTCTAAGACCAAGAAGACCACCCGCCCTGAGTTCAGCCTTGCCGATTGGCGCGCCGCTTTGAACGAGGCTGTTGCCGCTAGCTACCCCAAGATCACCCGCATCTCCGCCACCGCTGCCGATTGGGACGCCGCTCTCGAGGAGGCTCTCGCCCTTTCTTACCCTTCCTCCGTTGTCGAATTCGACTCCTCCGTCCGCCACCCCGTCTTCGCGGCCAAGTCGTTGATCACCCGCTCTGAGTGGTTCCACCCCGCCGCTACAGGGTACACCTACGACGTCGCCAACGTCCACCCTGTTTTCTTTGGCTCCCTCGCCATCACCTGCCCTCTTGAGTCCGTCCACCCTGCCATCTCCTCTTACGCCGCCAAGAAGCTCCGTCGCCAGGCGAGCAAGTCGAAGCGTGAGAGGTCTGCTTCTACCCGCAGCAGAAGGGACACCATCCAGGCGCAGATTGAGGCTTTGGAGCAGGAGAGGATCTTTGCCCAGCAGTTTGCGCAGGCCGAGTTCCGCCGCCGCAACGCTTCTGTATCTATCCCGTTCCCACCACCACCACCCATCCCAACGGAGGAGCCCGCCATGGCGACGACGACGTTTGAGACAGTGCAGGATATTCAGCGACGGCTGAGCCACCGCATCCGGGAGTCGCTTGTCATCAGCAGGCAAACCACCCCTGAGCAGACACCTGTTTCGACTCCTGCGAGGACTCACTCCCGCTCTAAGTCATCCGTTTCTTCCCGCAGCGGCCACAAGTCATCCAAGTCGAGGGTTGTGCCTGCTGTTCCAACAAAGCCGGTGGCTACCCTCTGGACCCCGCCTGCTGCCGTCGTACCGATCCCCTCGCAGCAAATGTGGGGTGCTACCAAGGCGATCAACACCCCCACGGTCGAAGTTGCGGTTGAAGACGCCGAGTCTGCGGCTAGAAGACAAAAGGGACGAAAGACGATTCAGAAGAAGGCGAGGAAGGTGGAGATTTTGGGGCAGATTAGGGCTGTGAAGAGGGGGGAGGATCCGTTTGAGAGGTTTGAGGGTCAGGGTATGTGGGCTGCTGTTGCTGCTCCGGTTGTTAAGAAGGAGAGGGATTGGTTGCATGCTGTTTGCGTCGCGAAGCCGACTGTGGAGGTTAGGACTAAGAGCAGGAGGAGAACGAGTGTGAGCCAGGTGCCGATTCCGGAGAGGAGGGAGAGTGTGACGGAGAAGGAGAGCTGGAGGTCACATGGGAAAGGGGAGGGGAGTAAGGGGAGTAGGGTTGTGTTGAGGTATTAGGGTGGGAGATGAGAGGGGGAGGATAATTTTCTTTTCGTTTTTTTTTTGGGGGGGGAGGGAGGGATAAACATGACCTCCTCTGTCTTTTTGTGTATGGCTTTTTTTTTTTTTGGAAATATTTGCGTTTTGGATCGTATATTTTTGCTGTTGTAAGGTATCTAACCCTTTTTTGCCGCGAGGGTGGGAAAAAACTATGTCTCTCATGATTATGGGATGGACTTGTCGCTGTATTTATCTAGGGATGAAGAAGGATCAAGATGGATTTTGATGGAAATGGAATCATGATCTTTTTGGAGAGAACACTTCTGTGTCCGCCCTCTGTACTTGTTTTATGAATGTGAGTTAATATTGATCTTGTGAGGTTTTTCTACCTATTTGGGCAAAGACTGGATAGCTAAACAGATGGGAAACCGGCTTTCAGGGGTGGGACTGAGAGACAGGGCTGATGAGAAATGGGTTGAGAGATGAGATGGAGGTTGTTACTTAGGATGACCCCTGAACCCACATCCCCATCCTCCCCGGGACAAACCATCCGAACTTTTCGACTCCCGTGTTCCTGCATTGAGCATTGGCGTCAATGCATTATCGTCTGTTTGGAATTTCTTTTGAGCAGTTGCCACTGTGAACTGTTCAATACAATGCTTACGAAGTACCTGCATTCCAGACTTCCAAATCTCGCGCCTCAAACCTTTGGCGTAAGTATCGCGGACAGCAGTGTCCAAGAGACATATTGACAATGCCTCGGGATGCATGGGTATTGTTCATATCACTACAATACTGTCCTCTCAACTTATACTGAATAACCAAGATAGCCACATCAACATGTCACCATCCCAAACTTCCAGAATCATCTAGAGTATGTCAACTCCAAGAAAGTCACCCATAATACTATAACTCAATTACAAGCGGAAAGATCTCGCTACCTACCTATACACAATAACACCACACCATGCAAAAAGATAGCAAAACACACAATTTCACCCATCAAGATATGATATCACAACACCCACCCTATGAATGCAAAAAGTAAACCTTCAAAAGTTTTGCGAAACAGAAAACCTCCTCCCCCTCACCAACCTCTCCCTCTCCCTCTCCTTTCCTTTCCCTCTGTTTTGCTCCCCCGCCTCAAAACCCTGCCTTATACCCAACTCCAACCCCAGCCCCATCCCCAACCCCAACCCCAACCCAGGCCTCTCCCACTTGGACCCCGATCTCCTCTCAGGCTCCTCCAACCTCGTCACGGCCACCATCCTGCCCCCTTCCCTCTGCCTCATCTCCGGCTGCTGGGGACGCGCTTGCGTCAGGGCCCGTTCTTTCGACAAGCTTGCTTCCAGGTTGTGATGTAGCTGCTGCTGCTGCTGCTGCTGCTGCTGCTGTTGTTGTTGCTTCTGGTACATCTCCGGCTGCGAAGCAGATTGTGTCAAACTCCGTAGCTGCGCGTAACCACCCTCCTGTTGGGGAGGTGGGTGCAGGCAAGGTTGGTGTTGGTGTTGCTGGTTGGGGTAGGTGTTTCTATTCGGGGCTCTGTACGGTCGTGGAGGGGGGATCAGAGATCTTGTGCTTGGTCTTTGTGAGCCCGGGACAGAAGAATGTGGATGGGTTGTTGGGGTTGGTAGTGTTGGTGGTGATGGCAGCCGTGGTGGTGGTGGTGATAATAACACAGCTGATGGCACCCGCGATGATGGTGATGGTGATGGTGATGAGCCCGGTATCCTCGGCGGCGGTCCAAAATTCGCCCAAACCAGCACTTCCCCCCTCGTTGACGTCTCCACCGAGTCCATCCCCATGTCAAGGCCGGACATGCCTTCAGTCATCCCCAACTCCATCCCCCCATCAGGTTCCCGTTGCATCGGTATTGGTTCTCGTGACCGGCGAAGCTGCAACGGCGGGGGTGGTAACTCCTTATCCCTCTCCACCTCCCTCCTCTCTTTCACCACGTCCCTTCCTTCCCCTGGCTGTCGTTGCTGCTTTGGATGACGCCCTGGATGTCTCGCCTCAATCGGTGTAGGCGCTACACTGCCTCCCCCCCTCTCACTCCCACCCTCACTATCCTCATACCACTTCCCCTTCCCCCCCTTCCCCCCCCCCTCCTCCGCCAGCGCGTACGGCCTCCTCCAAAACCACAGCGCCATCCCCACCAACGTCCCCACCACCATCAACCCAACCACCGCAACAGCAGGAACAATAACGTGAAGCTGAAGCATAGACTCTGGCAAAACACCCCCAGTCGTCCCGTTCAACCCGCTAGACCAAGGACACCCAGCCGTGACAGGCGTCTTGCAAAGGTCCATGTTCACAACAAGAACACTTGCTTCGATGAAGGAGAAACAAGAATTCCCAGTTGAAGCCAAGGTACTGGAAATGATATTTCAGAGGCTACCTAGAATGCATATAAAAAAGCCAGGCTTCCTCCCTTTGACCCCCTCCCCCCAGGCCATGCAACCTCTTAACTCTCTCCTCATGAACGCCCACCCATCACCCAGACCACGCTCGTCACAAATACCCTTTCTTCTGCATAATCACCACAAACGGCCACGAAAGTTGCCTGCGTGTGACCACGGCTCATGCTACCGACTACGGGCAAGACGGAGGTGTTAGCAGTGACTAAGGCCAGCTGTAGTGGTGCCTGGCGAGGCAGTGGCAAGCCACAGTGCAAATCTGCTAGCAATGCTTGGTCCAGACTACGGGTGTTTGATATGGCTCTCCGGCAACGGCCACCTTGGCACTTTAATGAAGGTGGGCTGCGAATGATGCCCAGAGACCACAGAGAGGCGGCCAACAACAAGTTGGGGGTCGTGGGGGCTGAATCTTCACTTTCAGGGGCACACCAAAGAGAGCGAGTGTCATGCGGCGCGGCCCGCCAATTATCAGGCCTCCATTCATACTCACGGATTTCAGCCTCAATACTCGTGCAATCAGTTATGTGAAGTGCATTTAGGGTAGTAGACCGAACTTTACAAGTCACCTCTCGGAAGCCACGGTCAGCGCCGTCTGCAATTTCGACTCTATATGGCTAACATCCCTGCCTATGACAGACTCTGCAACCACCTGTTTTGGTTCGTTGTGCCTTTGTGGCCATTTCGATGCCGGCAATGGCCTAGTTTCGCTGTTGTGGCGGCAAAGGAGAATGCCATCGGCTATCGGAATCAGACGTGCGGTCAAGGTCGGAGTGACCGGCCTTGTAACTCTTGATCCGACTGCTCATGGCCTCAAAGCGCGGTGAAGGACAGCGTTCATCTTTCTTGATTCGAGTCGACATGGCATCAAATCTGGGAGAAGGGCAACCTGACTCGACGCTGTAGTCTGAATCGCCAAGGAATTCCGCTTTCGTAGGGACTCGCATCCTAAGCTGAATAGGCGTCTGCGCCGGGGACGGTGGTGCTTCATGCAGCGTCTGGATGAGTACAGGGCTGGTGCTGACTTTGAGAGGCAGGCATTGCTCAAGCCCATTGGATTGAGCAACTTTCTCAATGCTCCTGAAATACTTGACCGTCTTTACCTGCAGCTCTAGTGTGGCATCCTCGTCGCACACGATCAGAGGATATGGATGCAACTGCAAGGCAGACAACGTCCACATGTGGTTTACCCCTTGTTCGATGCAGTGCTGGAGAGCAAGGGCCTTGCGGGCACCAAGGACGAGGGCAACCACTTCGCGGGAGTCGAGAATAGTCTGCACCCCAACAGTCAAGGCCATCTTGGGTACCTTTCCAACGTCATTACCGAAGAAGCGGCTGTTGGCAAGGATGGTGTCATAGGTGAGGGTCTTGATGCGAGTCCGAGAAGCCAAGCTTGAGCCGGGCTCGTTGAAGGCGATGTGGCCGTCTTCTCCAATGCCCGCCAGAAAAAGATTGATTCCACCTAGAGCCTTAATCTTGGCTTCGTAGTCGGAACAATGGGCTTCGAGGTCAGGCACATTGCCATCGAGCATATTGATGTTGTCCGGGTTTAGATCAACATGCGAGAAGAAGTGTTTGTGCATAAACGAGTGATAGCTCTCGGGATGGTCTCTAGGGAGTCCAACGTACTCGTCCTGTGAGGGGGTTATAGTCAGCTACCATGTGGTCTAGTCTTTAGATGCAGGTCGACTTACCATGTTGAAGGTCACAACATTTTGGAACGAGACCTCACCGGCACGATACTTCTCGACAAGAATACGATAGACAATCTCCGGGCTGGACCCGGTGGGAAGGCCCAGGACAAAGGGATTTGTTGGGCTGGGCCGGAAGGTGTTGATTCTCTCGACAATATAGTTGGCAGCGTATTGGCTGGCAGCCTGTCCGTTGTCTCTGATGATGAGTCTCATTTTGGCCTCTGTTGATGGTCCAGGGTGCTGATTGAAGAGTGAGAGGGGAGAGCGGACTCAGAGCTGTACTGGAATTTCGGAGGACAATGACTGATGATTCCGGTGAAAGGATCGCTTGTGGGATGCCACGCCGTTACAGCTTGCGGGTTGAACAGCATCACTGACGCCAGCGGCGTCGAGAATGTCCGGCTCCCAGGTCACTTGAGAAATGTGATACCTGGGGATGAGCTGTCACCGGATTGGTAAATGGTATGAAACTATGAATGAATGAAACGTTTATCGTAGGACCAGTCGGAGAGGTGAGTAGGATGGAATGGTGGCACAAGTTGCGGTGAACCTGTGCCCGATCATCTCTGTCATCCAATACTCCTTCCATGGCAGGCACGGCCGTGGTGCCTTCCCTCTTCACGTGTCGGGGGTTGTGCTTGAGGTTGAAGTTCATGTGGCCCGTGCTATCAAGAGCATCCCACGGTGCCTATTCAAGTCGCCTACACTGTGTGCAATGTTCCTCAGGTCTCCTAGTTACAATGCCCTGATGGTGATGTGATAGCCCCCAGAGACTGTTGAAGTCAAATTTAATTGTCTCGATAGCTTTTAGGTGCGGCTCCCTCCAGGGTCGTCGACGCTGACAGAGCTCGCTCACAGCCAACGCAACGTTACTTTCCCACCTCCCTTTCTGCGCTACGGAGTATTGACTTCAAGGAGCTGTGATGGCCAATCTGCAAAGTCCGCCCGTTATTGGTCCCCCACGAGCCTGCCATTCTTTGCCCACTGCCGGCCATGCTTTTGGTCTTGGATAGATTGGCCATTGGAGGCTCTGGAGTTTTCCCGCATGTTTTCTGGCTCCCCTGCCGCCGCGGCAATCTACCGACGCAACCGCTCGACTTTGAGGTCTGTTGCAATCACACATCAACACCTTGAATGACTGTTAGCCCACGACAACTAGCAGCTGATTAGGATCTTGCCTCTCGCTCAACTACGCCGTCTGTTCTTTCTCAAAGCACTCAGAATCTCTAGAGAAATTCTTCTCTTGGAAGATATGCACAAACAGAGTCATCTTGAACCCTTGTTGTGCGGTATCGAGTAGTGTCGTACCCAGTCCCAAAGTAACGGACTAACAACCATGTCAGCCCAGAAAGGTAGCTCTGATCGTCAGCCTTATTCCACCTCATAAGGAACCTCGTATTGGAATCTGGTTGTATGCTTCTCAGCATCCCATAAGTAACAGAGACGCGTCCCCAACAAGGATGTCCTCCATGTGTTCATTCATTCTCACCATGGCATCACTGCGTGACTTACTCCTAGCCGCCATCAAATCACTTTTTCGAGGCCGATCATTTCTCCAAGCTTTGCTGGCTTTCTGGACGACCTCTAGCGAATCCTCACCAACCATTCAAGAACGGAACAAAGATGGCTCAACTTCTATCAACGAGTTTCTCGCAAAGGTCGAGCATTTGCTTCTGGAGCCCACTCAACCAGACAACCTCAGCCGCCTATCTGAAAAGCTGAAGCTCGAATTTCGTGAGGGTCTACTGTCAAACCCTGCTTGCATGCTCCCATCCTACCATACCGAGCTTCCCACGGGAAATGAGTCGGGTCAATACCTGGCTGTTGATGTTGGGGGCTCAACCCTGCGAGTTGCTCTGGTGGACCTGAAGGGCAGAGGTTCTTCAGGGAGTCCAGAGAGTGTTATCGTCAGCATTGATACCTTCAACATCGACAATGATATCAGAGCTTTGAAGGGCAAAGCCTTCTTCGACTGGATGGCCGCGAAAATCTACCAAACCGTAGCAAAAGACTGCAAGCAAGGCCACAGCCCGGATGACCCCTTATTACTTGGACTCTCGTGGAGCTTCCCAATTCAGTATGTCGCCTCGTCCAATACCCACCCAACACATCAAACCCTTTCCCTCACCAAAAACGCCTTTATACCCCCTTTATATCCTCCCCCCCTCCACGTTACCCGCCACTAACCCCCCACCCAGCCAACCAACCCCCCAAACCTACCTCCTCCTCCCCATGGGGAAATCCTTCCACGCCTCCGACACCCTCCTCAACCACTCCCTCCCCTCCATCCTCCAGTCCTCCTGCTCCTCCCTCTCCCTCCACGTCTCCCCCGCCACCATAGTAAACGACTCCACCGCCGCCCTCCTCTCAGCAGCCTACTCCCACCCCACCACCACCACCTCCGCCCTCATCCTCGGCACAGGCGTCAACATAGCCGCCTACCTCCCCCTCACCACCATCAGCCCCCCCAAACACCCCCACTCCCTCAAAACCGAAGCCACCCACGTAATAGTAAACACAGAACTCGGCATGTTCGGGCGCACCTCCCTCCCGCTGACAAAATGGGACAAGCAACTAAAAGCCTCTCACCCAAACCCCGATTTCCAACCATTGGAGCATCTAGTCAGCGGGTTCTACCTCGGGGAAGTGTGCAGGTTGATCTTGGCGGACGCGGTTCTCGAAACGGGCCTTTGGGGAGGGCTCCTGCCCGAGTCTTTGAGAAAAGAATACACCCTAGATACCAAAACCCTGGCCATGATGGACAGGTAATGCCCCCCCCCCCCCCTTTTTTTTTTAACCTTCCCCCTTCCCCTTCCTTCCCTTCTTTAGACACATCAAACTAACCTCCTCCCCTCCCAAGTGACCCCCTCCATTTCCAAACCCTCCACCCCTCCTCCTCCTCCTCCCTCACTCCCCCCACCCAAACCGACCTCCCCCTCCTCCTAACCTCCATCGCCTCCCTCGTCACCCGCCGCTCAGCCTCCATCCTCGCCGCCTCCCTCCACGCCCTCCACCAGATCAACCTCGAAGCCTCCTCCTCACCCCCATCCCACCACCAACCTTCCCCAGAAACAACAACAACAACAACAACAACAACAACAACAATAGCCTACACCGGCTCCGTAATCGAGCACTACCCCCACTACCTCTCCCACCTGCAATCCTACCTCGACCAACTAACCCTCAACACACCCACCACCACCACCACCACCACCTTCAAGCTTGTTCCCGCAAAAAACAGTTCACTTCTCGGAGCAGCAGTAGCACTGGCCTGTATGGACAAAGTAAAATAGGTTTCTCTCTCTCACAATACAAACCACCAGGGACTTCGCCTGTGAAAAAAAGAAAACTCGCAATAGATAAACAATAGATGATTGCCCCCCCCCCACCTGATGCTGCCATACAATACATCACTAACCCCCCCCCCCCCTGACGCCTACCTAAAAGCACATCAAACACCCAAAAACTTACATACTCCATCCCAGATCATCCCATCTTCATCAATTGTCCCTCATGTGCTCCATCTAACTCCAAATCCATTTGTTATAACTCTCCATGGTATATATAAATCCACATGCTCTCTCTCTCCTGTAACCTCAATCTGCAGCAAAATACCTCTTCCCCTTACTCCTCAACTGCTGCGCCTTCACCTCAGGCGGCACAATAGTGTGATGAACCACATGCGGCCTATATATCGCGTCTACAGGTGGCATCCTATCTCCTTGTCAGTCAGTCCCATCCCTCTTCACCACGACTCAAAAAACTCACCAGTCATCCACACTCAAAGGAAAATACTCATACAACATATCCACCTCCGTCTGGTCCTGCGGACTGTTAAGCTGTTGCGCACCTGTACTCTCGGTTCTCTGGCTCTTATGTCCCAACCCAGGCCGGCTATTCCCCGTCTTTGACGACGACGACATCGAAAAATGCTGCTGTGGGCTCTGAGAAGATTCCCCACCCGAAGAGTTTGATCGGTTGAGATTGGGTGGACTGCGCTCGTCTTCTGAGAGCGAAAGATTGATAGGGAGATTGCTGGACTGGGAGCCGGATTGCAGTCCACGACTCGGCTTCAACAAATTGGTAGGGTTGTGTGATGGTTTGTTGTTGGCTAATGCGGTTGCTAACGACGGGTCTATCGCCCCCCAGGGCGGTACTGGTGGGCGGTTGAGATTCGGGGAGGAGAGGGCTAGCTTCTTGTTGGTGTGCTGTTGCTGGGGGTTAGGCGAGAGAAATGGTCGTGGAGTCGACCAATCTGCGGAGGACTGCGGAACCGTCAGCATCATAAAACCCAAGGAGCTTGACAAAATTTAAAGAACATACCGGCAAATTCCCCATACCCTGATATCTTTGAAGAAACCCTTGCCCAAAATCCTGACTCAGGGGTTGGCTCTGTGGAGTGCCCATCTGTTGCTGCGGTTGCTTCATAGTGGTAGACCCCGAACTCAATCCTTCGATACTCTTCCTTTCCAATAATCTCTTGTCTCCCGATAGAGGTACGTCTTTCCTACTGTCGAAATTTCTGGGACTTCGCCCTCGCACAATCACCGGTCCTGATTGAACCTCAGAGACTTTGACATACTCCCCGCCCTTGCCCTTGACCAACAGATTTATCTGCACTACGTAATGCTGTTGGAGTCCCTTCCTCCGCCCATTGTTCGCAGTAGCATGTTTAAACTGTAGTCTCTTCCACGAGACCCCGACCGTTACTCTGTTAGTCCCATCAATCTCCTGCCCCGATCCCAAATCCAGCACCGTTATCGCCGGCGCCCCTGCAGACTTTGTTGATTCCTCGGTGACTCCGCCCAAAGCTGGGTTGTTGCTCTTCCAAGGGATGGAAATAATCTCCGTCTGTTTCCCCTCGATGCTCTCCAGTGCCGTAATAGACGCTGCTAGCTCTACCACTGGCATCTGTTGTTGCCCATCAGTCATGGCGTATTGCGCGACTTGTCTCGGGAGGGTAATCTGCCCTGAACACTGCCATAGATTCCTCCTGTAGCAGGTTAACTCCATCGGACGTCGGTTATCGCCGCCGTTATCTGCCCCAAAGACGTCCTCCGCCACAAAGAACATGCCGTATAGCTCTGCGCTCATGATGGGTTCGATAAATTGCCCTAAAGGGTCGATCAGGGTTGCTTTGCCGGGGACTACCGCGCCGAAGCCGAGGAGTTTGTTGTCGAGTTCTTGCGGGGAGGATGACCCCTCGGCGGCACCGTGGTTACCATTGTAGCAGCTTTCTGGGTCGACGCCTAGCCCTCCCAAATTGCCCATGAGAGTGGTGTTGGTGACATCGTTACCGAATGGTCTGGCTGGGTACGAGAATGGGTCTTCAAAGGTGGTGCTAAAGGTATCGAAATCGTAGGCAGCCGTCGGTGTAAACGGGAGGTTGTGGCTGTGAGAGATAAGATGTCAGTGGCTCCCGACCACTCCCCGCTGTTTGAACTCCTGCGATTGTGATACTCACAGCAACGGATCGTCAAATGTCAAACCATGTGGATCAAATCCGTCGATGCCGAGCGACTGCTGGCCTTGTTGTCCCAGGGCGTCAGGACCCGTGGGGCCGGAGGACATGGCCGGCATGCCATTGTAGCTGGCCATATCTCATGGTCGATCACTCACAGCTCGGTTCATGCAGGCACTCGAGACTCGGCACTCGGGACGGGTGGTTGTACTTGTAAAGGGCGACAAGATTGAAGAATGTCGAGATAGATCCGATCCGACAGACTGGATGACATGTGAGACGTGGAGAAGAGAAGAGTAAGATTAAAGTGAGGTGGCCCCGTCAGTTGCCCGCTCGGTGTGACCCTGTGGTTGCTCCTTCCCAATCGACTCTGGCGAGATCTTGTGTCCGCGGCCGAATGCAGATTGCAGGTGACCCTGCAGCTATTGAGCCTCTGTCCAACACGCCCGCCGATATTAAGTGCATTTCTTTTCTTCTCTTCACAGTAACTTGCCTTACATATTGACTGCCCCAGATCGATACATTACCGTCTCTCTCTCTCCCTCTCTCTCTTAATACCATCAACTCACCAAGCCTCACCTTGTCCTCAACCTTCAACGTTCAAAGACATGCCCGGAAGCCAAGCCGCCCAGCCGCTACGGAGGATTACCCCGGACGGCATCTCATTCTTCAACGGCCCTTTCCGGGGTCTCTAGTGGCGCCGCTGCAGGGGACTTTCAAAGCTTGGCTTTTGCACCCTATCCCAGCCATCTAGGCATCCAGGCACCAAAGTCCACCATCTTTGATGGCGTTGAGATGAGTTTGAAGCATCGCTGGACCGTCCTATAAATCACACATTTCATCTACACATCCTTGACAGATATTGCAAGCTGTACCGCTCGGAAGAACACGCACCAATAATGGACAATTATCAAGAGAAGGCCCTAGGGCGATATCCCCTCGGCATGACACTGATGAGGACACAGCAAAGACACTCATCGTCATCGGCGATAAAAGTGCCCACACTTTCGAATCTGTTGACAACCGTCACTGGAAAAGTGACGGAGGACCCCACGTGGTGACTTGTCACCTCGAAAACGACCCGTCAAAGAAGTATATTGCCAAGATATATGATGATGTGGACTATGACGTCGTCAGCACTGCGGAATGTGAATAGATGCGGGAGTTCATCTGTCAGTTGTGTTGATTGCATGACATATGCAGACCTCGACCATGTCCTCGAGGCTCGCGCCTACATGTACTGCAAAACACTCCTGAGGAGGCCTTTGCTCCCAAGTTTTACGGATCCTGGACTTTTTCCCTCGAAACAAATATCCCAAAGAAACCCGTTCGCTGGGTCCGCATGATTCTCTTAGAGCATGTGGAAGGAGAAACTGTGGGAGACCTGCTATCGCAAGGGGAGCTACCAGACGAGCAAAATCGTCTCGCCGTTCGACAACAGCTCCTTGACGCCGAAACAAAAGTTTGGTGGAACTCGAAGATTAGCCTTAGGAGGCAACCCGAGTTTCGTCCAGAGCACGTTTTCATTAGGAGCAAGGACGGGATGATAAAGTTGATCAGCTTCAGGTGCGTCAAGCTATGGGACTACACACGATATATCAAATACCCAAATGATGAGGACTGGGAGGAAACAAGCGACAAACGCCCAGAGTCACCCATCACGCGGTTCTGGCCCTTTGGCCCTTTGGCCATTGGAGGGGCGGGGGGGGATTACTTCGGAAAGGACCTTCAATGGCGTGACTGGATTCCAAAGACTTGGATCCATGATCGAAGAGCCGATATTGGCGGCCCAGTGGCTGATCAAGCATTCTCCCGACTATCAGCCGGTTGAACGTGACCTTTTCGAAGGACACGACTGCAATAGAAGTGACCCTCCTGTTCGCTCCTGGCTGGGCGACTTGAAGCGGAGAGTGTATGGTGATGAGAAGGAGACCAAGGACGCTGGTGAGGAGGAAAAAGACAATATTGACGAGAATCTCGACATTGTTAAGGATGAAGGCATCGCAGACCCCGAAAAGGACACTGCCGATGATGACAAGGACAAGGATACTGCCTCTGGGAAGAAGCGCAGTCTCGACGACGAAGAGGAGGAGGAACATGGCAGCTCTTCTCGCAAGAAGCAACATGTTTCAGGTGAAAAGTAATGAGGGCTACTCATGAGGTGGAAACAGAGGCACCATTGGCCGGACGGCCTCATTTCGCGAGGGGGATTTGTCACATAGAATCTAAAATTATTTCTTTTTGATTCTTAATCATAATGTCTATACATTCCTATCAGTTTACCAAAACTTCACAATCCTCTTCCATGTCTGTACAAAGCTGTACATCTCCACGGCCCTCATTTCCTTTCGAGTAACGCGTAGGACCCTGAAGTCTTCCCGAGTAGTCTCCCGCATCAGACGGAAATTTTCCATCACGCTCTCAGCAGCACCTTGACACCTCACCTCCCTTTTTCTTCCAAACTTCCATCATCATCCTCCCCTCTAATAAGTGAAAAATACGGGGGTTAACCTGCAGAAAAAGGAACAAAAAAGAGAGAGAGAAAATATGGGCAAAAACACACAAAGTAATAGGCACAACACAGATTCATCCCACAACCTTTAAATACACAGAATAGAATACAAAAGACGCGCAACCCCCAGATTTGCCCCCCCTAATTGCTCCTCCTTCCTCCCAAAAGAAAAACACCTCAAAACCCCCCACCTCATGTGTTAAACCATCAAGCAAGATCCTGCCACTGTCTTCTGTCAGCCTCATATCATCTCATCCATCAAGAAAAACTCACAATTTCAACCGAATTCGTAAACTCCTCCCACCCCTCCAAAACCTCCCACCCCATCGCCTCCAACCCCTCCCGCCCCTCCTCCCCCGCCCAACTCAGCACACTCCTCCCCGCCTTATGCGCCTTATTCTGCCTCAACCCCATCAGCGCCAGCCCTTGAACCGCCAAATCCCCATTCACCGTACTATTATTCGGTGGCGCCACAATCGGCGCAATAATCCCACCCACCATCTCCTCCCCCGTCGACGACCGCAAAGCCGGAATAAACCCCGCCACCGGACTCCCAGGACTGCAAATAATCACCGTTCCCACCAGCAAGCCCCTGTGGCACTTGGCTCTAACAACGCCACACGACTTCGTCTCTTGCAATGCCAGGCGGTACAATTCAAACACCTCCGGGTTCGCATGCGCGGCAACATGCGCAAGCACGCTTTCGGCATTCTCCAATCCGTGAATGAGGTCAAAGCTGATGTTGGCTCTCTGAATGCTTTGAAGCAAACCCTCTGGTGCGCTCCAGCTGCTGAGGTCAGGAATCACCATGTTGGCTAGGCGTCGTGGAAACTGCAGGTCCCAGCCACTGTTGGCAAACCACGTTTTGAGCCCGCTGTCCTCTGTTGGAATGCCCAAGAACACACCAGGAAAACACATCCCCAGCTGGATCTTTTTTGTGCCCCTTTTCTGGATCAAGGCTCGAAGGGCTCGCCGATGGAGAGATCGTCCAATCGCAACGTTGCGCTTGGTAGGGTCCACGAAAATTGCTCCGATTATGCCGGTCCCTTGGGTGTGATACGTTGCGCAGAATCCATACAGCGCCTGCGTGCTGCTGTTGCGAACGACAAAGTGCGACTCCTCAATGTTTGGATTAAAGATCTCAAACGAATGGGCCGTTGTCGTCGCCAGGAACCGGTGATTCGGAGCAGCAGCACGAGCAAGAGCGTTCAAGAGATCATTGAGACCATTGGAGTCCCGGTCCCTATCATACGGCTCAACTAGCCAGTGCTGCCTCGATTTCACGGCCTTTCTGCTTTTTCTGAGGGTTCCTGGCAACGTTCCGCGTGCTCTCGAGTTTCCACACAATGCGCGTACAAGGGCTGCCATGGCCATCTCCGTAAAGTCAAAAGTGCAGATGTAGGTCCCAATCGATTTGTCCATGGCGAAGTCATATGGTGAACTGACGGCCACCACGACCAGCGACTTCTTCTGACCGCTTGCTCTCAGCATTGAGCACATCATTGAGACATGTTTGGTGAAGCCCGCTTGGTACAGGTTTCGGTTGGCATCAGCAGTCACAATGACGATGCAGGAGGCCCGATGTATCAAGTTCTCGTGTACTACATCATGTTAGTCATTGTATTCTTCCCAGTCCTAGCTCAGGAGACCACTGACCTGGCCTAACACCGTTTGCAGTGTAAGAAGTATGTAGCAATTTGCCATGTCGAGCGCGGGCAAGTGACCTCCCAAGCTCCCGGAACACGCCTTCGCCACTCATGATGACGCCCCGATCCCGGTGTATCCATTTGTCGTGCTCCGATGGTGCGCTATCGGACTTGTTCTTTGCCTCGAGGATATTTTTGGTCAAAGACGAGGCAGGCAAAGGCTTGACCAATGGCGTGAGGAGAAGCAACTCTTCCTCTTGGTGCATTGACTCATTCAAGGGCAGAAGCTTTTCGTTATCCCTAATAACTGTGATAGAGTCGTCATAAGCCTTGATTGAGAGGTTGAGATGGCTTGGGTGAATCTTGGACAGTAGAGAAATCCCTGGTGGGTTAAGGGCTTTCGCCCAGGACGTACACGCATTCTTCATCTTGAGAACGCGACGGAGAGAAGTGTAGATGCGCTCTTTGGTGAGAAGCTCATTCTCCACGCCCAGTTTGAGACCAGCAATGGCTTCGAGCTGTACGTCGTATGCACGACATAACAGAACCAAGTCACAGCCAGCTTCAACCGCCATGACAGTGCCCGTTTTCACTCCGATTTCACTTCGAAGAGCTTCCATTTCCAAGCATTCTGATATAGCCACACCCGTGAAACCAAGCTCATTCCTGAGAAGGTCATCGACCACCTGATCGGACAGGCAGGCGTGGTTCACATTCATCGACGGGTTTGTGATACCACAGCCGCCCACAAACATGGCGTCCAACTTTCCAGTAGCAATGGCATTCCGGAAGGGCACGAGGGCACTCAGAGACAGCTCCTCCAAGGTTTGGGTGATGATGGGAATATCCAAACTTGATCCGAGAAAATCGAGATTCCCATACGAAGGAAAGTGTTTTCCACAAGTTGCCATCCCGGCATCCTTGTAGCCGTTCATAGCCGCAATGCCATATTGTGAGACCTCTTGTGGATCGTCCCCGACAGCGCGGACACCGAGCGGTTGGTAACGCGCGTTCGTCAGAACATCCAAGACGGGCCCGAGAATCAGATTGACTCCCACGGCCGAGACCTCGGTGGCCGTGGCTTTGGCGACTTTGTATGCGAGGTCAGCGTTGCCAGCGGCAGCTTGGCCCATGGCGCTGGGGAATTGGCAAATGTAATCCTCATCGTACAGGCTGTTGACGCCGCCATTTTCTTGGTCCAAGGCAATCAAGAGTGGCTGAAGGTGGCCGGCTTGGTGGGCAATTGTCTGAAGCTCCTGCACGAGCTTGGCTGTCTGGTGGGCAGCTGCATTAACCAGTTAGCATCCGTTGCTCACCCACGACCCAGACAAAAACACATTTGAGATTCTTTGCCGTGAGAAGGATGGACCCGAGATGGTGTTCCTCGATGAGATGACGAATCTGTGGAGTGACTTCGGTGCCATCCCATCCCATAATCACCATCTGCCCTATGGCCCTGTTGGATGAAAACACATAGTCAGCGAATGAGGCCTCAGAACGACAACATAGCAAAAGAAAGGAGGAAACGGTACCAGTCGAGATCTTGCCATAGTGGGTCTAAGTCACCGTCCAACTTGACCATATTGCCGGTGCCGGTTGCCAGTGGGCTCTTGGGGAACGGGATACGGGATACGGCGGGGAGAATTGTCACGTTATGGAAGGCGACATGTTGAAGGATGGTTGGCTGGCCTGAAGAGCGAGCAGCCGGACGGGACGTGTAACCTACATGGAAACACTCAGCACCACCACAGACGCTCCTCCCGGCAGAGAAGCACTGTCGTTGCCGCTGTCACTATTGCTCTGGCCAATCATGAACAGGGCGATGTCTGGAAAAGGGACATTTAACGGTCCGCTAGCCAAAATAGGCAGGCAACCGTTCAAGCTTTGGTTAGCCCCAAGCAGGAACGTTACATCTGCGCGTCCTAGGAACTTTGAGGATTTGAAAGGTCCATGATGATCTACAGGTTATCCATCATGAATGATGTCCCTCTTTGACAGTGCAACATGACCTGCTTGAGACACCATGAAACCACACTCGCTGTTCAATATGATGACAGTGACGATACCGATAACCGGGCTCCAATGACATCGCCGTGGATACCCACGGGTTTTGATCGCTTACCTCCGAAGCCGCCAGGTCGTTCTTTCCCAGTTGATGGCTGAAGTCTATTTTGGCAGGCACGATGGTTGATGATGGAGGCTCATGGCTCGTGGGTTACCGCCACGACCCGGGAACCATTTTTGCGACCATTCCAATTTTGCGACCGTTCCGAATTTCTTTCCACAGTGCCCTTTCGCCGCCTACCTATGACCTATTACTAGTCGCCAGACAAATATCACCATGTCCGCCCAGCGTCCGTCGTCGTCCTCGAGTGCTCCATCCTCGAGTGCGCAAGCTCCTGGAGAACCTGAAATCATTCAGTTCGTCAATTGCCGCCTACTCCGAAACGGCAAGCTCGTCAACGAAGATCTCTGGATAAACACCAAGAATGGCACCATTGGCACTGCTGGACGACGCCCAGATGCCGTCCGTGACCTTCAAGGATGCATCATAGCCCCCGGCTTCATCGACTGCCAAATCAACGGCGCTGTTGGATTCAACTTCTCGGCCATCCCTGATGACATCTCGGACTATCCGAAACAACTCGCACAAGTAAACAAATGGCTTGTCCAAACAGGAGTAACTTCTTACCTTCCTACCATCACGAGCCAGCACAGCGAGGTCTATCACAAGGTTCAACCCCGCCTAAGACCCCCAACCTTCGTCCCGCTCCATCTGACAAGTTCTTAGGCCATTCCATTCCTTACTCCCACACCCAGACTGTCCCCAGACCGCGGCGCCTCAGTCCTAGGAGCTCACCTCGAAGGCCCATTCCTAAACCCAGAGAAATGCGGCGTCCACGACCGCTCCGTCCTCCGCACCGCCCAATCCTACCAAGACCTCGACACCGTCTATAACCTCTCTCAGGCACCTCCTCACTCCGTCAAGATGGTCACCCTAGCCCCCGAAGTACTTCGCCAAGGAGCTGAAATTGTCCAAAAGCTCACCGGCGACGGCATCATTGTCTCACTTGGACACACAACAGCCTCTTACGAAAAAGCTCACGAAGCAATCGTTGCTGGCGCGAGAATGGTGACCCACTTCTTCAACGCCATGCCTCCCTTTGCTCACCGCGAGTCGGAGCTCAGCATCGCCAACATCATCATCCCACTGCGTGGCTTTGTAGATGGAGCTCCCAGTTATGGCATCATTGCGGATGGGATTCACAACCACAAGTCAGCGGTTATGCTGGCGAATTCGGTTCATCCGGACGGACTGATTCTGGTGACGGATGCGATGCATGTGTTGGGGCTGGGAGATGGGACACATCCGTGGCAGAATGGAACACAGCAGTCAAGTGTTGTCAAGTCTAGAGGACGGGTTATATCGCCGAAAATGGACGAGAAGGGGGAGGTGAAGGAGGTGTTGGCGGGAAGTGCGGTGACGTTGTTGGAGTGTGTCAATAACTTTTTGGGGTATATTGATACAAGCATTGGCATGGAAGGGGATAACGCTGAACAGTGTCTTGATGGGCACATTGTGTCAGCGTTGATGGCGGTGACGGAAAGGCCAGCGAGATTGTTGGGGTTGGAAGGGAGCATTGGAACGCTGGAGGACGAGACGGATGCGGACTTTGTTGTTTTGAAGAAGGTCACTTCGTCGTCTGATGGAACGACGAAGCTGGAGCTGATGCAGGTGTGGAAGCAGGGGAAGATGGCGTTTGAGGAAGAGAATTGAGGTGATTTTTGGCGGGAGAGAGTAGTTCTTTAGGGATGGGGGCCGGTTACTAGGACTCGAAGAAATAAAAGACGTAAGCGCTAGCATTCAAAGGCAGGGCATTCTTCATAGTTTAATGGCGCTGAGTTATAAAATGGCGGGTCGTAACCTATACCACCATGACTTGTGGTGGGATTACTAAAACGTATTATGAAGAAGGCAGGTGCCTGCATGGGGGAGGGACATTTAACAACAGTGACCGACTGATGCTTAAAAGAAAACAAAGTCAAAAAAATAAATAGAAAGAAAGGGCTGAGGAGCAAAAAGCTCGCTGAGCCGCCCCTAACGGAGAGGGGACTCAGGTACGAAAACCCGTGGGGTTTTGCTTCGGAAAAGACTCGAACGGACGCCCCTTGGTACCTCAAGGGACCTTACCCAAGTCGGCGCCGCGACTCCCAATACTGCTAAGCCATTTGGCAAGAGCCGAGTTGGGAGTCTCGTTCGGTGAAAGACCAACGGTTGACCTAATATATAAACCATGGAAGGAAGGACCGGTTGTGTGCTGTGCAAGGAAGGAGCAAGGAGCGAGTGAGGGGGTTTTAAGTGACAGGGCTGGCAGAGACGGTATCACAGCGTTGAGATAGGCGATTGAAGTTACAAGAGAAGAGAAATGTCGTGATATATATAGAGTGCAAAATAAGTATCTGTTCGAATGAAAAGATAAGTTGACCTTGGGCATTTGTCACTTACATGGTGGTTGATCGAGGGTTAGGGTTCAAGCATCCACCCCCTGAATGGCGGGGTTTTGTGAGTGAAAATGCGGGGTGCCGTGGTTGCCTTGGTGCCCAGTTCCAAATTCGTCTCAGCAGTAAACAGACAGCGCAGGCAACACAGCTCCAAATTACCCCATCGCCGCGACTCGGAGCGCGTCACAATCTGGGCTCTGACACTTCCCCACACAGCTTTGGGCCTCGACATATTTTTGGGCATTATTTCGTATTGCCGAATCTTGACGGCTTTCGATGAGGTACCACCACTTCTCCCTACTCCAAACCCCACCCTTCACTTGCGCCAGAGCCGGTGGCAAACATAATTGAGTGGACGTTAACCAGAAACCACTTGTTGACAGAAAACCGAGCTCCAATTCAGCGGTCCATAAACAAACCGAACCCGCGTCCGAGGACAAAGCACAATCTGACAGCAACCGGAGCGAGACTACAACCGCCACTAGCAAAAAGACACGGGCAGAGCTCAGGCAAAGCTTTTACGACCTGCTCCAGTCCACGACGATCAGTTACCCCCCCTCTTCAACGACGACAACGACAACAACCCTCACCACCAACTTTGCCGCAAAAAACAACGTCAAAATGGTCCGACCAGCCCGCAAAGCGTCCTTCAGCGACGACGACCTCGATTTCCTCAGCTCCCAAGCAGCCAACATGTCCATCGGCCCACTCGAAACCCCCGCCCGCCGACCACCCACCTTTGGCAACAACAACAACAACAACAACACCAACTTCAACACCCCCGCCCGACGACCCGGCCAATCCAGCTTTGGTAACAACAACAATAACAACAGCAACAGCTTCAACACCCCCGGCACCGTCATCGACCTAACCGACAGTCCTGCCCCCGCAGCCGCAACCCCCGTACCAACCTTTGGCCACCCAACCCAGCTCCCCTCCCGATTCACCCAACCACAGCAACAGCGCAACAACAAAAACTCGGACCACCTCTTCATCCAGCGCAAAACCCGCCCCGAATTCCACGCAGACTTGTATAGGAACTCTGGTCCGCTCAAACCGAAAAATGTGCCCAAAAAGCCCGACTTGCCCATGTTCAGCTCCCTTAGTGCGGAAGCCCAGCCTGTCTATCAATACACCAAGCCCGCTGGGGCTGGTGGTGGTTACGGGGACACGACGTTCTACACTGACCCCGCCAAGGCCAACGCTGATCTCAAAGCTTTGCTGGAGGGGGGCATGGAGGATGAGGAAGAAGATGATGCCCCGCCAAAAGCCGCAAAGACCGAAGAGAAGGCAGCAGCAGAGCCAGAAAAGGAACCCGAAGAAGGAGTCCAAGAAGATGGTACATTGAACGGTATCAAAGTCAAACTGTTACCCCATCAGGTGGTGGGTGTGAAATGGATGAAGAATCGAGAACTCGGACCGCTGAAGAGGGGACGGGTGCCAAAGGGGGGGATACTGGCTGATGATATGGGGCTGGGAAAGACGCTGCAGAGCATCAGTCTGATTGTGTCCAACCCCATGCCTGGGGAGGGGGAGCAAGGGTGGAAGAAGCATTTTGGGGAGATCAAGAGGGGCACGCTGGTGGTTGCGCCTTTGGCGTTGATTAGGCAGTGGGAGGCGGAGATCAAGGAGAAGGTTGATAAGGATGTGCTGGATCTAAAGGTTTGTGTGCACCATGGGCCAAACAGGACAAAGGACCCGAAACAGCTGGCGAAGTATGATGTTGTGATCACGACATATCAGATCTTGGTGTCGGAGCATGGGAACAGTCACCCGGATCCGGCCAAGAGCCCGCAGGTGGGGTGTTTTGGGGTGTATTGGTACAGAGTTATTCTGGACGAGGCGCACAGTATCAAAAACAGGAACGCGAAGGCGACGAAGGCGTGTTGCGGGTTGAGGGCGGAGTACAGGTGGTGCTTGACGGGGACGCCGATGCAGAACAACCTGGACGAGCTGCAGAGCTTGGTGCACTTTTTGAGGGTCCCGCCGTATGACGAGCTGTCGGAGTGGAGGAAGGACATTGACGGGCCGATGAAGCAGGGGAAGGGGCATGTGGCGATTAAGAGGTTGCATAATCTGCTGAGGTGCTTCATGAAGAGGAGGACGAAGGAGATTTTGAAGGAGGAGGGGGCGTTGGTGGCCGGGGGGAAGAAGGCGTTGGATAAGATGAAGGCCGAGATGGAGGAGGAGGTGGAGGAGGGGGGCGAGAAGAAGGAGATGCCGAAGCCGGCTTTCAAGATTACGGAGAGGAAGGTTGTGACGGTCGAGACGAAGTTTTCCGAGGCTGAGAGGGAGTTTTATGATGCGCTGGAGGCGAGGGCGGATAAGAGTTTGGAGAAGATGATGAAGGGGAGGATTGATTACGCGAATGCGTTGGTGCTGTTGCTGAGGCTGAGGCAGGCTTGTAATCATCCTAGGTTGACGGATACGAAGCTGGAGAAGGACCAGGAGGCGTTGGCGGTGGATTCGACTGCTCAGCCAAAGGGAAAGGTGGGGGATGATTTGGATGATTTGGCGGATGCGTTTGGGGGGATGGGGATTCAGACGAGGAAGTGTGAGATGTGTCTGAGTGAGTTGAGCAAGAAGGAGATGGGGAGTGGGCAGGTGAAGTGCTCGGATTGCATTGACAGTATGCAGAAGGTTATCAATGAGAGTCCGAGCAAGAAGAAGAAGAAGGGTGGGAGGAGGGTGAGTGTGGTCAAGGAGGAAGTCAGGATTGAGAAGGTGGCGGCGAGTAAGAAGAGGTCAAAGGCGAGGAGGATTGTGGAGGATAGTGATGAAGAGGAGGAGGGGAGCTGGTTGGTGGGTGAGGATCAGCAGGGTGCACTGAGGCTTGGAAAGTGTGGAGGTTCAGAGGATGAGAATGCTGAGGGCGGTGGCGATGATATCGCTTCCGAGGACTCTGAGCACTCATCTGAAGAAGATGACGATGACGAGAGCCAGCTTGACAGCTTCATTGTCAAGGATGACTCTCAGGTTGATGCCCGTGGGCCAGGTTCAGATTCTGATTCCGACTCGGAAGAGGATGAATCGTTTGTGTCGGTGTCTAGGGTTTCACAGTCACAAGTCATATCCCAGCGTGAGACCGATGACTCCGATGACGACGAGGAAGAGATCTCCGCTTCTGAACTACGCTCGTCTAATTCTGACGATGACTCGGACGATGACCTCCCTATCCAAAGACGATCCCGTCGGCCTGGGCAACAGCAACCAGAGCGAGAAAAGAAGTCCAAACCTGCCAAAAGCTCTGGGGGGATTACTCAATCCGCCAAGATCCGGGAGCTTCTATCTATTCTACGAAAGGAAGCCCACGAGCACAAGTTTATTGTCTTTTCCCAATTCACCTCCATGCTCGACCTCATTGAGCCCTTTTTGCGCTCTCAGCCAGGCATGAAAGCCGTCCGCTACGATGGCAAGATGCCGAACGACGCCCGCGAAGCCGCTCTCAAGGCCCTCCGCACCGACCCTCACACCCGTATCCTGCTCTGCTCTCTCAAGTGCGGTTCTTTGGGGCTCAACTTGACAGCCGCCACCCGCGTCATCATTGTTGAACCCTTCTGGAACCCATTTGTGGAAGAGCAGGCTATTGATCGAGTCCACAGATTAACGCAGACAGTGGACGTGATTGTGTACAAGCTTACCGTTGAAGACACGGTAGAGGCGAGGATTGTGGAGCTGCAGAACAAGAAGAGGATGCTAGCCGAGGCGACGATTGAGGGCGGTATGAGGAAGAAGGGGAAGAATCAGCTCAAGCTGGGGCTGCAGGAGATTTTGGACCTGTTTAAGCATGATGCTCGGGCGAGCTTGGGGGCGGATGGGCTGGAGGGGAACGATGAGAGGAATGTGGCGAGGGATGTGGGGGAGTTTGTCAGTGGGAAGCATGGGGTTCGGAGGCCGAGGAAGGAGCATGATGTCTATGGGAGACGGTGGTAGGTGTTTGGGTACATGCATGGGTTGGTTTTGGGGATATACGGGTGGGGAAATGGGAAGGGTTATGATGAATGAATTGTGTGCATAGGAAATTCGACTGTTTATATACTTGAGTGTATATATATCTTTTTCATTTTTCAAAACTCTAGGAATTGTTGCATGGGAACTTTACGTTTGTGTGATCCGTGATTGTCACATGTATCAATCCAACTTCTCATTCAGCCAACCAACCCTCTCTCACCAGCAAAAGGCTCCCAGGTTTGTCTCTGAACTTGATTATTTTAATTCCGTTCATTTCCCTCTACCTATTTTCCCTCCCCCCCCCCCCCCTTTTCTTTTTTGTTGCCTTCCCCCCCCTCTCAAGCGACCCAATCCTTCTCGGGCCAACTGACCACCCACCCGGTAACCGTCTTGAGGATCTCCTCGTCCCCCGGGTCCTCCTCAAACAGCTTCTTGTCCATCTTCTTTTCGAGGATCTGCTCGACGACGAAGCCATCTTCTCGGCAGAGGTCGAAGAATTTGAAGTCTTTCTCCTTCAGCCAGGGGCGGTAGGAGCAAAAGACGACGTAGGCTTTGGAGTCTTTTGTTTTTTTGAGACACTCGCGGATGGTTTTGATCATGTTGTGATGTTCCGAGTGGCGGAAGAGGAGGTCGGCTAGGATGAGGATGTCGAATCCCTGGGGGGAGTTTGGGGGGTCAGAGGGGGAAAGGTGACGGAGGAGGGTGGACGGCGGGCCGCCCCAGACGAAGCCGTCGGCGATGATGTTGAGAGGGGGATCTTCTTCAGAAGGGGAAGAAGAAGGGTGAGGGAGGAGGTGGCACCCGTCAATGTTCTTCTGGATGGTGGCGATGAGCTCCGGGTCGGGGAAGTCAGTGCACACGACCAGCTTCGCGCCGAGCATGGACGCCACGAGGGAGGGCAAGCCCGCGCCGGCGCCGAGTTCACACACTGTTCGTCCCGCGACGGTGGTTGAGGGGGAGGATTCGAAGAGTTGGGAGATGACTCTTGAGCCGTTCCTACCCGGGTCAAAATCAGAATTTTTGTTTTGCTTTCAAAAACGAAGGGGGGGGGATATACCACAAGTGGTGAGCCTCAAGCGTCGAGTGCCCCACCAGATGAAGGGTAATCACATCGCCAGACGCAGTGGTATAAGTCTCTGTCGTTGGCGGAGGAGAAGGCGGGTAATACCCCTCGGGCTCAGCAAACAAGCCGAGCTCGCCTCCGTCCTCGTTGTCGGAGTCGTGGTTCGACATTTTTGGTCGTCGTGTGGTGTTGGCAAAAAAAAGAAAAGAAAGAAAAAAAAGTGGTGATAATATTTCTTGGTGTTGAGGGGTAAGTTTGTGATATGGAGGGGTAAAATCTCGTCTCACAAAAAACTTGCCCACGTTGCGCAAAGGTGAGATGAGATGTGAGTGAGCTGCTCACTTAAATTTCACGTAGGGGAGTTCTACACAAACGTGAAACTTATCCCCAAAAGTAAAGAGCCTCGTAGAAAATTTGAATCGGTTCAAACGCTCAGTTTGAGCGTAAAAATTATGGATTTTGTAATACCTAAAAACCGGCAAAAACTGCTGGCTTGGAGATGGGGCATATCATGTGACCACCCTTGTTGTCACCACCTCTTTGAGCCACAAACCCCCCATTATTCATAGTATGTCACTATCCATCTAAGTGAACAGATCAAATAAGCTGAAATTAGATATGTTTCCTCCTAAAAGAGGACTAGTATCGGTCGCACTCGTGTGGTCCAGCGCACGACATGCTGTGCTTGTATCCCTGACCAGTCAACCCCATCCCTTGCCCCAACACCAAAACACCAAACACCCATAAAAGCAAATTGGTATCATTATTCGTCCCTTTTGAAATTTTGTAAAAACATCCGCTTTAGCCCCCTATACTCGTCCGTCTATTGCCTGGTTGGTACGGTGGAAGCATGGGTGCTGATGGCCTCATCCCATCCGACACCAGTGCATGATCCATATCAGACGTAGTTGTCATCTGATCTTCTTCAAGCAAGCTGGGCATTCGGTGGTGATTGTGAGGATGCGGGTAGTGTTGCTGATGGGGTGGATGAGGCGGATAGTCTCTTGATGGTGATTCCCGGTGTTGGTGTTGGTGCCTCATGCCGTCAGATACCAAGGCTGCCTCGGCATTATCGCTATCTTCGTCCAACGAGACTCGGTTAAAAGAGTCAAATCCGGAATGTCGATGGGGCGAGCGAACCGCCCCGCCTGCCCCTACAGGTCGCCGTGGGATTGCGACTGTGTGGGCCCGGGCTGGAACTGCCGAGTAAGTTGGGCGGGACGTCGATGTCGTCGTGGTGCTCCGAAGAGAAGCAGTACGTGAAACGATGCCTTCGCTCGGTGGTGCTGGTGGTGCCAAATTGACTCTTACTGTGCTGGAGATGGGTGATGGCTGCTCAATGTCCTTAACCGCCTTGAGATTCACCTCCTCGTCCTCCCCCGAATTCCCAATCTTGATATACTTTAGCTCGAAGATGCGGACGATGTTGAGGACAATGGTCGCAATGTAAAAGAACACCAAAGCATTGGCGAAACCAAAGTATGCGCGCTCCAGAGGGCAGAACTTGTCTAGTTCCCCGGGCAGATCGTAGCTCCCGTCAGTGAAGCGATTAGTCGAGTACCCAGATCGGTACTCCCATGAGGCATCACCGGGCAGATACTCCTTTCGCGTGAGGCCGACACAACTGACAGGAAGGCCATTCCAAGCGAGCACCGATATGATGGCCATCGTCATGGCACAAAAGATCAGGTCGAGAAGCACAAAACAAATAAGCCACGGCTTCGTTATGGCACGCCAGCCACAGTGTTGAACTAGAATAGCGACGGTGGTGTAGACGGTGATGATGACGATCTGACAAGGTGTCAGCCTTAACTCGAGGCAGGAACCAGAGAGAGACATACCAACAGCTCAAGGATTACCGTATGATGTGTCATACCCAACTTCTTGACATGAATCCATATGGTTGTAAAGCCATGCAGAGCAGTCGATACTAGGGCAGCAATGAGCTGCAGAGCTCGGGCAAAGGCAAGCCATTTTGAATATGACCCCCAGCCCATGATTGCTTGCTTCACCAACTTTGGTGGTGGACAAGGCAGAAGAATGAACCTAACAAGTGAGGCTCTGCAAAAGAACAATGCAATGTAAAAAGATTCAAACAAAAAGAGAAACAAGAAACAAAAAGACCATTCATCCCATGTGGATGGGTATCCAGAAGTGCCAGAGCTGAGAGAAAAAGAGAGGGGCTGTGTACCCTGGCATCTGCCCTGTTCCGGAAGACGGCTATCAGAGAGGTTGGCGATGGGTTGGCAGGTGGGTTTGTAGCCATTCAGCGGCCATCAAGAGAACCACACCTGCGGCACTACGGCACCAGCTTGTTGTGAGCTCTCTTGTTGCATGCAGCAGGGAATCTCACCAAGCTGCCGCCAATGAGATTATTGTGTGGTGGAACACCATCTTCTCCATGATGCCGTCGTGACTGGACGAGCTGCAGCACTTCGTGTGTGTTGACCTCCGGTTCGGGAGAGAAGGTGTGTTTCAGGTCATGGTAGTGTATGTAGTAGTTCGTGATGATTATTTCCGTCGCGAGGCTTTCTGATGAGAGATATATCCTGGGGGCCATCTTATTTCTTCGTACAGTGAATAAGAGAAGGTGTCTCCCCACTTGGACGACGCGTCATCCCAACACAGCCACACAGCCTCCCCAATTGCTGCCAAGCCCCTCGGTGATTGGCCATTCCCCCCCCCTATTGCTCCTTCTGAACATCTGCTTGATCTTCTGACAAAGCAGACCGAGCAATTGCGATTGTGGCATTTCTCGAGTGAGAGCCACATTCCCAGCTGTTGCTGCCTAGATCCAAACACTTTACACACTCCCGTCTACCACTGTCCGCGCGGCGGCCTCCAGGCGTTGATAATGGTCGCCATCCTCTACTTTCGCCTCTATTGCAGGAAAGAAGAAGATCAAGAAACTACCTCTCTTCAGGCCACCAACGAGATGAGTGACTCTCTCCAGAGCAACGATGAGAAACGTAGCACCCCATGCTGCAAGTCACGCCGCAACTGGCCATTTCTATGGCTGACCGCCATCCGTACCTGTCAATTGGCCTACTTTGCCTATCTCCACGCCGTTGTCTTTTTGTTTGATCAGACGGGCTATTACAATGGCATGTGGGCGTGGTACGCCGCCCCTGGCGATGATGAGCGATCAAAGGCTGGCATGCGCTGGGCGCGGGCATTGGTAGGTGGATTTTTTCCTGATGTCGTTGTTGTCGTGTGCACCAAGAACTAATAACACATCTCTTTCAGTCTCTCCTGAACCTGGTGTACATCCTGGTCACCTTTGTCTTTTCGTTAATGTTCCGCAACATTGATTCCAAAAAGTGGCGTCTATTTGGCATCCACACTCTCTTTGGTGATCTGGTCATGGCATGGTCTATGCTTCATGTTCTCAGAGTCCTGCATCCTTCGTATACCAACTATTGCTATGATGTCCCTCGCAAGTTTGGTGAGTCTTCCCAAGCCATATCGGCCTTCATAACTGTTACTGATATCTCCTCAGATTACGAGAACCAGGGCATCCTCACCTACCTCGGCAAGGGCCAGTTCAACGAGGAACGTTACCTTGCCTGCGCCCTTCTCGATTCCATCTTCACCCTCGGGGCTATCCCTGCCTTCTCTCACATCGCCTCCATCATTGCCACAACCTGGAACATTCACCGCGCCAAGCGTATCGCCCAGCAGCAGCAGCAGCAGCAAGATGTCGAGGTCTACCCTAAGGAAGTCGACATCGAGCAAGGCATAATCCCCCCAACTGGCCAAGCCAGTGCTGCCGAGCCATCACGCCCCCAGTCTCCTGTCTCCTCCAGGGGTCCATCACCACCACCATCATATCGCTCCCGCTCTGGATCAGGGGCCACAGAGGCCGGTCGGCCCCCAAGCTACAGGTCAGCGCCATCAGTCAGAGCTCGATCCTCGATGGAGACCATGTCGTCGATTGATCCAGATTCCTACCTTGTGTCTGATGGGTGGAGAGCACCGGAGCATCCACCGGTGTACTCGAGCAGGCCACCAAGTCTGCGGGACGGACATGCTTGATCATTTGATCCTTTTGTTTTCTTTTCTTTCATCAGCGGGCATAGGGTTTAAACAGCGATGGTTCAGGCGTTATGGGTTGGTATTCTGGACAACACACTTTTTCCTGCCGTAAAAGGCACACCACAGCTTTTCTGTGCATCATAATCATACACAACACCCAAGTGTATACCTGGGTTTAATCAAGAAACTTCACTACTAAGATAAAGCCTGTGTGCCTCTCACCTGTGATCAAGTAGCTCGTGTTATCATGCCATTATCCTATCATGCTATGGAAAACCCCAAACTCGAAAGCAATGCCTCGGAACGACCAACCGGCCTATTAAATCTTCTTTATCCTCCCTCAGCTCCCCTGAAACCTCTCCCTAACCAACCCCCTCAACCCCTCCATCACCTTCTCCTCTCGTTCCTTATACACCCTCACCCGCTCCTCCCTCTCCTGCCTCCGCAGCATCTCCTCCTCCTCCCGCCGGCTCTGCCTCTGGTTCTGCCTCTCCTCCCTCAGCTTCTTCATCCTCCTCAGCTCCTCCAAGGCGTCATCCCCCCCCATCAGATCCCGCTCGGCAACCTCCTCCACCCCTTGCTCTTTCTCCTGCCCGAACCCCTTCAGCTTCTCGGTCACCTCCCTCTTCTTCTCCAGCTTCCTCTCCCTCGACCCCGGATCCGCCCTCGGGAGGAGCTCCTCCAGCTGTTCCTTGTGCATTTTCCTGAAGCCCTTGCGTTCGTGGCGGTGGTCGTCGAGTGCGTTGTCTTTTTCGGCCTGTAGCATCTCCTCGCGGGTGGTGAGGTCGTCCCGGGTTGGTATCACTGGGCCGTGGGGGTCGTGTTTTTGGCTGGTGGCTGGGGTGGGTAATGTAGGGCCGTAGTTGTCGGAGTCGGAGTCGGAATCGGAATTGGGGCCGTTGTTGTGGTTGTTGATATGATGGGGGTTTGGTTCATTAGAGGGAGGTGGAAAGGAAGGGGGGTGGATAACGACAGGCGAGGACTCCCTCGCTGGTGGTGACGGCGGTGACGGCGGTGGTGGTAAAGAAGCATGGTTATACCACTCCCCGTCCAACTCGCCCCTGTTCCACTTGCCGATAAAACTCTTCCACCTACCCTTGGCTTCTGTTTCCGACAGAGACGAGAGGGACAACCCCTTGACCGCGGAAAGGTAGGCTTTGAAAAGGGGTGTGTGTAAGTAGAGTGAGGTTTTGGTTAGAGGTTGGCGGTGGAAGGGTAGCCTAGGTGGCGGTGGTGAGTTTTCGCCATCTTGATGATGATGATGATGATGATGATGATGACGGCGAGAGTGGTGGTGGTGAGAGCGGTCCCTATCCCCTCGATCACGGCCCCCTTCCCCATGACGCTGCCCCCTCTCACGCCTCCTTTCCCTTTCCTTATCCCTATCCCCATCCTCATCCCGTCTCCGTCGTGACGGCGACAGTGACCTCACCGGCGACCTCGATCGAGTTCTTGCGTCGTCGCGCATTCTTGTTTCCCTCGTCGTTCCCTTTTCTCTTATTTAACCCCGATAACAAGCCCAAGTAAAAAAAATAGCCAAGAAGAAATGCCAAGCGTCTTGAAAGTTCAATTTCCCCTTCTCTTTTTCTTTTATGTCCAGTCAAGCCTCAACCTTGCGTCGCAAACCTCTTTTAAGTACTTCCGTACTGCCAACTTTCCGCGCGCGACAAATTGTTAGTGCAACCTCCCACAGCCCCCACTAAAAATGTTAACGCTCCCCCAGGCCACAGCACAAAAGGCCACCGTGCACTCCAGACGCTGTTAGCGCCGTCTCCTCGACCGTTTTCAATTATGCACACCGCCAAGACCTTATGCCTGCCCACCCGCTCCGTTCTCTCCCCCCCACTGGCCTGGACCCACTACTCCGTTATGTGCCTCTTATCCCCGACAGCTCCAAACGGAGATCTCGCATGCGCCATCATCCAGCCACATCCACCACCCCCTTCCCACCCATCCACGGTTCAACAACCAAGCCCCCCATTCACCCCATTCACACTACCCAAGCCCTACCCAAAATTCGCATCAAAGAGGTAACTTCGGTAGTATACCCCATGTATCAAACCACGAGACAATCCCGAATCATGAACCCCACATCAAAGCTCAAATCTTCTCACGGCGTTTATCATCAACCAGACAGATCACTCAAGCCACACCGATGATACCTCAAATCTTGTTAAACAGACAGCAAAACCACTGCCTTTTTATTGCATAATTATTATTATGCCTTTCATTCAAAAGCTATCTAACCCCCCTCTTTAAGCACAATCCATAGCCCAAGCTATACACAACCAAACCCCCCTGTCCACAACCTCGGGTAGGTATCCAAACAAATCCTTCAATACAGCCCAAAAATATCCGCTCTGTGTCAGCTACCCCCCAAAAATCCCATAATCCACCTGAAAATCTCTGTGACCCCTTTCACTGTCCATAGATCTCAAAATCAAACGCTTTCCTCCCTCCAAAAAACTGTTCCCCTTTCTGTCCGAGATTCCCCCCTTTCCAACTACCACCCTTAAAAATGTTGCACAAACAACCAACCCATGGGTATCTCGAAATGGAGTGATGACCAAGAAAAAAAACTGATAAAACAGAATGCCAAACCCAAAACGATACACAACTGCCTCCCCTCTTCCAAAACCAAAACTCATCTTAGTTCTCCTGAGAAAACCCACCATCCCCCTGGGGGAAAGGAGTATTATGTACCAAACACCCCAGACACTCGCAAGAGTTGTCACACGGGCACATATCCAGCGTTCCCACGCACAAGGCCGAAATGGGCAGGTTGACAAAGTAGTAATCCAGTGCCGTCAGCTCCTCCTCGTTTGACAGGGCTGGCGAGCCCTCGTTCGGCGGTGTGAGGGCACTCGATGGCGTGTCAGATTCGTGATTGGCGTTCGACCTCGGTGCCTGCGCCTGTACCTGCGTCTGAGATGGTGGCAGCTCCGGCCCGTTGGGAACTTCCATAGGACTCGCCAGATTGAGAGGGTTCGCACTGGGGCTGGCATTGGCACTGGCATTCGCGCTGGTGCTCGCACTCCCGTTGTTGCCGTGGCTGCTGTTGGGGCTGTAGGCGTTCTGCACATACTGAAGCATTTGCGAGTTGAAAGGGTGAGCCAAGCAGCCAACACACTGGCAGCCCTCACCGCAGCCGCACTCGTGACTGTTTCCTTCCATGACCCCTTGGTTCCGATTGGGAGCGGTGGGAGAAACGGGCGTCTCATGTTGCTGCTGCTGCATCTGTTGCCAGATGGTCGGGTTGATGGGCATTTGCCATGAGCCATACTCGGCAGGATAGGTAAACACAGTCTGGCCAGGAAACTGGAACGGCTGATGATGGTGCATGTTTTCCATCTTGATATCGACCGGGGTCTGATACTGTGGCATGAATCCCTGACTAAAACCCGGCTGAGAGGCTGCCTGCATGGCGCTGGGGCTCATCTGGGGTATTTGAGGGGGTTGTGAGGATTTGCTGCCGCAACAGCCGCCGTCTCCGCCGGACGGGGCTCGCTGTGGTTGAGGCGGTGGCATGTTATTCGGCATCTGCTGCTGAGGAGGAGTGGGAAGAGGAGCCGGCACTGGAGGAGCAGGTGCCTGGACAGGGGGCGCCTTCTTGCCGCCACCGCAACAACTCCCACCGCCCGAAGCTCCGTTCGGCTTGGCCATCGGCGATGGCTCAAGAATAGGAGGAGGAGGAGGCGGCGGAGGTGGTCCGTTGAATGCCTGCATCTGTGGGTGAGGGCCGTCGACAAAAGCGGGAATAGGTACTGGTGAGACAAAAGTCCCGTTCAGCATCGGAACAAATCCGCCATTCTCGGTCTTGATATGCTGCGGGATTTGAATATGCGGGGGATAGTGAGGTGGTGGTGGCATATGTGGCGGCATGTTTAGAGGCATATTGTATCCCATTGGGCCACCGAAATCCGGCGGTGGTGCAGGCACAAATGAGTCCCGAGGTCCCATGGGCATCATTCCCATCGGATGTCCAAACGTCGCCTCCCTTGGGCTTACCATGGCCACACCATGCACTCCGTTTGTGATTCCAATCATTCCATTGCCATTGGGAGACGTGATGAGATTGATAGAGTTAGGATCCATCCTCTCCAGGTTCGCAGGCGCAAACGATTGCCTTCGGCTGGCTACCTTGGAACCCGAACCTGACTTGGTTACTCGGTTCGAAGAGGTGCGTGATGCTGGTGAAATGGGTGTATCGACTGGTGAAGGGTCGAACTCGGAGCTAGTAGCACTGTCGACAGTCCCAGCTGGACAATGGCACTTTTGCTTCTTCGGAATGGCAACCCTCACGCCGCCGCATACACACGGCTTCCCAGGTGGGCAGGGACAGGTGCTCAGGGGGCGACCAGGCTTCCTCACCGGCACCATCACCCGCTCGTTGTAGTGGTTGCATTTCGTGGAGCGATGGCCGCGAATGCATGGCCCGCTATGTCAAGACATGAGCGTCAGCAAGGAAACACGTCCAGATGTGTCACACAAGACGACCGCTTTCAACCTCCATCCGTACACGATAGCCAAGATATCGGAGCACAGGGAGGTGGGACAAACAGAAAAGCAAGACATACCAGGCCATTTTTTGTCCATTTATAATAGGCATTTTGTGTGTGTGTGTGTGTGTTTGAGAGAGAAAGATCTGTTCTGTTTCTTGCTCAGGAATGTTTTCTGAGGCGTTCAAGGTTTCGGACGAAGCCTGTGTCCCAACCGTTGCTGGCGACAATGTTGTGAGTGGAATAAGGAAGAGCGAGCTTGCAGCTCATACCGCCGCAGGCAGTGACAGGGCTGGCAAGCAATGAGTTGAATAGAGAGGTTATCACCAACACTTTGGTTGAAACAACTGAAAGGTTCCGTGTGGTCGGATACAATGTAGCTTGTCGGATGCTGCCGAGGGTCTGGTTGAGGCAAAGCAAGCTGGCCAGAGCTGAGCAGAATTTCCTGTTTATACCGCGCGCTGTATTGCCACGGATGAAAAAGATCGAAGGATCGACACCCTATGCTTGAGGCTCTCCCAACGTTCTAGAAGCTCCAAGAGCTGAAACCGACAGACTCTCGAGGCCAACAGGCGGTGGGACCAGGATGAAGTAGACCGTCAGCGAGAATGTCGAGACGGAAAGCAAGACGAACTGTCAAGCCGTTGACGGTTGAGGTTGGCAAGAGTCAGGACTGTGGATGAATCTTGTATAGCGACTCAGCGGATCTGGAGAGAGAGAAAAGGCACCCAGAGGTTTGTGGAAAGTCCGAGCGGATTTAGTCTGTCCCGTCAGCAGCTCCAACAAGAAGAAGAGGTCCCCCAACTGGCACGCGATGTCAGCGGCGCTGGCCCGCAGCTTAGGCACAGGCACGGGGCTTTTCGCTTCTTGGGTTTTGGCGGTGGAAGGTGGACGAGGTACCAGAGTTGGCTCGGCAGTTAGAGTTGAGCCGAAGGGGACGGAACGGTGGTCGGTCGTAGGAGAGCCGACAAAGAGATTGAAAGATAAAAAAAGAAGAGGAAATCCAGGTCCCAGGGTCACGCCATTCTAGGGCCGGCGCCGGTGGTTCTGCTGGAGCTTGGGACCGCTGGCTGGGTCTCTCTCTCTCTGTCTGTCTACCTTAAGGTGAGTGAGAGATGGAAGATGCCGGTGAGCTACCTAGGTAGATAGGTAGATAGGTACAGCAGTGCTTGGAGCTGCTGCTGGCCTGGGACGAGGGCTGGGCCGGAACTGAGCGAGGTATGCGTAGAGCGGAGAGGCTGCTGCTGGGCTGTCGGGGGGCTTGGATAACAATGGGGCAAAGATTTGCTCGCTAGGTACGGGTGATACTGTGGTGTAGGTTGCAACCTGGAGTGCTGGAGTCGGTTGAGTTTCCTGAGGAAGAGGCACGGGTGGAGAATGGGTTTCCGTCGTCTGATCCCGGAAACAACACTGGCTGCTACAACACAACTGTCACCTGTCACAGTCCAACAAAAGTCGAATTGCGTCGTGCTGTAGTCTCTGCAGCCATTGCTACTCAAGGCCACGGCGAGAACTTCTTGGGTCAGGGGCCTTTCCCCGGGTCTTGATGAAAAACAACCCATAGCTCTTGCAGATATGGGTGGGTGGCCGTGGCTTGGGATGGGAAGGTGCCAAAAGTGGGGTGCGCAAGTTTTTAGTCAGCAATATAACCACCCACGTTGGTCCAGCACTCCAGCCAAGGACCACTTCTACCGTGTAAAGCTGGTGACTAAGCTTTACCTTTGAGATACACAGTGAGCTGAGAACATGCCATAAGATTCAGATATCTCCGTCATGTTAATCATTAAAGACACTAAACTCGAGATAAACACGCCCAACACTTTCTCACAACGTGCACCTCAATCATCCACCAAAAGATAGGATGGCACGACGCATGACTGACCCCAACTTGATCGATGGCTTGATGTGAAATGCACAACATACCTTATTAACCCTAAGCTAGAGACTTGCTACATGTAAAGGCAGTATTGGCTGGCACAAATCCGGTATTTCTTTTTCAACATGGCTTGATGGAACGCAACCCAACAACAGCCAAGGAGCGGGCAGGTTGGGGGGACAGCGCGGGATCTGCTCTACACATTTAGTAATTGGCCCTTTCTTGGAGACGCCCTCTGACTGTCGAGTACTACCTTGCCATGCTTGCTGTGATTGCCTCCCTCCAGACTCGTTCAGCTATTCGCAGACTTGCGTGACTTGGTGCTTGGTATGGGCGGAACGCATGAACCCAACCCCAATAGTGCCGTTCCTCTGCCGCCCTTTCCTGTCCCAACCCCGTGGATAGCGAATGCCTCGCATAATGTTACGCGAGCCGTGGGTGGGTAGCACTGCCGAGCATTGCCTATTTCCCCTCTGCATTCACGCTTGAGACCTGACGATGTGATGTGGGTGGCGGCGGCGGCGGCTGCCATATGAATACATAGGGGGCCAAGTCAAAGAGGTACTTTGATCTCTTGGCGATCTAATCTTATCTTCCCCAGATACGCCTCCTTTTGTCAGGTGCCCGTCTCATCAGAATCGGACCCCGCAAACATGTCGACTGCGCGCATCCGCTTCTTTATCGGCGCAGCTTTCGTCGTGGACATGGAAAAGCCTCCTATAATTTTGGTCTCCACCTTGTCTGCCGGTGGCTCTGTAGTTATCTGTTCAGACATCTTGGAATCTCCGCTGATTCCGTCCTCGTCGTCATCATACGGGACGCCATCCAGGTCTAGGTCCGAGAATTCATCCAGCACTGAGGTGTAGTACATGTAAGGCGACTGGAGCTCGACATCACCATCGCGGGATTCCAGAACATCCTCCAGGTAGTGGTCATTTTCCTCGTCCTGGTCTGTCGATAGCTTTGTCGAGATCGGCAAAAAGCCGTTATCCTTCTCTTTTTCGACGGCTTGTGTCTCCACCGGCTTCCACTTTCCTGCCTTTTGTTCCGCCTCGCCAACGTCCACCGGTTTCTTTAGAGCAGGCGGATTGTTGAAACTGTTGACGAAGTACTCGTGGGTCTCGACCGGAAACACGCACCATCCCTCCCAGAGGCTTAGTACCAATTCCACGCTGCGCTTCCACTTGTCGGCTCGGAACCGGCCCCAGCCTAGCTTCTCCACCATCATTCCCAGCTTCTCGAACGTCCTGTGAGCTCGAAGCGCATTCTCAAACAGTTGACGATAACGCCATGCGTGGCGGATACCACTGGTGGATGAAGACGACAAGATGTCACTGACCACATAAAGGCCGAGAAGCGACGCTGCGCTAGTGTCAAGTCCACCGGGACCGAGTTTGTCGTCTGGAGCAGGAGATGCATCACGGGAGCCCTCGTCCTTTTCTTTCCCACCACGTTTGTACTCTGGATTGGCCGAGGTGTACGCAAATGGCTGCTCGACATTGGAAACAATCATTTCGACAATTTCATCGGCTCCTCGGCTGGCGTGCGTGATGGCAAACGTAGCTATCCGTGCAATGTCTCCTTTCCTGGTCTTGGAAAGTGTTGTTGGTAGTCGAGATAGCAGGTGGGATAGCTTTGACTTTTCAATGGGGTTCAAGAATGTGTCTTCTTGCTCGTTGTGCTCTGTCTGGCGACCTTGATCGTCGTCGAAGTCCTCGTCTTCGGAAGAATCATACTCGGGCTCTGAGACAAACTCATCAACACCCGTGACATATTCGTAGGCAAGCTGTTGTTCTGGCGCTTTCCAGGCATGGCTTCCTTCAAATAAGGGCCAGTACTTGGCCTTCTCGGTGGACTGCAGACCCGTCACAATTTCCCATAATCTCCAGCGGTACCAGATACCACCTTCACTTCGCGCATCCCATAACCATGCCCACTTTTCCTCTTGTTGCACGTCCGGGCGAGACATGAGAAGGGCTTCCAGTTGTGGCCCATGTTCCAGAACCGACTCAATAACTTTGTGTATCATACGAAGCTGCTTGATATCCCGTGGCGGGGTAACCGGAACGTGAAGAATGCCACTCCGGTTGACGGGACCACCCATGGGAGGACCATAATGGGTAGGAGGCGCATATCCGCGATGGGAGCTCATCAACTGCGGACCATGTGACCTCGAGCTTTCCTCAACCTTCTTTGCCCCGAATGGATGTGATACCACTGTTGTCGAAGGATGCAGAGCTGTAAGACCTGACGCGATGGCGGCCGAGGAGAGATGTCTGTGCAAAGAAAGGAAGAAACCAAAGCCTAGATAACGATTCTGCAGCGCGCTGACAGCAGCATCAATTTCAGCAGCCGGGGTTTCCTTTGACAACGTCACTATGGCTGATATCGACTTTCTCTCCGTGCTTCGGTCAGCACCGGTTGGTCCCGCTGGTGGCACAATCTTGACATCTTCCACGGTCAAGTTTGCTGGTATCAGAGACTTGATGAATGCGGGTGATCTCCCCGGTGGCAAGTTGGACAAACGCAGGGTAGGTCTCGAAGCGGCCTTCTCTTCAGCACGCCCAGAAACAGCTGTAGTCTCCCCCTCATCATCACTAGCCTCAAAGGCTTTGGACACGGTCAAGGATCCCGCATCTCGTTCTTCAAATCCCGGCCTGTCCCAGGTCCTGCCCCTCTCTCGATCCCGATCTTGCTGAAAGCCATCGAATGTTCGCTTCTTTCCGTATGACGACGGGGGAGGTCCCAAGCTCCCAGGACCACTCTTCAACGAGGGCCCTGAAGGAAGCCCGAAGTGTCGCTTGCCTGCACCACCTCCAAATGGTCCCTGGTTGTTGAAGGCTGGGCGAGTTGGAGGGCCGTTTCCGAATCTCGATGAGTGGTGAGAGCCCCGGGTGAAATTATCCTCTTCTTCGTCGCCGCCAAATTCCTTTTGGAACTCTGCAAGGGCAGCTGCTGTCTCGGCCTCTTCGCGCAGGCGCTTTGCCTCGATCTCGGCTTTTTGCTTCTCGAATGCTGACTTTTCCTTTGGCTGTTGAAGTTTCGCCTGAACATCAGGAAATTCGGCAATGTTGTTGGTCGACATGTTTCGCGTTTTGCCTGCGCATTGCTGTGTGACGAACCACGATTGTTTGCAAGATGATAATGAGGAGATTCGAGGTTGGCACCTTGACGGCGACGGTCAGAGCGTTCCTGGCTTGGCATGGCCCGTGCACTTCACTCTCCAAGCACCTTGAGGGCCACGAGGGCTCACCTCCAACGAAGAATGGAGGAGATGTGAGCGTCAATGTTTGAGGACATCATCTGAACGGCAAAATCATGTGTAAAATTACGGGGCATCAGAATTTTTGAGTAGCTCTAATTTGCTAAAACGAGATATTGATCACGAGGAAACTGACGTATTTCTTGGACAACACGCGGATATCACACCATATTCAGATCATGATCGAAGATCTGCCAGACTGGACATTCCGTATGGCAAGATCTTGCAGGAGTATGGCCCCTACAAACGAATTCAAGGACTTACACTACTTTTGTTGTTGATGCTGATCGTCTTCAGTAACCAGCCACATCTATCTATCCGGTGGCACCTGGCTGAAGAAAGGTCACAGCACGCTCAGTTCCCGTTACATGAAACAGACATCTGGAGCCAACCGGTGGTTATACAACAATTCCACTTGTTGGAAATTACAATGAGACCAAAACATTGTGTTCACACCTGTGCGACCTGAAAAGGGCGGGATTCTGGAAGTGATGGACCAGAAGTTAGAACAGTCTGATAAAAGGGCGTAGTCTAACCGTATATGGAAACTTACGGAGAAGGCATGTCGATATCCCAAATCCCGAGATAAACCGCAGCGGGGTCCAAACGGTTCAACAGAAGATATATCTATGCCCAAAGGGTATAACTTTTCCCTTCCTATCTCCAATAGTTACCTACTTTATCTTTCCCGTCTCAGTGAATCGATTCAGATCGGCATCCCTTTCCCTATCTCTGTGGACAGACAGGACAGCCCTTGCTCTCGAAAAGAGTCTCGTGCACGCGTTGCCAGCTGTCTCGGCTGCGTAATTAAAGTTTGGGCTCGCTTCAACTCTGTCACGGTTATTATTCTCCAGCCATGACTTGCTCCCTTCCTCAACATTCTTCCTCTTCCACCCACAACAACAACAACACCACCACCACCAACCCCCCGTCCTCCATTCTCATCGTTGGCTCAGGTCTCTTCGGCCTCACCACAGCCTACTCCCTCACTCGTCGCCATGAGTTCACCAACACCTCCATAACTGTCATCGACAGGTCCGACCCCTCCTCACAATCTACATTCCCATCCCCCGATGCCGCGTCCATAGACACGAGCCGCATCGTCAGGGCAGACTACGCCGACCACGCGTATGCCGCCCTGTGCGATGAAGCTCAGCTGCAATGGCGCCAGCAAGACAAGCCCACAGACCTCGGCGCTCAAGGCCGTTATTACGAAACAGGCCTCATCGTCGTTGGCGATGACACCTCTCCCGCGCCAGTCGCGGACCCTCCCGTGGAGAGTGACGTGAGTGAGTCTTCCCACAAGAAGCTGACCGGCATGGACTATGCTCGCAAGAGCTGGGAAAACGTCTCATCGCTGGCCTCCCGCAACCCGGCACTCGCTGAGCGCATCCGCGAACTCCCAAACGCCGACGCGATCCGCGAGGTTCTCGGGACCGGTGGCAGCTCAGGAGCTTGGGGATACATCAACAACAACAGCGGCTGGACAGACGCCGGCGCGTCGATGGCATGGCTCTATGAGCAAGTCAGACAAACCGGACGCGTCAGTTTCGTTGCCGGCACAGTGGAGTCTCTGGAACACGATGACACCAGTGTAACAGGAGCGAAGCTGGCAGATGGACGCGTCTTGACCGCGGACCTTGTCATGGTGGCGGCAGGGGCATGGACAGGAAGCCTTGTCGACCTTGAAGGCCAGGCCGTGGCCACTGGCCAAGTGTTGGGGTACCTCGACATTACCAAAGAAGAACAAGAGATACTCGGCAAGATGCCCGTCATCCTCAACCTCTCCAGTGGTCTCTTCATCATCCCACCAACCAACCGCGTCCTCAAGGTGGCTCGCCATGCCTATGGTTATACCAACCCACAAACCCTGGCTATCCCTCCCCTTCCCGTCTCACCAACCGCGAATAGCAACCGCGTCGTCTCGATTCCCCGGACATCACTCAACGATCCCAACCTCTGCATCCCTGCGGAGGGTGAAGCTGACCTCCGCGCTGCTCTCCGAGAGATGGTGCCGCTGCCTGGGTTGGTGGACCGGCCCTTCACCAAGACGAGATTGTGCTGGTACTCCGATACCAGAACAGCCGATTTCCTTATCGACTACCATCCCCACTGGAAGAACCTCTTCGTCGCGACAGGGGACAGCGGCCACGCCTTCAAGTTCCTCCCCGTCATTGGCGACAAGATTGTGGACTGCATCCTGCGGGAATGCCCACCCGAGTTCAAGGAAAAGTGGGCTTGGAAAGAGGGGGAGGGAGCCAAGGCATTGTTCACAGAGGATGGCAGCAGAGGTGGAAAGCCTGGGCTGGTTCTGGACGAGGAGCTCCTCAAGGCTGCGCAGGTTCTGCCTGCAGTGTGAGGGGTAGCTTTGCGATGGAGGGGCACAGCCTGTGGTGCCACGGTACCTATGATGGAGGGGTAAAATAGAGACACGACAGGGCGTGTAGCCTTGAAAAGGGGCACAGCGAGACACAGCATGGAACAAGATACGGAAGGAGAGCAAGTCGATCAAACCGTACATGTCACACAAAGTAGGGCAGAGCACACACAGTGCGTGCTAAGACTTTATTGTCAAATAAGACGATGGTATTGATAGCCTTGTTGCAAAAATAACAAACCCGCGACTAAGAAACGCCGGAGCTTCTTTCCGTCTCAAATAAAAACAGTGCCCCCAGACCATCTTCTTCTCGCCTTTGATTTGCGAAGGCCCAACTGAATCTCACCATCCAGTTGTTTCTTATCCCTCGCCGAGCTCGGAATACCGATGCTGGAAAGCTTCTTTTTTTGTTCCCCTTTGTGAGAAAAGAAAGCTCAAGGCTTGTCCTCTGTCTGTGTGCGGCTGTAGGTTTCTGCAAAAAGAGAGCCCCAAACCAACCAATCGTCTCTTGTGATGTGCAAAATCGCTGGGTGTTGTTATTTCCCAACGTTGCCATGCACCTCGAGTTTTGAGGGGTCATGTTCTTCATCGCAGGTGCTTGTCTTTTCTTGTTGCCGTTGAGAACCAACAACAATCGAGTGAGCCGAAGCAAAAAAGAAACAAGCACCGCTTGTTCTGTGATGAAGAATATCCCATGATGTCAGGCGTCGGATCATGTCCCAGATCCACCCGTAATCCCCCAAATCTCTCTCGCTTTTTTTTTTTCATTCCCACCACTGGAAAATAAAAAAATCTTGATGATCGACAAACCCCCGAGATAGAGGGGGGCCGCGGCGTGGGAAGGTCTTTTCTTGCTCTCTTTTTTTTTGGTTGTTTCGTGCATTCATGTCGTTCCCAACGCCTCTTCGTAGCCCGCTCAAATCCCAGTTGTCATCATCCCGAGCCATTAAAACAACGACGGCGGCCAACAAAAAGAAAGAGCCGGGTCCCCTTGTGCGCTGCGCAAAGAAAAGAGGCTCTGACTTGCTCTAGGCCAATCCGTCGAGTTGTCGCGCGCGCCATCTCAAAAAAAATCTATGTACTATAAACCCCAAACTGGGGTAAAGAGGTCAAATCCGCGCGTGGATCCTTTATCGTCTGTCCCCCGATTGTTGATTCCCCCGGAACGCCGTTGCAATGCTGACAAGAAAAAGAAACAGAAACAGCAAAAATACATGTTTGGGTGACCGAAAGAGGCGAAACCGACAAGCGGCTTTGTGCTAGTCGCCAACGGTCGGTAAGGAAGTGCTTTTTGGGGTATGATATTCGTGATACTCGTTCGCGGCCAGGGGGGTTTTGGTGAGGTGAAGTGGGGTAATGTACAAGTCGTTCACATGGATGACCAAGGCGAGGTGCAAGGTCGCACACTCCGACCGGTCCGCGTGCCAGGCGCAATGATGAGACGAAATCTACATCTTGCGGAAATCTGGCGGAAAAGTTAGTATCATGACGTCATCAAAGAAATGGACCATCACATGGCAAAACATACCCTGCAGCACGGGATAGATCATCTCGAAAGCTTGATAGATCTCCTCGCGAACTTTCGCGCCTGTGAGAACAATCTTGCCGCTGACGAAGATGAGGAGCACAATCTTGGGCTTGATCATGCGGTAGATAAGACCAGGGAACAACTCGGGCTCGTAAGAGCTGAAGTTGTGATGCTTGGAAGCCAGACCCTCGAGACGGATCGGAAACTTGATGTCGCAAGACCCCACAATGTTCTGGATCTTGAAGTCGGTGAACTTGGCGTTGAAACCAAGCTTCTGAATGATACGGGCATACTTGCGGGAGGCGAGCTTGGAGTCATCCTCCGACTTGGCACCAGTGACGACCATCTTGCCGGAAGCGAAGATCAAAGCGGTGGTCTTGGGTTCACGAATACGCATGATGACAGCGGCGAAACGCTTGGGGTTGTACTACAGCATGTTAGACCTGGGTTGGCAAAATTGTTGACGATGAGGTCATCAAGCAAGGCCGCTCAAAAGAGCTGTCTGCCGAGACCAGATCGCAACACGTACCTCAGCATTGCGAGCGTGGAGCGCAATTGTCTTCAGGTCCAAACGGCAGTCAAGATTGACAGTCGCGACAATGTTCCTTCGGATGTTAGCCCACAGTTTACTTGCAGTGCATTGCAGAGGTGTTCCTACTGAAGAGTGGGTGTGATACCACTAGGTCCAGTTGAAGCGGCGCCCGGCGTCGCAGCGGGGGTCGCGGGAGTCACCCCAGCACCGTTGGTGGTTTGGACACCCGACTGCTGTGCGCCATTGGCGACAGTGCCATTGCCCGCGACCGACTGACCGAGATCAGCATGGCCGGTAGGGAACGAGAGAGAACCGGGAGCAGTGAAAGCCTTGGCCTGAGCAGCGCTCGTGGGGTGGGTTTGAATGGCATCCATGACTGCGGTTCTGAGATGTCAAAGCGACTTTTAAAGGGCTTTGTTTGCGCGCGAACTAATCTGCGGGGGAGAGCTGTTAGATTACTTCTTGAAGCGTGCAGATTGTGACTTTGCGCAGAGAAAAGAAAGTGCGTTGTGGTCGCAGTCAAATGCCAGTTTGCGATCTCCCGGTGTTGTTTGGCGTAAAAGTTGGAGGGGCGTGAGAAGTGGCCATTAAATAGTTGAGCGGTCGAGAAAAAGTGGGTCCGAGGGCGGCGGTGGGGGAATGGCAGGCAGTTTGCGTTGTTGTTGTCGTCGTCGTGGTCGTCGAGGCAGCGGGAGCAAGAGCAAGAGCAACGTGCAAGAGCACGGAAGTGAATGGAAACAGGAAGAGGTGAATTCTTACCAGAAGATGGGAGATAAACAACCTAATGTCTCCCCCTCGACTACTGTTCGCCGACTTGCACCGATCGGTAACCCGTCAAGACCTCTCGACCGTCGACCAAATGGTTTGCGATAGCGAGAATGAGAACGAGGTGATGTGATGTGATGTATCGAGATAGTCCACACTTTCAAGCACACGGCAGAGAGAGAGGGGTCTTGTCTTCGTCGGGGAAGAGCTAGCAGCAAATATGCACTGTGACCTGTGCAAATGATCTTTGTTTTTTGATTAAGGTGGTCGACGACGATGGAATCGATCGGGTTCCTGTATCGACCGGGTCTAAATGAGAGTATTGGCTGTGCGTTGTGGCTACACAAGCAGAGGTGTGAAAAAGAAAATGGGGAAGTTATCACGACAGCGCAGTTCGTCGGGGTTGGCGACGGTTGCTTACGCTATGGTGCGGGAGTGTGGCTGGAGGAGAATATGTGGGGCGGCAGAACCGAGCAACTTCCTCCAGAGGGCGAGCGAGGTGGGCGATGGTGCCTTCTTAAATATTTTTTGTCTGCCAGCCGTGTCTGCTTGCCTCAGGCCAACAAGAAAACTCAACCAGCGAATCAGCGGGCGGGGGCGGCACACACGGGCCTCCTTTACGCCCCCTAAGTAGCGGTACTTTGTGCATCCCCACAAATCTAAAACACGCCCCCCCTTGTCACTGCGCCGTCACGAAGGGCCCTTTGCTTCCTCTTCTCGCTGCGTTTTATCACCCAAAAATATTCCATGATGGGAGCATTCTTCTCCTTTTCCCTCTCCAACACAACGATGTAACAACATGCAACAAGAACGACATAGACCACCGCTGGCCTTATCAACCGCCATTCCTCTGTATGGCCAAGTTCTCAGCCATCGCGAGCCTGGCTCACAACCTTGACAGCAAGCTTTTTTCACGAGACTCCCCGAATGATGAGGACATGATCGCCACTGCCAAAACCAAGCCATGAAATCTCTGTGGCATCTCTCCATCACAGCCCAACCGCCAGAAACCGACGAGCTTCCACCCACGCCGGCGTACACGGTTATCGCACATGAACAATGGTCTTTGGATACGAGCAAGGTTTCTTCCAGCAGGAGCCACAAGCCATCACGCGAGCCAAACCAAAGAGCCACAGCGGCCTTTTGAACCGACTTTTATCTTTTGTTGAGTCCAGGCGGTTACACTTCCGCTGGTGATGACGCACATCGACCTCTTTTACCATAACAGCTCTATTGTGGCTACCGCCAGGCATGATGAAAATCTCGAAGCTTGTGGGAAGTGGGACTCGATGACGGACGGCTACCACCTCACCTTGCGAGCACCCCCAACTCACACCAAGCCATGTGCATCACGGCCCGATCAACACCATCGGCATCATGGCATACCGAAACCTCAACATTGCACGGACTCGAGGTTCGACATTTGATGTTGCACATCTTGACAGCTTTGTCCAAACCGAGTCCCAGTCCAAACAAACGGCTGTAGCTCGCATCCCGGCAGAGGGCTCGGGCGCATTCGCTGTCCGGCATCTTGCCTGAAGTACCGGTACATGTCCCACCCTCACCCGAGCCACAGGTGGGCCGCCCTGTTCAAGCGATGACTCACACAACAAGAATTGCGCAAACAGAGGAACTTTGACCCCGATGCGAACAAACACCATGCCGATATAGCACTGGATTCTTGCCAGTCGTTGTTCTTTTGCTCTTCTTCTGCATCCCTTTGGGCTTTTTGATTTTTATCTCCCGTCCAGCGGCATCGCGCACCCATCGTCATTTCATTTTTAGGATCGACACCTGCACCAAGGTGGCCAAGGGGGCCTAAAATTCAGCTGCGGGTCAACCGCGCCACCCACTCACGTTCAACCAAAGAGAGCCGACCACAACCCAACTGCTTCTGGCCTCTTCCTCCTGTTTCTCTCTCACATGGCAGCGTTGTGTCGACTTGGACAGGAGGAAGCCATGGATGCACACGATCCGAAAAGGCGGGCTCCATCAGGCTACAGGCTGTCCGCATGAGGTCCTTGGGAAAAGCTGAGATGGTTGGCACGACTCATTGGTTCTTGATTGTTGCTTTTTTACACTATCATGCGTCTGTCCGGCATCCAGCATCAACCATTCGTTGCGATAAGGGGATGGCGTTCTTGTTGGGCTGCTTGCTAAAGCCACCCCGCCGTGGGCGACAGTGTCCGAGGCACGGGAGGAGTGAGGATGCTGATTGGCTACATCGTGATTTCGCAATTTTGGCGTTTTCACCTTTGCGGCGCGTGTGGGCAACGCGTCACGATTGCAACACCATAATTTCCCCATCACCAAGTTCGGAAGACACAAAATTTGGACCATGTCGGTTTGCTCATGATGATGAGGGCTCTGTGTTCAGGTGTCATTTAAACTTTGAGCCGGATCCGGTGTCACGGCACGGGGTTAGGTGAGTCGTACCATGGTCTGGATTGACTGTTATCACTGGCGCCGGGCTTGTTGAAGCCTGTGTACGAGGAGTCATCCTTCCGATGCTTTGGAGGCTCTTGGTTTTGGCAAACTAATAACCCACAGAAATTCGAGTCTGGTAGGTTGCATCTCACTTGTGCATACTCCGGAGCATGAGCCATGGTTGGAATGAGCGTTGGCTAAAACCTACCGAGTCCGGCATTTATGCTAGATATGTTGATTTGTCGGCATGTGGTTTGCTTTATCAATCAGCACTTTACAGTTTGAAGACATCTCTTGGCAGATATCTCAACACAACTTGTTTGTTTCGAGCGGAGATTCTCCTGCTGTTTGTTGCCTGTAAATTCCAATGGCTTCTAAGAGAGGATGAAAGGTCTATCTTTCTTTCCAGGCTGTCTCCCCAGATGTGGACGAGCAAGTCGATCAGCTCTCTGCTGCAGCAAAGCAGCTACTCCTGCACATAACAGTAAAGTCTATTAGAGTCAACGACTGAAGCCAGATGGTATTATGTGAATATTTGGCAGGACTATGTATTAGGTATCTCCTTGGACTGTTTTTCTGCTCAGAGCCTCAGAGCTCAATGATGGTGCCCCACTTTATGGCCAGGATTTAAATGGGAAGCAGGTGCTGGCGGGTCATGTGAGTCGCGGTTGCCTCGCGTCGCTCCTTGTCCCGGGTGGATTTTTGAGACGCGTCTCGGCCACCCACGCACACATCCACACATCCACACAAGCCACAGAGCACCACCACTCCGGATACCACCACCACTCCGGATACCACCACCAGCTTGGATAAACGGACTTCCACGGTCCACCACTTGATGCATACCATCACCGACACGCGCGCTGCGACACTTTGCTTTCAACATGGCAGAACAGCATGAGAGGCCCCCGTTGCTCGCCGATTGCGCCATTGCTTTCGTGCAAAGCAAGCAGCTATCGAGCGCACTGATCTCGGTGGTTCGTCTGTTGTCCAGCTTCGTCCGAGTCCCCAGGCAACTAACACAGCTCGCAGCTATCCGAAGTCGTAAGAGAAAATGGCGCCGAAGTACTAGAGCCGAATCGCCAGGGCAAGATTCAATTCGAGAAAGCCACCCACATCATCTCCAACACGATCGACTTTGAAGGATACACCGAGTCGCTGGCCTCCATGGTGCCCGTGGTCAAGTCGGACTGGATCAGAGTCAGCGTTCACCGTAGGAAGCTGGCACAGCTTAGGCCCTATTCACCCGACCCGCGCATGATATTTTCGAGTGTGACCGTCACTTGCGCCGACATTCCGACGCTGGACAAGGAGACGATATGCGGTGGCATCTTGGCCCTTGGGGGTATGGAGTCCAAGGATCTGAACAAGTTGACTACTCATATTTGCGCTCTTACTCTGGACCACCCAAAGTGTCAGGAGGCGATTGAAAAGAAGCTGAAGGCCAAGATTGTTCTTCCTCATTGGTAGGTTTTGGTTTTACAGCTGTTGGCAAGAGCAACCTTCTGACTAATATCTCTAGGTTCGACGACTGCTTTCGTCTGGGCAAACGAATCGACGAAGGTCCATATCTCCTCCCCGACCCAGAAATCTTGCGCATTGCCTCGGAAGAACCGGTCAAAATCCCAAGTAGCCAGCAACTTCAAGGCGCCACTTCTGCTGTGCCTAACGGCCCATACGAACCCGAAGGAGGAGAGAAGCTGGTAGTGTTTTCGCAAAAGAAGGTTTTGCTGGGTGATGACCTCCCTATCAACGCCTCGACCCGCAAGACCATTGGCGAGAAGATTACAAGAGGTGGAGGCGAGGTTGTGGAAACAGTCGAAGAGTGTAATACCTTTGTCGGTCACTACCGTGATGGCGAACAATACGTCAGAGCTTCGCAGATGGGCAAAGACGTCGGCAACTTGGCGTGGCTCTACTATTTGATTGTGTACAACGAGTGGACTTCTCCGCTTCGCCGCTTGCTTCATTACCCAGTCCCAAGAGAACCTCTGCCAGGATTTAAGGACCTCAAAATCACACTCTCAAACTATGGTGGTGAGGCCCGTATCTACCTCGAGAACCTCATTACGGCTGCCGGCGCGACATACACCAGAACGATGAAGGCTGAGAACACGCACCTCATCACTGCTCGCATGCATAGCGAGAAGTGCGAGGCTGCCAAGGACTGGAACATTGAAATTGTCAACCATATTTGGATTGAGGAAAGCTACGTTGCCTGCCAGGCTCTTTCTCTCAACGAAGAAAAGTACAAAGCGTGGCCTCGGCGAACGAATCTCGGCGAGATCATTGGCAAGACCTTTCTCGATGAGACTGTGCTCCGCAACTTGTACTATCCGGGAGGAGAGGAACGCATGGACGCGGCCGCCAAGAAGAGAAAGAAGGTGGCCGCGGCGGCGCAGAAGAATGCGCTCACCGTGGGCTTGGACAAGGACTTTGGGATCATGCAAGACTCGTTCATGGCAGATTCGAGTCCGGCGCCCGCTGCGCCAGCTACGGCAAAGAAGGGACGAAAGCCAAAGGCTGCCGCTGCTGCTACCCCAACCGCGGCCAGCTTTGCCACGCCGGCTAAGGGCCGTCATCTTCGCACTGGGAAGGAAAACGATACCCCGTCTGTCATGTCAAGTGGCAGCCGGAGTGCCAAAGCAGCCGCGCTCTCCAAACTTCAAGACTTGGCTCCGGATCTGGCGCTGTATGAGAAGGAGAGGAAGAGGCCATTAAAGGACGGGGTCTGGGGTGGTAAGAGAGCGATGGATCAGATTGACAAGGAGAGAAGCACGAGGAGCTCTAGTCCGGCTGGTCATGCTGACGAGGATGACGAGGAGGAGGACGAGACTGGTGAGACAAGCAGACCGTCCAAGAGGGCGAGACTGTCGTTGCCGAATGTTACCATGAGGATTTGCGCGACGGGCTACAAGAGATGGGTGGGGAATAAGAACTTGGAGGATGCGGACCGGGTAAGTTGCTATTCTTGACTTTGCAAATTCTCGTCAACTATTGCTAACACCTCGCAGAAAAAGCTCCGCAACCTGGGCGTCAACCTGGTACAAGATACCCAACCTTGCGACTACCTGGCCGCTCCCAGAGTTGTCCGCACCATGAAATTTCTCAAGTGTCTGGCCAAGGGCGCGGAAATAATCAACACCTCGTTCCTTGACGCCTGTCTCGAGACCAACAAGCGTCCCCCGGTCGAAGACCACTTTTTGGTTGACGAAGAGAATGAGAAGAAGTTCAACATCAACCTCGGGACGTCTGTCGGTCGAGCCCGGGCCAACAAGGGGAAACTCCTGTGGAATGTGCCGATTTATTGCACGGCAGACATTAAAAATGGAGTGGACAACTTCAAGGCCATTGCCGAGGCCAACGGGGCGATATTCAAGATTTACAGAGCTAGGAGTGGCACGACCATCAAGCCGACAACAGCAGAGGAGGACGGAGGTGCCGAGCCAGATCCTGTTTACCTGCTCAGCGGGACAACGCCAGGGGAGAAGACGTTGTGGCCCAAGTTTGAGGAGATGGCGATCAAGGGGCACTGCGAGCCGAGGATTGTGAATGGGGATTGGTTGCTGGATGTGGCGATGAGGCAGGAGTTGACGTTTGATAGGAAGTACCTGTGGAAGGGGCAGGAGGAGGGGGCGTGATGGATGTGTTGGAACGGCTGTATCATACGAGTGGGTAGCATTGAGCGAGTATGGTGAGGCGTTTTGGTGCTGTTGGGCTGGATTGGGTTACGGTTCAGGGTTATGTCTTGGGTGATGGGTTGGGTAAGTGAGAGAAGAGTGTAGTGTACATTTGGTGATTCAAGGAATCAAAGCGTAACGCATTACATCAACTGCATGCTTTTGAAGATCATCTCATGCTGGTGATATGTCTTCTATGCCTTCCGCGATCTACTATTTGACGCATACAACTATCAATCAGAAGCCTTCCCAACACTATTTCACGTCTAATAAAATCATTTATACAGCTTTCCAAAATCCCAAGAACACACAAATAAGTCTTGATTCATATGCCTCCCAACTCCATTTAACACCCACTGGTATGATTCAGACACCTCCAAAAAAAAATGCAATCAACGTATCATGATGTATGTCCCTCTCACGCCCTTCCACTAAACCCCCCCCCCCCCCCCCCCCGGCCCAATCATCAAAAGAACTTTACACCTAGGTTGTCCTCCCCGCCCATGGTCTGGGCCTTGCCCTTTTTGACGAGGACCTGTATCGCCTTGATCAACAGTTCCTGATCGAGGCCCCAGAATTCTGTTTGCATTGTCAGCACAGCCCCTTTTTAACCCCCCCCCCCGCCAACGTTTTGTGTCATTTTTGCCTGGGAATTAAAAAGAAAAAAAGGACAAAAACCTACCGCTCCCCCTCGTCCCCTCCCCCTCGGTCAGCTCATACACCGTCAGCACCCCGCCCTTATTCCCCGTCTCCTCGACCCACCTCTCCAGCAGCCCAGCCCACTCCTCCGGCGTGCGCCAGTACACCCAGACCAAGTCCCCCCCTTCCTTATCCCCTTTGGTTCCCCCCCCTCCTCCTCCTCCTCCTCTACTTTCTCCCCCCCCGGCGGCGGTGGGGGAACACCACTCCGCCCTCCCGTCCCGCCTCATAAACTCGACTATTTCTCTAATGTAGGACAGGTCGAGCCGCCTGTTGATCGCCCCGTTGTTGAAAAGGGGGTACACCGTCGCGGTGGGGGAGGCGGTGGCGTCGGAGAGGGAGATGCGAAAGATGCGGTGGTGGCGGCAGAAGGAGAGGATGAGGGAGGACCACTTGGAGAGCTGGGCGTGGCGGGTGGAGAGGTTGATTTGGGGGGTGTAGAAGGGGGGGAAGGAGTGCTCTTTGGGGAAGGGGAATGGGGAGGGCATGATGGGATGGGTTGTGGGGTGTGTGGAAAATGTGAAAGGGAAGGGTCTGGTTTGGAAAATTGGGTGATGAGGTTGGTTGGATATGTGAGGGTGTTGAATGGAGGTGTTGTATAATATGAGATGAAGTGAGTGGTGGGGTTGGTTGGCATAGAGCTAGGTAAAGAGAATGCCAAGACTTTGTGCCTTGCATGGCGGGGTGGTGGTGCGCGCGCGGCTGGCCGTCAAGGTGCACCAAATAGACATCAACATCAAAGTAAAAGAAGTCGTTAGCAACGAGATAGACGTTTGGTATTCATCAAAAATCAAGAAAGAAGAAGAGTCCCCAGCTCTACGCCTGGCTATTCCTGCAGGTTCCCATAAATATATCCATATCATGACAAAAGAGCCGCTTTCCGCGTGTCCTCCCTATCCTGTCCTGTAATTACCCAACACTTTGACAATAACTCCAATATATACATGGTAAAACCAACAAACAAAACTACATATCAATAGCCTGGGTATCATCTCTCATCTCCTCACTCCCCAACTCCTTCTCCAGCTCATCCGCCACAAAGCTCTCATACTCCTCCAGATTCTTTTGCACATGCATCTTGAACTTGATCACATCGTTCAGCATCCTCATCGTCTCGGTATGCAGCTCCTCCCTCAGCGCATTCGCCCTCAGCGTCAGCTGCTCATACCTATTTCTCTCCGTTAGCCATAAATTCTTATTCCCACACAAAACAACAACAGGAAAAACACATACTCAATATTCGTGTTCATCTCCCTCTGCTCCATCAACTGCACACTCTCACTCAGCTGCGCCCTCATCTTGGCCAGCTCCTTCTCCATCTTCTCAATCTGCGCATCGCTCGCCATCTTTTGCGCGCTCGTCATCTCCTTGGTCTTCTCATACTCCTCCTCCGCCGCCCTGACCCGATGCTGCAGCGCCTCCACCTCGTTCCTCTTATCCTCAATCGCCTCCTTCGCCCGGTCCAGCAAATCGTGGTCCTCCATCATCATGTCCAACGCCTGCTTTCGCCGTTCCGACACCTCCTTCCTCAGCACCAAGAAGCTGCTCTTAACCTCCCCGCGCAAGTCCAAATTCAGGATATGTGCCGGCTGGTACCCCGTCGTGGGGTCAGCCAAAAGCCTATCACCACCGCTCCCAGCTGATGACGATGGTCCCAGTGACGACGAGAAATCCGATGGCCCGTCATTGACCGTAACCTGCAGCTCATAGTCCTTCCCTTTAGCGTTGACAGCCGTCGCTGGTATCAGCCCAATCTGGTAAGCCACCGTATTGTACTTATCCACCGCCCTCTCCAGCTCCTCCAACCTCCTACTCGCCTCCAGCTCCCGATCCAGCACCTTCCGCTTCACGTCCTCCAGCCTCGAGTTGGCAGATTCTATCTCCCTCTGCAGACGCTCGCGGTTCCCAGTCATGCGGTCGATATCCTGCATGCTGATCCCCTGATCATCCACCGCCTTCTGCAGCCTCCTCCTCTCCTCCTCGGCCTCCTTCACCTCATCCACCAGCTTCTCCAGCTCCTGCTGCAGGATCTGATTCTTCGCCTCGTACCGGTTCGACTTCTCCGACACCAGCGTGTTGTACTCCTCAAACTTGGCCCTGTCCTCCTGCATGATCTTGAAGTGATTATCCAGCACCGCCGGGTCAGGCGTGCTCTTCTCCAGCTCCTCAATCTCCTTTTGCAGCCTCTCGTTTTCCGCCTCGAGCACCTTCAGCTCTTCATAGTACTTGGCGTTGCCCTCGTGGAATTCCGCCGCCATCCGCTCGATGTGCGGTGCCAGCGCCGCCTCGACATCCTCGTCCCCCGCGTCATCGTCCATGTTAAGCCAGTTCTGGTATGCTCGCGTCAAAAAGTTGAAGATGATGGTGTCGCCCGTGACATCCACCCCGGCTTCCAAGCAAGCCTCGTCATACTGGTTGTGAGCATACCGATCCAGCATCTGGGCCAGCTGCATCATCCAGTGCAGCAGACCCAGAAACGTGCTCCAGTTTTGCCCTCCCACGGCCGCGATCTGGGACTTTGTGATGCTCTTCTCGTAGGGGTAGCGCATCTGCTTGAGGAGCGGTGGGACTTCCTGGTCAATGTTTTTCTGGAAGCGATAGCTGGGGTCGATGCGCTTGTAGAGCCACTGGAACATGAAGTTGAAGTCCTTTTGCGTGGGCGACTTGATGAAGTTGTCCGAGAGCTTGTGGCTCATCTCCATCTCAAAGTTGTTTTGCGCCAGGTATTCGAGGAGTTCCTGTCCTAGTCGGCCCTGGTAGGATCGGTCTCGTAGGGGTCGTGGATCGCGCGGTACGCCTGCTGCTTGGGGGGCTTGTTGGAAGAAACTTTGGTGTCCACCCATTGGTACGCCCATTCCGCTGCTGGGGCCACCGATTCCTGATGGACGCGCCCGGTAGACGCTGCTGCGACGGTCATTGTCTTGACTGCTCGAGGGTCCGGGGGTGTAGTAAGACGGTTTCAGGGACGTGGTGTTGCCGCTGTTGGCGTTGTAGGCTGATACGGAGGCGCGCTTGACAGAAGACAGACCAATGTCGGCGAGGTTGGTCCCGGAGGAGGAGCGCTGGAACATGGGCTGGCTTGGACGTTGCAAAGCCAGCGAGTGGCGCGAGCCGGACATGGAGCGCGCATGGCTGGCTGGTCCGCCGATGCTGCCGATGTGGCTTTGTCGCTTCATGGCTGAGGGCGGTTGGGGGATGTTGGAGTTGAGGTTGAGACCTCCAAGGGTCTCTCGCGGTCGACGGCTCGACATGGTGGTGATGTCGAAAAAATACACTAAGGGACCGGTCCCCTGTCACACACACACCCCTCCTCTTATTTTGTACAGCGCCCTTTGCTAAGTACACTAAGATATCGTGTGGTGGTCGCTTGGCGCAAAGGATATGCCCAAACGATGGGAGAATCGGTGGTTTCGCGGATATCTCGAGAGGTTTGTCGTCGAGGTGAGCTGCAAGACCGTTTCAGCAAGTCGTTGGGCAACGGCGGCGACTGGAGCGTTGCGACAACTGGCGAGAGTGACTTTGCTGTACAGCACTTGGTTGCTGTGGTAAACAAACATGCAGGCGGGGCAATTCATTGGTCGCCCCACCGCCCGCTGCTCTGGAAGGGCTTGGCAGGTTACACGTGACGCCGGCCATTCAAATCCGGGGGAAGCACCTCTCTCAGCGCGGCAGAGTCCACTGAAAGGACAGGCAGGGGGCACGGGCCGGCATGAACCTCGGCTTCCCGCGCGCCATCGCATTTCCCAGACCGTCGTCATCAGCTCCTACTTTTTAGTCTCTTCAGCCCCGAGCGCGTGTCTTGCCAGATTCATCCATATTCCTACTCTTGACAGAAAAGGGGTTTGATCTCAAGAGGAGAGATACGAGATATACCAATATGGCCATTCGTGAGGAGCTTGTTGCTTCGGCAGCGACGTGTAAGTTAAAACACAGAGGGACAACAGGAACAAGACATCCGGATGCATGCTGATATTCCATCCCCTTCTTTTTAGTCCTGCAAGACCCCAGCGTCGCCGCGTCCCCAATCGAGAAGAAGGTTGCCTTTTTGCAAGCGAAGAACCTGACCCAGGAGGAGGTGAACGCTGCGCTCGCTCGTGTCGGCGCCGGTGTAGCGCCGCCACAAGCATACACATCCCAGGCGGTAGCCCCAGCACAACAACATCACCAACCACCCCAGCAGTACTATGGACAGCCATACCCCCCACAGCAACAATACCCCCCATACGGATGGCAACCACCACAGCAGCAAACCGTCCCCCCTAGAAGAGACTGGCGGGATTGGTTCATCATGGCCACCGTCGTCAGCGGTGTCTCATACGGCATCTTCTCGCTAGGAAAGCGCTACGTCTACCCCCTCATCGCGCCCCCGACGCCGGAACGGCTCGAGCAAGACAAGAAATCCATCGACGAGCAATTCGAAAAGACATTTGCCCTGGTGGAGCAACTGGCCAAAGACACCGAAGCCCTGAAAGCCGCCGAGACGGAACGCACCGAGAAGCTCGACTCGGCCCTCAACGAGCTCGAGACGGTAATCGGCGACCTCAAATCCGCCAACCGCCGCCGCGACGACGAGGCCCAGCGCGTGAGGGACGACGTCCAGAACCTCAAGGACTCCATCCCCCGCGCGTTGAACAACCAAAAGGACCTCACCGACACCCGCCTCAGGGAGGTCAATGCGGAGCTTAAGAGCCTAAAGACATTGATCACCCAGCGGATGAACCCCACTGCCACCTCGACCAGTGTGAACAACTACCTTCGCCCGTCTACCAATGGAACTCCTGCTGCTGCTAGCCCGGCTGTCACCCCCGCTCCTGCTCCCGCTCCTGCGGCGGCTGCTGCAGTTGAGACATCGAATAGCGCCGAGGAGCCCAAGACTACGACGTATACGGATTACTTGACTAACAACAACCGGACTGCCTCGCCTTCGCCTTTTAGCAGTGGCATGACGGCCAAGGCGTCGATTCCGGCGTGGCAGATGATGGCGAGCAAGAAGAATGCTGCTGCTGCTGCTGCTGCGGGGGGTTCGTCGGCTGCGGAGGGGGCCGAGGCGGCGGGGAGCAGCGGGAGCAGCACTGATACTCCTGCCGCGAGCTCCTAGAAGGATGAGGGTGTAGATGGTGCCTTGGAGGGCAGCAGCAGTTTGGAGGAACAGGGGGGCGATAAAGATGGAAGTGGGTGATGATTTATTGAGAACAGTCTTGGGGAAGAAAGAGCCGGTGGGATGTGATGACTGGCAGTTGGCGGGGATGAAACTAACACTGGGGAAGGGGAGTGATGAGGAGGAGCAAAGGGCGATCCTAAGACAATTTGCTCGGTGGAAGAGGCGCGGATTGGATATGATTAATGTGTACTAGTTCAGGCCTATGGTGGGAGTGTTTTTTTGTAACAGTACATTATACAGCATTATAGTGTTTTTTCTCTCTCAGACATTGTCGCGATATTTCACAGCGGGCATTATTATCAGTAGCGGAAAAGGGGGCCAAGTCAGGTCATCTCATCAATGTCAAACGGCATTATTCCATCACAGTAGTCCGACATGATATCAAACTCATGCAGGTTGATGATTCTAGCTTCTCCGGAGTCGCGGGGTGTTATAAGAGTGCGGGTTGTCCCCCCCCCCCCCCTCTGACAGACAGAGAGCACTTGACCCGACAGCTTGGGACAGACAGACAGGTGTGGTGGGTGAGTGTGGGTCTGTCTGGCCAGGCTTTCTTCGATCGATGGGTGCAAGGGTAAGTATGACTTTCCCATCTTTGTTGAGCTTTTTGGCATGTGCTGGGTTTGTCGCTTGTGGGGAGGAGGAGGGGAGGGGAGAATGGCACCACATTGGCATTTGGGCAATGCGGGATGTGCAGTAGGCTGACAAAAGGCTATACAGGTGAGACAAAGGGCTGCAAATGCGCGGGGGGAGGGAAGGGTGGGTGGCATATATCCAAGCCGAGGTTCAAGCTTTTACAGTGGTGATTTGTTGTTGGTTGTAGTGGTATGTCTGTCTCTCTCTTTCATCCCAACTTTTTGGTTTTGGTGACTGCTGGAGAGACAGGAAGAAGGTTCTTGGCGGGCATTGGTTGAGGTGCTGGGTTTCACCATGACGTTTGGATCTCACCATGTCTGCTTTGTTGGTGTAGGCTTGGTAGGCTGGGCTGGATCGATCTGGGGTGTTGAGTGTCGGTATGCACTTGCAGACGTTTGGGATGGAGGGCATCATTGGATGATGGAGGTTGGATGGGGGGGGGGACTTTTACAAAGTGGGATTTGCTTGCGAGTGGATGGATTGGGGTGTGGTGGTGGGCCAGATCTGAAAGAAGCATCCTTGTCGCTTTTCAGTAGGCTGCTACTACTAGGTACCTACTACACCCCATACGGAGGATATATTGATATATTCGACCTCGCTACTTTTTCCCTATCTCGGTTTCTCATCATTCTATTCCTCACTCAGTCTTGCCCACTCACTCCTTTTTTTCTACTCTCATATCCTTTCGATACCCCGTTCCAGTTTCTCTTCATCCTCTCTCACCACCATCACCACCATATCACCACAATGACCACCACCACCCTCCAAGAAGAAACCCTCACCGCCGCCTCCCTGGCAGGCGGCGATGTCCCCCCTACCGTCTCCCCAACCAAACCACCAACCTCTGACCCATCAACCTACAAATTCCTCAAGGCCATGCTCCCCCACCTCCCCTTACTCCTCCGCACCGCCGTCCTCCATCTCTTACGGCTCTCCCCCCAATCCCCCTACCTAGACCTCAAAACCGCCCTCATCGTCAACGTTCTCCGGGCGTACATCAACCCCCCCAACCCAAAAACCATCTCGGAAACCAAACAATTCCTCAACCGCTTCCCCAGCATCAAAGGCAAGATCTGGATCTCAACCTACACCATCCCAACCCCCACGCCCGAAACCCAATCCGCCATCCAAACCATCTTTTCCACCGCCATCAAAACCCTCTCCCTCTCCCGTCACGACCCCTCCGTCGCCAGCCCCACGATGCCAGACGTCAAGTCCGTAGAGGGCGAGTGGACCGGCTACCGCGCCAACGCCAACAGCGAGAGCCGTCTGCCATCAGGCCTGTCCCAGCGGGAGCTGTACACCGAGATGATGAAAGAAGTCACCGGGAAAAGCACCACGTTGTATTTCCACGGGGGCGCCTACTGGCTCATGGACCCGGCCACCCACCGGCCCACGACCAAGACGCTGGCCAAGGTCACCGGGGGACGTTGCTTTAGCGTGCGGTACCGGCTCGCGCCCGAGGACCCTTTTCCCGCCGCGGTGATGGACGGGCTGGTGGCTTACCTTGGATTATTATACCCTGCGGAGGGGGCTTTCCATGATCCCATCCCGGCGGGGGAGATTGTTTTTGCTGGGGATAGGTAAACCTTTCCCCCCCTTTTCTCCCTTTTCCTGTGGTTCAAACCAAAAAAACAAAAACTAATATTTTATCTTTTCTAGTGCGGGCGGGAACTTATGCTTGTCACTGTTACAACTCCTCCTCCACCTGCACCGAACCAACCAAAAAACCATCCTCTGGAACGGCCAAACGGTCGACATCCCCTTACCTGCCGGTCTGGCATTGAACTCCCCCTGGACAGACGTCACCCACTCCTCCCCCTCCTGCGTCACCAACGCCCCCTTCGACTACCTCCCCGAACCGTCCATCCTCCACTCTGCCGAGGCCAAACGCCCCGCCTGCTCCATCTGGCCGTCGACCCCCCAACGGAGACACATTTACGTCTCTGACGACCTGATGACGCACCCGTTGGTGTCGGTGGTGTTGGCGGACAGCTGGGAGGGGGCGCCGCCGGTGTACATCTGCACCGGGTGGGAGCTGCTCGCGGACGAGGACAAGTACCTGGCGAAAAAAATGTGGGAGGAGGGGGTGAGGGTGAGGTTGGAGGAGTACGAGGGGATGCCGCATTGTTTTGGGTTGATTTTCCCGGGGTTGAAGGAGGCGAGGAGGTGTTTCTCTGGGTGGGGGGGGTTTATTAAGGATGTTGTCGAGGGAGGGGAGGAAAGGGGGAGTAGGTTTTTGACTGTCAGGGCGGGGAGCTTGGAGGAGGTGGAGAGGAAGGGGGAGGAGGTGAGTAAGGAAAGGGGGGAGGTGATTAGGCGGAGGATGGAGGGGATGTTGAGGGGGGAGAGTGTGGCCAAGTTGTGATGGGAGTTTTAATGATTTGGAGGGGTGTATATAATGGCAAAGGGTTGGGAAAAAAAGGAAAGCGGGCGTTGGGGGAGTTGTTTATGGAAGTACATGTCTAATCTATAATACATACAGGTAGCCGTCCAGTTCAGCAGTCAATTGGACACTATCTTTTTCTTGTTATTTTCGCTACGGCATGGTTAATGTGATTGTCGAAAAGAATAGAATTTCAGTCGATGTGACAAGTGTTTTACAAACCAGTTTCTACTTGATAACCGTAAAACTATACACTGAGCCGATTCATGTTACCTGAAGAATGCAAAGTAGAATTGTCTTACACTATCGATACCCGTTTTCGTCTCCCATATCTACACAGCCTACCCTCACTCCTCCCCCTTCCACTTCCAAGTAGCATTCCTATGCAACAAATAATCCTTGCTCTGGATGCTCTTCCAAATCCCATAAAACCCCCCCAGCGGCACCTGCCTCTTGAGCCAGTGCCTCTTCTTGTTCCCCGCCGCCTCGGGATCGACATGCACCTTATCCCACACGCTCGGCAAGTGACTCGCATGATACTTCTCCCTCAGCTCGTCATACCACCCCCTCCCATTGTACATCTTCCAAAACTCCTCCTGCTCATAATACGTATGCGCATACAGCCACTTCATCCCCCCCAGCTCCCTCACCTTCTCCTCCAGCTCCCGATTCTTCTCCACAAACCTCGCCGGCTCCTTCGGCCCCCACCCCCAAACCCCAACATTCAGCATCATGTCCTCCTCCTTCTTCTCCACCCCCTCCGGCACCGTCGTAAAAGGGTGAAAAGTCGGCGGCCCCCTCCTCTTGAGCGGACAAAGCCAAAGCGGCCAGATCCCCAGCTCCTCCCCCGTGTACTCGACAAACCTCTCCGTCGTCTCAAACGGCATGGCCACATCCTGCACGATAAACCTCGCGCTCTCCCCCGACCCGTGCAAAGCCCGGTACATCATCCTCGTGTGCAAGAAATCATCCAAGAACCACCTAAAAAACCTTGTAAAAGGCACAAACTTGAAGTACTCAAACGCCGCCGCCCCAACCCAAAACCCCCCCCTATCATACCGAAACAGATACTCCGCCAACGGGACATACTCCTCCGTCACCTTCCCCCCTCCCCCTTCCCCTTGCTGCTTCGCATGCAAATAAAACCACTCATCCCACCCCCCACTAAAAGTCTTGATCTTCCCCCCCCCCTCAGTCGGCCCCTCATCCGTCAGCTCCCCCGTCACCACCACCCCATGATCCCTCCCAAACAAAATCCCATCCACATAATCATTCCCCTCCTTCCTCACCTCCCGCCTGATAACCTCCACCGCCTCCCCCACACTTCTTGTCCGGTAATACCTCGTCCTCACAAACTTCTTCGCCTCCATCAGACCAACCTCCAAACAAGTCGTCACCCCCAACGTCCCCACCGCCCCAGCCGCACCCCTAAACAAATCCTTCTTGTCCTTATCCCCCGGCCCAAAGCTGACCACCTCCCCATTCCCCAACACCATCTCCACCCTCTTGACCGTCTCGTCAAAAAACCCATGCCGAAAACTCGACGACTCCCCCGCCGTGCCCGCGAACCCCCCGCCCGCCGTGATGCCAGGGAACTCCATCACCACAGGCGGGATGAGCCCAAAAGGGAGCGTGGCCTCGACCAGCTTGTCCATCGGCACGTTGGGCTCCACGAGCGCAGTCTTCTTCTCCCTGTCTACAGACAAGACATTGTTCAAGCTGGAGATGTCAATCGTCGTCGTGTTGCCCGAAGGTCGCGGACGGGTGGAATTGGTCGAGCCGTGGTTGATGCGGTACGGTGTCCGGGTCTTGTACAGCGCCGTCAGCGTCTTGGAGAGCGACTGCAGCGTCTTGAGGTGCTTGTCCATGGCGGCGGGCAAGATGATCGACCAACCCCTCGGGTCCCGTCAAGGAGAGAGAGAGTGTGTGTAATGGCGAGGTCGCTGGAGGTGAAATGTGAGAGTGAGATATCAAGCCACAAGAGTGTGAGAGTGAGATGTAAAAGAAGTGTGCCAAGAACATGACTATGTGGGTCCGCTTACATCGTCTTTTAGGATTCTGGGGAACCACCCTTGTCAGTCGTTGTTCTTGGGGGGAATTGGGATCAAGAACAAAATATCAGCAATTGCTTTGTTTATTTATCCTCGCTGCTATCTCTCCTCTCTCAAGCCCCTTTTCCACCTCCAAAAATACCACCCCCAATACTAACCTAGCGAAAAACACAAAAGAAATACTCAAAAAACGCCCAATAGGCACCAAAAAAGCAAAAAAGAAACAAGCATAATACTCAAAAGCATGACGATAACCACCCCGCTCTTCTTCCCTCTTCAACCACCTCTGTCACCCTATCGTACAAATGCTCTTGTCCGTGCTAACCTCTCCTCTTCGTAGCTAAAACGTATCAATAAGAAGGTAGAGTTCGACTCGCTAAGGCGCACAAAAGCGCGCATGATATACACAAGAACGAGACAAGAAAAATAATCTTTTGGACCAACAGTCAAAGACCACCTCCAGTGAAGAAACTGAGATAATAAGGAGATGTGTCCGTCCGGACTTGGGGTATGTTAATGTTGTTGTTGAACTTTCCCTGGTGTGGGTACTAATCGTTCATGTGGTTCCATCACCGACGTGATGTCCATCGTATGCTGTGTATCCCACGTGTATGTTGTGATGCGGTTCCTTGTGGTAATAGCCCTCGTGGCTGTTCTTCGACGAGTTTGTGCTTCGTTTCCCAAAAGCTCTTCCAATGTCGGTGTGACAATGCGTATCCAGATTCGATTTTACCCGCTCGCCCAGAAAGCCAAGGCAATAATCATATAAAGCCCCAGCAACATAGCTCCCTCCAGGTAGTTCGACTTGCCGTCCTGCACCGTGTATGTCACCACGAGCACCGACACAGCAAAAGCCACTGTCTGGAAAGTCTCGAATCTCAGTGTCATGGGGACACCTATCGCCCAGCCCAAAAGAACCAACGACGGAGTAACCAGCAGCGAAATCTGAATGCTAGATCCAATCGCAACGCCCATGGCCAAATCCATCTTATTCTTCACAGCCACCACGCAGGCAGTTACGTGTTCCGCCGCATTGCCGACAATCGGGATCAGAATCAAGCCGATAAACGTCTTGTTCAGGGCACCGCTCTCAGCCACGGCGTCGATGCTGTTGACCATGTGGTCGGCGCAAAAGCTGATAACCAGCGTAGTGAGCAACAGCACAATACCGGCCGACCAGGGGCCAAGGAGCGGGTCGTGCTCCTCCTCCTCTCCACCATTGGGTCCAGCCTCGGACTCGAACAGTCGCTTATGTGAACGGAGCGAGAAGATCAGGTACATGACGTAGAGGAAGAGCAAAACGACCGATGAGCAGCGAGAAAGAAGCAGGGCTACCTCCTCCTTATCCGAGCCGCTGTCCAGGACGCCGTACAAGGCGGCCGGCAGAATCATGGTTGCCGATGCAAGCGTCATAAGAGAGCATGTCGTCTGGGCCGTGCCCGCAGAGAAGCTCTGCTCGATCGCGTTTCCGTCGGCGTCGTGCATGTTGGTGAGGCCACCGAGGAAGAAGCACATGCCCAAGACCAGCAAAAGGTTCGAGAGGATCGAGCCCAACATGGAGGCCTGGACGATTTCCACCTGGTGGGCCCTCAGGGCGACGATGCTGACCTGTTCAGAGGTCAGTATAACTGCAGTGAATAAACACAATAATGCCGAGAAGACATACGATTAGTTCCACCGCATTGCCCAATGTGGCGTTGACTAGGCCACCAAGAGTCTCGCCAAGTCGAGCAGCAATCTCCTCAGTCGCAAAGGAGAGGATGGCGGCGAGGGGGATGATGGCAAAGAAGTTGAGGGTGAACACCACTGTTGGGTTCCATTCGTATGTGCCAGCAATAAGTCCAAAGGGAACAAAAACAAGCAGAATATTTATCCAAGCTAGCGCACCACTGTTAGGGAACCTATGTATCAGGTATCTGGAGTGCCAACAGAGGTACTTACAGCTGAGCAATGTGATCTTGAAGACATTGAAGAAATGCGCCGGCAGCCGGACCAGAGGGTTTGCGCTCTTAGTGCCGGGGCTGCTGGTGCGGTCGAGAAGAAGGTGTTTCCAAAAGTTGGGTTCAGCGGCGCCATTGGCGATTCTATGGCCCAAGAGGGGGCTCTCCTCGTCATCCATAATGGGCGAGCCTGGTTGGTGAGGTACTTTGCCCGTGGTAACTCGGCGCAAGATCTGGCGAGTCTGAACGCGAACTGTCAAGCTTGATAAGTAATTGATCAAGCCTTTGCCCATGATCGGAGGGAGTGGAGAGTGAGGTGCTGCTGTCTGGTGTCGCCGCGGTCACTGACTCTCATGGCGATGCTGACAGTAGTGGTGGTATAATAATAAGAAAAAAGAAGCAAGACAAGAGAAGAGGGCGGTGGTGGTGTCAAGGTTCGAGGCAGAGTGGAGTTGGCTGACAAAAAGACAAATTACCTCTCCAGGAGGACTAGGCAAGGTAGTAGAGGATGGTCGGGTGTCACGATGTAGGAAGGGAGCGGTTCATAGCTGCCCAAGAGAAGCGCAATGTAGAGGTGTGTGTGAAGGGGAAATGGAAAAGTAAAAGGTACGTTAAGGGTAGGGGTGACTTGGCAAGATGTACTTACAGGACATTCTGGCGACGGCGGGAGAGCGTTTTCACGGTGCAATAACCAGGGGGGGTCTGGACTCGCAACAGAAATGGGGCGAACGGCAGACTGGGACTGGCTGGGACCGCTGGGACAAAGGTGGGGTTCCCCTAAGCCGGTCCGGGATACAAAGACAAGTCTCCGCCCGGCCAAACGCTACCTGCTGAACCGCGATGCACCAAGAACAGCGATCTCGAGTTGGGGAGTCGGGTCGCCGTCGGAGAGTCTTGTTTGCGGAGATCACGGCCTGTCTTTCCAGCTGCGTCTGTCTGCAGGAAACAACTGTCAGTCCAATGCCATCCCAACCTGTCAATCAACCACTCGTTTGCCCTGCGTTAGTTTGCACACCTGCAGCTTGCCCTGAGGACGGGACCCCTTTGTTGAACCGCCCGACTTGAGAGGAATTCCAATATCCAGCATCAACGTTACGAATATCCCCTCTTGGACAGCAAAAGGGAAGGGGGGGGGGGGGAGTCAGTTCCCTCCGCAATGGGTCGTCACGGAAACGTACCACGTCACACGTTTCTCCCACACTGTCTCTTGAGAGTTCCGCAGGTGCCGGGACTGTCCTAGACTCGGATGGCAACGTCTTTTTCGGAATCGGAGCGGTCTGCGGTTTGACGAACGAATTGAGTCTTTTGCCAAGCGTGGCTGTGAAGAGTTTATTGCGTAGTGGGAAGCTCGATGTGGATTTGCTTGGTGTGCTGGTATGCTGGAGAAAGCTGGTGTAAAACCCCGCGATGCTGGGGGAGAGACGATGGCGGGTGTCGTTGTTCTTTCCAGGAATCTGTTTTCCACCCGAGCTTTGTTGACGTCGACAGGTATGTCGTGCCCCTGAACGAATTCTGGTACCAACTTTTCTTGATTTGGTCCGTGCCGTGCAACGCCTGCCGAGCGGGCCTCGAGTGTAGCCGCCCGATTCGAAACTTGATGCCGAGAATAGATGGGATGCTGTTTCCAAAACAACACACTACTACTACAATAAGTCGAACCTACCTTGCTCAACTTTGAATTCACCGCCTGGAAAGTTATACTTTGACAAAGCAACAACCTGGAAGTTGGCAACCTCAGCGGCCTCCTCCCAGACTCCAACATACAGACTGCACACAGCATCAACGACGTAACCAGCTGAGAACAAGCTCCTAGCTCCAAAAGCTTGAGCTGCCCCTGCCAGTCCTGCGGAGAAGGTGGAGAACGCCTTCAGGGGTCTGCCTTGCCCGGACTATCGATAAGCGACCAACCCTTGGCCTTTTGACGTTTCTGGTTGCGTCATGATCCTGGCTCGACGATTTGTGTCTCGAGCAATTGCCATTTTCCATTTTCCATCTAGAAAAGAGATCGACAAATACCTCTCTTCACCCCTCTCAAAATCTTCAAATGTTTGAACATCAAGAAAACCCCACAAGGAAACATCACTTACGAATTTCAGTTTTTACATAATGCAGGCATCATCCAACCGTCAACCCCCCATCCAAGTTTCCCACCTTTTAATGAGCCCCAATCTCGACAAGAGATTCCTAGGTATCGCGCTTTCCCTCGCGCTCGTTCGCTTTTGCATAATCCCTCAACGCCATTCTTCCAGTCAGTCCGAGAAGCGAATCACCGCAGTTCCGTCAATAAACGCTTTCAAAACGGACCCCCTTCCATCCATCCCAAATACCATACATAGTCTATGCATCAATCTTTTCCATTCCCTTTTCATCCTATCACCGAAAACTATTTCTTGTACCACAGTTACACACAAAAAAACGCCCAGCCCATATTACTTTGTAGGTCCGTGCATATGTCTTGGAAGGGAGGCCTCCGTGAACCTTGCCAAGTGACGTGAGCAACATGGGGTTGCACTGTTGGAGCGGTAAAATGACCCCCACTCAAGATCTCTCATGTGTCGTTGGTCCGTGTGTCTTTATCAAATTTAACCCTCCACCCCTCTCAAGATCGAGACAATAGCTCACGCGCAAGCTTCGAGGCGCAGTGAAGTTGTCTCGTGAGAAGAACTTGTGGTTTTGGCAAGTCTCCGATTCCCCCCCGTATAACGTGTAATAGCGCAATGTCTGTAAAATACTAAAATCGGGAGTTGACATTGGAAAATCGACTAAAAAGGCCCACCTACGAGCCACAATTGGGCACTTACTAGCCACCCACCTGGCCAAAGCTCACACCCCGAGCTAAAGCTGCAGCATACCATATGCCAACGCTGCAGTATACCACATGTTAAGGCTGTATACTTTTTGCGAATAGTTTTATTTTGCTTGCATCGCGGCCACGCACTATATCGTATATACCACCACTGTTAACATATATTTTCCGATCGTAAATGACGTTTATATGGAAGTTTATATGTAAAAAACATATTGCAATTGAAAAAATGGAAGTGCACTATGAAATGGGTGGGCAATTGTACTTGCAAGTGTTTAATTGAATGTTGGTTCGATGTAGGCCTTGGCGCGTAGTGTGTGGTTGAAGTTGCGAAAATGCAGTCGAAGTTTTTTAGGTGTGGCCGTATCCCTGCAGGTAGCCTTATATACTGGCAGGTGTGGCGTTGAATTGGATGTCAACTCCCGATTTTGGTATTTTGCAGACATTGCGCTATTACACGTTATACCCCCGCGTCCGGCGGTTCGGTCGGATAGAAGGTAGGGAGGCAGCCTGCAACTCGGGGAAGGGGGGGCACCGAGGGATTCAAGGGTCTAGAATTTGCCCTCCCAGGGGGAGGAGGGTTTGTGGAACATTTGTCGAACATTTGTCTGAACCCAGGAGACCTTCAAGCGGTGACACGGCAGGAGGACTCGGAGTTGTTAGTTTTGACTACAGTGGTTGTTTATCTTTGTCTGTGGAACTATAGATGTTGCCGTGACCAAGTATTTGACAGGCCTGGACGGCAACGCGAAAGGTAAAAAAATCGAAGCCCCTTTACAACAGTTTAAACAAACGGCCGAGATGTTCATATTGCTGTTTAGCCGGTAAGACTATTCCAGTTGACTGTTTGTATATGTAGCAGTGAGAGAGAAACTCCCTGCTCTCCTACTCTGTGGGTGTGACTTGAATCTAGGGTTGAGAGGAGGAGAACATGTCTGCTTCTCCGTTTTATCTACTGGATGGGAAAATCCTAAGAGACATCTCGGTAATACTTCGAGGTCCTTGAAGGTGCAGTCGGGTATTGTCGGTAGTCATGTCCACAACAATATCGAGGGGGTTAAAAGTCGTTATACGGACTGTCCCGCCGAGACAGTACACGATCAACCGCTTATCGGAGGCTTCCAAGATCTAGAAGTATATCAGTCTACAAAGAAATAACGTGGTCCCTGTGTCATCATCAAAAACACTTGTGTAAATCGAGAGGTGCGTTGATCAGACCTCATATACTCTCTTCACCTGCTCAGACTTCTCTTACAAGCTGCGAACCGCCAATCTAATGCATCACCCACCTACCCACCTCTCAAAACAAAATTCACCTTCAATATTCCCAATATTCATCAAATAAACAATATTATCATATTCATACCCCATAATCATACCATCTTAGGTCATAACGTAATATCCCTGATACTTATCCAGTATCATTCAACTCCAAAACTCCATGCTTGCTTCAACCCCCTTTTTGATGCTCTCAACTCAGGCAGAGAAAAGCCCATTCACAAAATCAAATGGGTATCCAGAAGCCAAACCTTAAAAGCCAATAAAACTCAAAGCCCATCCCCAACACCAAACCTCCGGCCCTTATCCAGTTCCTGTTCCACTTCCTCCCCCTTCAACCTCCCAAGTCCATGCCTCCTTTCCAAATGATCATAATAATCCCCCCTCCCCTCCCACACCCCCTTCGGCGTCTTGCAGTTCTCATGATGGCAGACATATCTCACACCCAGCGCAAAACTCTCCCACCTCGTCGTCTTTGCCCTCTCCCTCCTTCTTTGAACCAAGAACCTCGCATACCTCCCAATCTGCTCCTTCTGTTCCTTAGAGCTCAGCCACTCCCTCGTGGCTTCTTCGATTTCGTTCAGGTAATACTTCTTCCTCAGTCCCAGCTTGATATCAGGAGCTTCAAACCGGTGGTAAGTCTTGTACTTCTTTCCCTTCTCTTGATCTAGCAGACTCTCCCTCGAGGCCGTGGAATTCGCAGAAAGGGGCGTAGAGGCAGACGAGGTAAAAGCCCGAAGCTTTTCATAAAACCATGCCTGGTGCTCGTCCGTCCCTAGGCTCAGCAGCAAATCAATCGACGGCTCGCCGTCATCGAGGAGCGAGGAAATTTCCTTCAACACCTCCAGGGTAGGGTCGCGAATCTGCTTGCTGCCATCCACGAAAGACCCCGAACCCAGTTTGAACGGCTTGAAGGAATACGACGAAGGCGCTGTAATCGCCTTCGCGACCTCTGGAATCGAGACTAGACTGCCGGCATCATCTTCCTCCTCTTCTTTGTAGGTGCAGAAAGCGTATGGACGGCGCGGTTGATGACGTTCAACTTCTGTGCACCAGGCTAGTGTTTGACACTGGAAGGCATCTTTTCTGAAGCTAGATGATTCACTCGAGTGGGTGGATGATCTGGAAGAGGCCGGGGTTGGGAGGGTGGCAGTGGCAGCAGCGTTGTTCCTCGTTGTAGAGCTGACGCTGAATTTGGCAAACGTATCGAAGAAGGCGCGGGTGCGTTTGGTAGGCCAGGTGCTGCGACGATACAGTAGGGGGAAATCGATCGTGGGGCCGCCGGCAAGGTCAGTGGTGAGAGGAATGTTCTTGTTCTGGCGGTGGAACTCGTTGATGCATTCATCGACACTCTTCCCAAGCATTCCCAGCATTATCGCAATCAGACCTCCGACACTGGTACCCGCGATATAGTCAAAATAGTGGCATGGTAAATATTGACCTTCCCTGAAGACGTCATCGGGGATCTGATGGCGGGGTATCCGCTCCGTCTGGGCGCTCGACGAGGCGCGCGGATCAAGGCCTTGCTCAACCCGCGCAATCTCCTGCATCAGCGCCTGCAGAATTATCAGAGACGAATACCCCTTAATGCCGCCGCCGTCGAGGGTCAGGATAAGCTTTTTGGACCATGGTGTGGATGTGACATTAAGTTCGGGAGACTGGAGACCGGAGCCAGAAGCGGAGCGGGCGCTGGTGACATCGCTGGTGGGGGATGGTTTTGGGATGGCTATCGTGACGCGGTTCGCGGTTGGGACTCGGCGTGCGGCCGGCCTGGTTCGCAGTGAGGACACCTTCCTTGGTAACGGCGGGCGTGGCTCGTCTTCTTCTTGCGGAGCGCTGACGACGTCTGTCATCTCGAGAGCAAAAGAGTCACACACTCTGTTCCTTGCTTGGTAGCTCGCGCTGTGGCAAGAGGTTGTTGAAGAAGTGGAAGATTGCTTCGGTGAGGAAATAGTGGTATTTCAATGACGTTAGGCGGGCTGGGGAACGCCTGAGAGCATTCTGGCGTGATTACCAAGGCATGGCCAGGCCTGCTGACACCCCGGATCCAGCCTCAAACCAGCCACGCCGCAGTGGCTCCCACGCCTCCCACGCTCCCACGCTCTCGTTCTGGAGGCCCTCAGCTGTTGGTTGCGAGGTGGTCACTTCTAGACTCACCGGACGAGGTGTGTCCCGGTGTCCCGGTGCAAACCGTGGCGACCTGAGGCTTGGCAAGGCGCAGATGTGCAGAGATGTCATTCGCCGCCAGCATGTAAGCGGATGGGGGCCCTCACGTGGAAGTGTTGTGCAGTAGTGATATTGCGATGAGATCGGGAAACGGCGGCTTGCTGTGTAAGTGACTCAGAAGAGCCTAGCTGTGCTCTTGTATGTATGTACATACAGTAAGTGTAGATATGCAGTGTAACGCTGCTTGGGAAGTGGAAGTACTGAGTCTGAGCAGCGCCTCGTTCAGGCAGATTGACAGTTTGAAGTCTGGGGATCAAGATGCAGGAAATTGATTGGGCGCATTTCGAGCCTCAATCGGGCAGCAGCAAACACCAACGACGGAAGGAACGACCAGTTGCTAGCCCAGCAAATCAGCGCTGTTGCCTGAGCCTGTGGAGCACCCCTCCCCTTCAGCCTTCTGACTCCTTCCAGACGAGAGGCACCTCATGCCTTTTATTTCTTGATGCCTTTTGGATCCTGTTGAAGGCCTTCTTTTGTTTCTCCAACGCCCGGTAACGATATCCAGAACCCACAGCAATCATGGAAGTCGCGAGTGGTATCATCTCCCTGACGTGGGATGTGTTTGACAGCACTATCCGAGGTATGTCAAAATGCCTGTTTATACATTGTTCAAGCCTGCTTTGGATACAAATACGCCTCTCTGAAATACATAGAGGCCTATTCATCATGCAAACACGCCTCTCTGAAATGTATAGAGGCCAACCTGTGACCCAACCATGCGTTTCACTGTTAGTTCTGCAGAGATGTGTTTGCATGAAAAATAGGGGTCATGTTGGACTTTATATGCCTTGCGAGTTCTGGCACGCCTCTTCGTTTGCAGAGATAGGCATCATTTTCTTCAAACCATGCATAAGCTGACACTAACATGGGCCAGTCTTTCGATTCCTCACGGCCATGGTAGAGATGCCAAGAGATTGTGAGAAGTATAGGCTGCAACTGGTTATCGAATACAATCGTGTTCTGGCCTGGGGAAAGGCGGCTGGTCTCATTGATGTGCCCGAGGGGTCAACTTTGGGCGCTGTACTGGGAGCTGAGGGTATCGAGCTCGTAGCCATACTTGCCCGTATTGAGTGGCTGCTTTCCGAATTTCGAGAGTACAATACCCGGTACGGCAATGAGCTGAATCCCTACGCATATGACGAGGACGGCAAGCAAACAGCAAAACACATCAGGGACTCGGACCAAGATAAGGAGAAGCGAGCGTCTATCGACGAAAAGGACTCAACCTCGGCTACCGATGCTGATATCGTCAAAGGAATCTCGGCCTTGGCCGTGTCATACGAAAAGAAGAAGAGAGAGCGTAGGCATCTCAAAGGCACTAACCACATCAGAGGCTTCTTATCCAAGGCAGGCTACCACACCAAAGATATCATCACCCACCCCGGCCGTGTCAGATGGCTCGTCATCGATGGCGAAGAATTCCAAAAGCTCCTCGAGGACCTCCACTTCCTGACCGAGCGCCTTCACGAGCTAATGAGAGATCACCGCGACAAGCGCATCGACGATATCACAGCAAAGACCTATCGAGAAATGATCCTCACCCGCAACGATATCCAGGACCTCCGGGACATGTTCGACGCCGTATCCGGCCTCGTCACTACCTCCTCCACCCGCCACGAGCCCACCACCCCCAACCACAACAACAAGACCCTTCAAGACCTCATTCAACTAAAGAAACTGGCCCGCACCAGCGATACCATTCTCTCCCAGCTCAAAGACGACAACCAGCCCCTCAACCTAGACCGCCTGTCCGACATCACCATCACCGTCACGCAGTACACCCCCACCACCCTCGACACCTCCTTCGAATGGAACGAAGACGACACCGCCCACCCGGAGTACCTCCCTCGTCCCCGCGGCATTCTCACTACCCCCTCCGGTGACACCCCCGTCTGGATCGAGTGGAAATCCATCGGCAGCTTCAAGCCGAATTCCTTACAAGATAAGCAATCCACTCTCCGCACCGTCGCCCTAGCCGAAATGCTTCACCTGCCTAAACCAGGCTGTCTACCCACCTGCGTCGGCTACTTTGACGACAGGACTTACAACGATACGGAGCGTTACGCTTGGATCTTCAAACTCCCGGAAGGTTCCGACTACGACACCCGCATTGTATCCCTCTACTCCCTCCTCGGCAACAAATCCTACCGTCCCTCCCTATCTCAACGAATCATCCTCGCAGAGAAGCTCTGCTCGACAGTCCTCAACATTCACGCGGTCAACTGGCTTCACAAGGGCATTTTTTCGGATAATGTTCTTTTTTGTTTCAATGACGCCGAAGGGGAAGGGAAAGGGAAAGAGGGTGGGGTGTATGACCCTACATCCCCCATCCTCTCCGGCTTCGAGTTCTCCCGCCCCGACGGCACGGCCACAACAGCGCGTGATACAGACATCATATGGGATTTGTACCGCTGGCCGGGAATCCAACGCCAGCGTCCCACGGAGCGGAACTCCAAGAAGATATACGACTTGTATTCCCTGGGGCTGGTGTTGTTGGAAGTGGCTCACTGGGAGAGGCTGCATGTTTTGATGGGGTTGGGCAAGGGAAGGAAGCCCAAGGTGGAGGGGGAGGATGATAGGGGGTATCCTAATGTCAGTCTGGAGGAGAGTAAACACGTGAGGGATTGGCTTTTGGGCCTGGAGACGTTCAAGGGCGGGATTAACCCGCTGAGGGAACTGAAGGATCTGGTGGGGGATAGGTACGCAAAGGTGGTGGAGAGGTGTTTGTGGGCTCATGGGGAGAAGGGCTTTGGCGTGGGGGATGAGCAGTTGACTGTGGATGGGGGTTTGGCGTTGCAGGAGGCGTTTACGGAGGGAGTGGTGGAGGAGTTGAGGGCTATAAGGCTTTGAGAACAGCGTGGGGGAGACATATCGAGAATAGAAACAGAGACAATGTAAAATCAAGGCTTAGAAAGACGGTAGAAATGCCCCTGAGTATCTTTCATGGTCATCAAGTATCTTTTAAAGGCTTCTTATGAACTATCTTGTGAGGCACCTAGCTAAAGTTTTAGATTACTTTTAAAGACCTATTGATCATCTTTAAAGGTCTGTTCACATGCAATCAGTGCTCTAGACTATCTTCCAAGGCCTATCTACTATCTTCAAAGGCCCTATTACTACCTAAGCTTTGGCACCTTATATCTCCAATACCAACCTCCATTTCTTTCATCTACACCCTATGAGTCCGGGTAATCATCTATATACCATACCTATTACTAGTGATCAAGACGAGAAACACCCCAACTCCAGAAGTCATCCTTTCTATTCTCACCCTTCATATCTAACATCACTCCCCTCCCTCATAACCACGAAAACACATGTCCAAGGGGCTTCGAAAATATGAACATACACACCCTCATCAACCCCCCCCCCCCCCCCAACGAAAGCAACAGCATAGCCCCCAAATTCCACACTCAAGATCACAACCCCCCGCCCCCCCCCCACCCGCTTGTTTCACCCCTAACCCCAAGCATAACAAAACACCAGTCTCACCTCCCCCATCGCGAACCAACCTCAAACAACTTACCAACTTACCGGTCCGGTCCTACCAAAAGTCAAGAAAAACAAGGGAGGCCGGCGTGTCAAAAGCCAAAAAAACCAAACAAAACCCGGGGAGAACCTCCGGCCCCATTGCACGGGGGGGTTGAAATGACCACCAAGTGATGTAATCCTTCCTCTCTCCCTCTCCCACACACAGACATCCACATCAATAAAAGACGAATAAAAGTCCAAAACAACCTGACAGTTGCCAATAATTTAGTTAGTAACTCACCTTCAAGGATATTAATACAAATATCCCTTTGACACGCAACCCGTCTTCATTACTTATTACGGCCATTACCGATAAGACAACACCGAGCACATCTTAGCTAAAATAACTAGTCCCAGTCCATGTTTCCAGATCTCAAAAACTACCAGGTACACCTTTTCGGCCGATGAACAGAGAACTCAGAAATAATCCAAGTCTCCATCAACATAACAACTGGTAGTCTACAATCTAGGTAGGCATCGACTCACACCTGTTCATCAGTCAATATCGTCAAAAACTCAAAAAGAACACCCTCCCTCAAATCCCCAAACGAGAAACGTCATACCTAGCTATATCTTCAGTATCAAGACCCCAGCTTCTTCAAGCTGGCTTCCCTGCCACGGATTTCCCATGAACTTACCCCGTGCAATAGCTACAGCCAGGAGACCTATACCCACCCACGACGAAAAGGAAAACAGAAAAGGCCGACCAACCCGGGCAAACATCTGCCCCCGGCGTTTAAAAAGCCACAAAAGTATATGCGACTGCGAAAAACACCCCCCCCGTTTTGCCCAGCCTCTCCCATTTACACTGTAGAATACAATACCTACTTTATTTCGGGGCCATCATCCAAACTCCAGCACCCAAGGGAGACAGACAGAGAGAGAGAGAGAGAGAGACAGGCTTCACAATATCACTCCCAGACATGATTAAGGAGTGGAGCAACCTACCCTACCCCCCTCCCCAGAGAAGCCGGGCGCCGGCAGCCATCAAGCCATTGCATGCAGCCGACCGAAATTCACGGCCTGCCCTTTCGACCAATACCAGCATTAAACCGCCCATTGTCGGTGGAGATGAAACTCGAAAGCTGCACGACGCCTTTCTGCTGCTGCTGCCTTGATAGAGAAAGAAAAAAAAAAGGTCGGTCAAGCGTTTTGTAGGAAAATGTTTCGTAGCCCCTGGGACTGGACGGACGTCTGCGGAGCGATGTGTGGACTGGGACGTCAGTCATGGCCCTGGCACATCTCACGCCCCTCCCCCCCCGGTCGCCAGTCAGGGTCCCAGGATCCACAGGGCTTGCGGGAGAAGCTTCAGAGAACGATGATGGAAGCTCTGGTGAGGTGATCCAAGCGTTCGTGAACGTGCCACATGAATTTCCACCACCCCTTGGGATGCCCATAGGCGCCGATAATTCGTGCCGGACATCCAGGGGAGATGATGATGATGATGATGATGATGGGTTTGCTGAAATCGATGCTGTCTTCTTCACACCACTTCCTCTACATGCCATTTGTCAGTGAGCAGTCAGCAGATACGTCAAAGGTGGAGACATAGGACCTTCTGCCGGAGTAGCATCCGCCATGAGCGATTCAGATTCCGACTGAAGCATCCCACCACGCCCACCCATACACACACACACACACACAAAGAAAACCCCCTTCGGCTCTGCTCGTTAAAGAGACCGACGAGCAGCCAATAGAAGCCGGAGAGGGCCGTTCAGCTGTGCAAATCCTTGCCGTCTACGCAGCGAATGCATTGGCTTGGCGAGGGTGGTGCGGTGTGGTGCAGGAGGTTTGGAGGTTGCAGAAATGCTCCTGAGGCGAGCTACATTTCCCAGACCTCCACCCCCGGTCCGCCGAGCGCTGAGCTGGCGGCTTGGAAGGCCAAAATCATTCTAGAAGGATTCCAGAATCCTTCCCGAAGCAGGATAGCGCCAGCTTCAGGTGCCACTCCCCTGCTCACAACCGCGAGGGGGGGGTCCCACAGCGTCCCACCCAAAGCAGGGGCTCCGAAATGGGCTGGCTGGGTCATCGTTATCCAGGTGCCCAACCCCCCCGGCCAAAGCTATGACCCACGCTGCAGATTTCGTGGAGACTTGGTGGTTTTTTTACGCCAAAAAATATTCTTTATATCAAAACTCAACGAAAAAAAGCCCAGAAAAATCAGAGGGATAGGGCGGCTTATAATTGTTAATTTAGAGCTGTATATGGCTTTGAATCTTTAAAAAAGGTAGTGGTGGTGATGTTGGAAGTTGGGGGGGGACTGCGGGTCCTGCAAATTACTATGGCTCGAGCATACCTGGCTTGGGCACCTGGATAACGAACGGCGCTGGCTGCCCATGCATTGACCATCGGCAACTCCACGGCCGCCAGATCCAACCACTCGCCATCTTCGGTGAAGCCCACAGTGTCCCTGGCGGGCGTTATTCTTGGAAATCCCCAATTTCCAAAGACTGTACCAATCTCGCCGTGCTTCCGGCACCGCTTCGATGCTGCGAGGGGCTGCGAGCCCCCCCTCCCCCTATCGAGCTTCTCCCTTCTGTTGGTGATCGCGATGAGGTGGCCGTCCCGAATTGCTGGATGCAGATCGTTCTCCTGGGGGAACCTGGCCGCTGCTCGTCATGCCCTCTAATCCTTCCGGTTGGGTGGTCGATCGAAGGAAATGGCCGGCTTGGGATAAGGGATGTGTGCCTGGCTGTTCGGATTTTGCCGTATCGTTGTTCGCGGGTCCTCTCCATGTGCGGTGTAATGATCATGTCCTGTACCGACTGGCCTGCTCTACGGTACTGGCCGGTAGAGAAAGGTGACAAGATAAATGGTAAGCCGGCGCCGGCTGATTTCAGGGGACAAAGCAACCAGAATATCGATGTTACACGCAGCTGTTCCCTTGTGTGCCCACCGCGGGGCGATCGAAGGTTCTGTAGAAGCTTCTTCTTCTTCTTCTCGTTCCTTGCCGCTTTTGCTGTGGTTTCGCACTGATCACCTTCGTATCTGGTACCAAGCCCAACGTCAGAGGCCAGGGCCTCAAGGCTGAGCGAGTACATAGAACTGGGGTAAGGTAGGGAAGAGTAGGTTACCTTGACGAGTCCGAGCGCCCACCATGGCACAAATTACAACACCACTCGCATCTTGTGTGGTGATGGCGGGTAGCTAGTAGCATTTAGCTGACACGGCCAGGTTGCGGGGAGCCGACGGGTTTGGCTGGAAGGCGGCCAGCTGAGGGAGTTGTGAGGGGAAGTACTCCGTAGTGGTGGGCAGATGGCATCCGTCCTGAATCGTCACGGCGCCGCCGTTTTGCCTCTGGGTTTGACGAGGTTGACTCTTGATGAGGGACATTTGGCATCTGTTTCCATCGACAAGTCAAATCTCGAAAGCATCGAATAGAATGAAGGGCCAGTGCAGGTGATCATTTCTTCCGTCAAGCTTCGAGGCTAGCGTGGTACATGTGTGTCTGGTGGCACAGGCTGGACAGCGGAAGTACCCTGCACGACCGGGACAAAATAAGGCGATTGCTACGCGGGCCTGGCAGCAGCCGAGCAGCCCACAGCGAACCCACCAGGAGCCCACCCTTGTGCTGTTCACCGTTCGTTTCAACTCGCCCCCCTGCACTTCTCCAGCCTGGAAGTCCCCAATCCACGCAAGGATGCTCACCTGCGTGCCGAGCCACGTTATTTTCTTTTTGCCATTATTTTCTGTCCCTCTCACGCTCACACGGCATCTGATCTGAATCTGTCTTCCTTCTGTTCTCCTTTCACAAAAGGAACATCTCCCACACCCCATCTCAAACTCTCCAAAACACCATCATCCATCACTCCCATACCTACCCACCTTAGGTATACATCTATCTGTCTGTCAAGCCACGGTACGTAACCAACCAACCGCCCAACACACGGATCTCAGGAACACCAGTGCTGGAGGGGACGTGCTGGCCAAACCACGACGCCTCAACCCACCACCAGCCCATTGTTTTCTTTCACTCTCCGAAGAGATGGGAGCATTGGCCTCTGGTTGCGCTCAGCTTTTTCTCCAACTGCCTGTTCCTCAAACAACATCCATGGTCCAAGATGGCGATCCCACCTCGAGCTCCCCCGTTGCACAAACCACATCATTTCAGAATACTTTGTATGGATCGATGTGGTCTGAAGTAATACTGACAATCGGTTGGCATGTTGCAGGTCCGTTTGAAGACCCCCGACGACTCTTTCTGTCCACTACCGCGACATTGACGAACGCTGTCCACCGGCTCGAACTTGACAACGGTCGCGCCTCTTCTTTGAACACTGCGGACAGGCATCCGGCAGGTTTATACGGCATAGCGAGGGGTGAATTGTGACTGGTCATCGCAAATTCAGGCGAGATTCTGACATCAAGGTGCCAATAGCTGGGTGATTCAGATCGGGACCCACTGGAGCAAGGAGCGATAGACGTGGAATTTCTTTCCAGCCAGACCGCAACTGGAACCGCAGCTCTTTCCACAACAGAAATTTCCGTCGCGGCCGACTGCTGTAGACACTTTTTTTGTTCCCACAACAAAAAAAAACAGAGCAGACCGAAACCCGACTCCTGCCGCGCCACAAAACCTAACCTGCCGTCGTCGTGCCGGTGCCCCGTCGAGCGACGTAATCTCTAAACGGCCCAAAGTTTAAGTCACTACCGCGTTGTGGCCAAGGCGCGTTTGCATTTCATCTGGCCTTTGCTCAGCCAGCAACAAAAGCCCACACTTGAACCGTGCACGCACACCTGAACCGTGCCTTCACCACCTTCAAGCGACATCAAGCGGCCATCACCAGCTGTCGCCGCCGCCATATATCGGAATAAAGGCATCAAGATTCGTCTTTTTGACGTGGCAGCCTCCGTCAGCGACATTCTAAAGGCTCCAACTGAGGTATGGAAAATTCTGCACAAGTCGACCCCGCACGGCTTTTGCTCAAAACCTTGTCCCTCGTCATTCCATCTCATGGTCGCCATTACATCTTTGTGCCATCGTTTGATTCAGCGTAACCTCCGTGGTCGCAGAGTGAATGAAAACCCATGTCGTGGCTTGCCTATCGGGGATCGCGCGTTTGTCGCGACCTCGCCCTCTTTGATAGGCAGCCTGGTCACCTGTTTCGAGTCGTCTCACCGCCTCTAGTCCGTCGCGACTTTTGCTGACCGTTAAAGTTAGGCTCTCGACCCTTGAACCCACAGGGCAAACATGTCACAATCTCCATCAGCCTCTGGAGCCATGGGAATTGGCAGCGTGTTGAACAATAAAGGTGCCGCCGCCGCCCAAGCTCTCCAACAAGCCGGAGCCGTGCCTGTCGACCAGCAGGTTCAGCAAGTACAGCAGCAGCTTCAACAACAGGTTCAGCAACAAGTCCAGCAGGTTCAACAAGTTCAACAGGTTCAACAGGCTCAACAGGCTCAGCAGCAGGTCCAGCAGCAGGTCCAGCAACAGGCCCAGCAGCCGCTCCAACAGGTCCAACAACAGGTTCAACAACAAGTTCAACAGCAGCAACACCAACCAGGTCAGCCAATCCCACAGCAGGTTCCCATGAACAGACCAAACTCGCCGCATGGCTCCGAGCATTCGGGATACACGTATCCCTCCCCAACCGCGATGGGGGGTGCGCCGTTGCCTCCCGCGAACATGGCCCCTGCGCCCATGGGCATTCCCATGCAGCAGTCCTTGCAGCAGTCCATGCCACAGTCCATGATTCCTGTCATGCACCCCGGCTTCAAGACCGAACCTACTCCTACTCCCCAGCAACCACCCCCGAAGGCGTACCCCTGTGGGACGTGTGGGAAAGGCTTTGCCAGGCGGAGTGATCTTGCGCGCCATGGTAAGTCGCAACCTCTGTATCGCGACGAGTGTTGCTTGCTGACGATTTTGGAACAGAGCGTATTCATAGCGGCATCCGTCCCCACGTCTGCGACTACCCAGGATGTGGGAAACAGTTTATCCAACGATCTGCCTTGACCGTCCACCAACGTGTGCATACCGGCGAGAAACCCCACCAGTGCGAGCGCTGCGGAAAGCCCTTTAGTGATAGCAGCTCTCTCGCGCGCCACCGTCGAATCCACTCGGGGAAGCGTCCATACAAGTGCCCTTATGTTGACTGCCAAAAGACCTTTACGCGTCGTACAACCTTGACGAGGCATCAGAACCACCATACCGGGACAGTTGAAGACTCGCAACGAGCTCGCAATGAGGCTTTGGCACAAAACTCCAATACTGTCCTGGCTGCCGCTGCTATTAGGAACAAGCGTGGGGATAGCGAACAGGCATCCAACCAGGAGTCACCCATCACGACACCCTCTCCCGCTCAACGTCCCATGTCCATGTCTCCCAATGAAGACCTCGCCAACATGAGCAACATGCAGCAGTACCTGGCCAACACCTCCCTCCCACCACACATTCGTGATGGTATCCACGGTGGAAGCCCCGTTTCTACCGCCTCTTCTGGTTACAACAACGGGATGCGTCCCACCTCGCACCCCAGCGGCGGATATGCCCCTCCCCCAACTTTGGAACCCAGTCTCGATCAGTTTCAGCAAGGTCCCGGGAGCGCGAGTGGTAGCCCTCACATTGGCAGTGTCGGGTGGGCGTCCCCTGGTGCCGTTGGGTCCCCTACCGAGAGCCACGGCCAGGGCGCGTCGGTCTATCCGGATCCTGAACCATCGTATCAAACCAATGCTCAGATGGGTCAGATATACTATGCCAGCGCCGCGACTCAGGGTCGTCGGCCTGGAAGCGCGGAACCTGGACAGCGGCCAAGTGAGATGTGGACGGGTCAGTAGGTCGAAGCCCACCACAATCCCACTCAACCGGAACTCAGCTCTCCAGGGACTGCATCTCCTGACACTGCTTCCACCCCCTCCGACCCGCTCTCCGAGGTTGATGCTTACTATGGGTATCCTGTCAAGGTGGAAAATGAGGGAGAATTCGGTGCGGGATTCAACTGGGGCTATCAGTAACAAGCTGTTCTGAAGCAACATGTCAGGACTTTGGGCCTTGTGGTGACTAGACCGCTCGGCCCACCACCTTATCTCAACTCTAACTGGCTCACGAGCCATACCTAATAACTGCCGACGTATATCTGGACCGGGTTGGCAAAAATTCTTCTTATACGGGTTGCATGTGTTACGGGAGGGTGGGGAGGCTTGTTATATCTCTCTCTGTGTGTTTTTATAATAAAGACGGTCAGGACCGGCGTGAAGTACTGTAATCTTAGCGGGCGGGCTTTATTCAACTGCTCTTCTTCTTCGGGCTTGCTTGGGGGGGGTTTGGTTGGCAAATGGTTTGTGTTTTTAACTCTCTTGGGACGCGGACCCATTTGGGCAGGGCAAGCAAACACAAGGTCGATCACGAATGCAACACAAAATTTCTCTCATTTTTTCCGTCCGTTTTTCTTCTTTTCACTATTAGACTGGTATCACGAAATGGATCGATCGGTTTGGCTTTTTTTTGTTATTCTTGGTTTTATTTAGTATTGAGGGGTTCAGTCGTGTAGTTAGTTCTCTTGCAAGCGGAAAGGGGGAAAAGTCAACATGGAGCAAAGAAAGAAAAGGGGTCTGTGTGTTTGGTTGGGGTGTGGGTCTGTAAGGTAGTGTGCAACGAGGAATAAAAATCGAGGGGTGGTTTTGCCTTTTGAGGGATGAATACGTAGGTAGGGGTTGTTTAACATACTGATTATGTGTGTGTTTGTGTGTCTGTGGTATGCCATGCTCATTGTATCCAGACTTGGGTATTCGAATCAAGCTACCTGCCTCCTGCCTACTCCCTCTTCCACTTGCAATATCGTGCCTATGTAGTGTATATAGTAAGCCAAACCCATATCAGCACCAAAAACTCCATGCCCGTCCGTATACGCGTTGTATATATATATATATACATGTGTCTCTCAAATCTACACTTTCTTTTTTCTTTCTCCTCTCCCACAAATGATGATGACCCTCCTACATGTAGGTAAATATATTCCATCATGATGTTGTGTTTTTTTTGTTCTAATACGTCTCGGGCAGATCGGAAAAAGACGGTATCTGGCTCAAATCACAGTTGAACTCCCTCTCGTAGGCCTTTTGGGGCAGGACCCCGGCCGCCATGCCCTTTTTGTAGCTCCATTGTGCCCTATATTCCAATATCGATTAGCATCACCATACTATCCCCCTCCCTCAAGTAAGCAATCTGGTAGGTAGGGTAGGGTGTGACTTACGCATCCTCCGTGTCCCACACCCAATAAAACCACCCCCACCCCTTCTCAAAACTGTCCATCTGCGCCTCGGCAAACATTTTGAGAAACCGCTTGTAGCTGTCTGACCACCTATCCGGGCTCGCGTTCGCCTCCTCACAACTGCACGTCCTGTCCAGCGCCGGACACCTCGGCCTGACATCCTTCGGCCTGCTACCCCCCGGCCCAAGGGTCCCCGTCCAGCGGTTCCCCCACCCGACGTTGGTCAGGTGCTTGGCGCAGTCGGTGTCCGCCTGTGACCACTCCGCCACCAACGTGGGGCCAAAGCCGGTTGACCTGTCCATCGATTCGAGCGTTTGTTGCGCCCAGCCTTGGCAGGCGAAGCGAATTTTCTGGCTGTGGTTGTACGCGATCTGCTCCTCGTTGAAGATGACGTACTGGTGCACGTCGAGGGCGGCGTTGGGTAAGGACTGGAGCTCCCCCTGCCAGTTCCCCAAGCCGCGGAAGCCGTCGCCAAAGACGAGGATGACGCTTGGTGGGATGCCGTTCTTGCGGATCATGTCGCTCGCCTGGGTCGTCCAGGATAGGACGGCCGGGACGGATAGCTCCGTCATTTTGGGCTCGTTTGCCAGACCGTAGTGGGAGATCACATTGCGGTAGCGGGGCTGAGAGAAAAATCGGGAGATGCGGTCGTGGAACTCGAGGGCTCTTTTCGCGTTGAGGTCGCCGTCTGTCCCGTTCAGCCAGTTGATTGCTCCCAACCGGCCAGAGTGGTTCCACCCGTTCTGGGAGCCCGGCAGCCCGTGCGGGTCGAGGTTGACGCGGAGGCCGTATTTGCGGCAGTATTCGATCGCGCGGAGGAGGTACCGCCAGCTGGTGCGGAAGAGGTAAGGGTCCCCGTCGTAGGTCTGGACCGCCCAGTAGGAAAAGGGGATGCGGACGTGGTCGAGCCCGGCGGAGGCGATGTCGCGGAAGGTGGACTCTGTCACGAAGGAGGCGTAGTGGGCTTCGAGGACGGAGGGGCAGCGGGAGGCGAGGTGGCTGCAGAGGGTGTACTCGTCTACGATGCCGTAGCGGGAGTCGTAGTTGAACAGGCTGGGGGTGATGAAGGGCTCGAGGGAGAGCCAGCCGCCCACGTTGACGCCTCGGGCGGGGCGTTTGGAGTAGTCGCCCCAGGGTTTGTTTAGGGGGGGCACGTTGTCGTTTGCGCGGGCGGAGTCGTCCCAGGAGGTGAAGAGACCCATGACGGGGAGGTCGCCGACGGTTTCGGTGGTGTAGGTTAGGTTGAAGTCGTCGGTGGAGGCCCAGACGAAAGGGTTGAGCCAGGCGGGGGCGTCTTTGGGGATGCTGTCTGGGGAGATGGAACCGAGGTTGCTGTTCCCGGAACTGCCTCCGCCGCCGCCGTCGTCGCGTTTATCTTCCCCCTTTCCCGAGTTTGGGACTACCACGGCGGCGACGATGATGATGATGATGAGGAGAACAGTGCAAACACCAATCAGCCACCATAGCTTCTTCTTTTGCTTGTACCACGGCCTGGGCTTTCCTCTCCAGAGTTCAGATTCGGTTTCTTGTGGTTTGGCGCGGAGCATGCTGTCTTCGCTGCTGGCGCCAAAGTTCATGCCCAAGAAGCCGCCACCGCGGAGGCCAGAGCGATGGGGTTTACGGCTGTGGACGTTTTCGATGCCTTCTTCCAATTGGGCTCCGCTGACAACTCGCCTGCCGCCCTTGGTGGTTCGGTCTCGCTCGTATCGTTCACCCGAGGGTCCTGCCACGGTGATTATTTTGGGCGCCAGCCCTCCTCCACCATCAACCTTTTCGTAGCCCTTCTTTCGACCTCTTCTTCGTTCCTGGTCTGGCTCGCCGCTTTCGTAACCTTGACCCACGCTCTCATAACCAGCAGCTCTACTCCTTTCCCGGGTCCTTTCTCTCGTCCGCTCTCGCTCCCTCGCCGCTCGTCGAGCAGCCCTCCTCGCTTCCCTCTCCGCATCCTCCTGGTCCTCAGGGGGCGCAAACCTCCCCTTCCCTCTCGACCTCTCCCATTCCAAGGCCAAATCCCTCGCATCTCTGATTCCCGGTTCTGGCTCCACTGGTGGCGGGGCGCGTGATCGTCTTCTTTCCGCCCTCTGCTCCGGTTGCCGAGAGGTAGGCCTCGATCTTGACTTTGCCTTTTCCTTCGCGGTAGCCTTATTCAACTGCGCCAATGCTGCTGCTGATAACCCCTGAGACGAAGATGGCGCATCGGATTCATTCCCCCCGCCTCCTCCTCGTGGCGTGCTGGTGGGTCGTCTGCTCTGGCTCCTTCGCTTGCGACGACGTTCCTCCCTTTCAGCGTCGGTTTCCCTCTCGCGATCTCGGTCGTGGTTGGTAGAGGATCTGTTGCGGTGGTGGGTGCTTCTGCGGCGCTCTCCGCGCGGCTCGCGGTCGGTGGAGGGATCGCGGGGCATTTTTGCCAGAATTCTTTTTTGCAGATAGTGGTGCTGGTGGTGGTGGTGTGGTTAGGAATGTGAGGGGGCGGTCAAGAATGGCATTGTTTTTGCCTCTGGCGGTGTGGAAAATCAATTGGCGAATACAAAAGAGAAAATCATCAACAGGAGGTTTAATAAGACATTATTCGCGCTCGCTCGCTATGTAGAAGAAGGGTTTCATGCCCAGTAGCCCAGCTTCTCAAAACCTGGCAATCAGGATCCCCCAATGCGACTGGATGCGACGCTTGTGTGTTCCCCAGCCCACTTCCAAGGCGCAGCCCAGCTTCCAAGCGCTAATGTGTGTAAAGATAAGTAGGTAGGTTGGGTTGGTGATAGTTGGCTGGGTAACCTTATCCTTGTTAGCTGGCCTATCTACAGGGGGTTGGTTGAAGAAGGGCTGCTACCGACGTCATTCGTCCATTCCGACAGATTGGATCGCGTCTGAGCATCGGATTGGGGGTCTTCCACCACGGCGGGAATCACCTCAGCGCGTCAATTGCTACCAACCTGGATTCTCACCGGTTAGGTTCCAGTTGTCCATCTCAAATATTGCCCGATATTCCAGTTACCAGCCGGTAAAGTGCCTGCAGCGGCATCTCCCCAGTGTGTGACGTCCGTGCGGCCAGCAGCTTTCCCCCAAAAGGCGGGGACCCCACGAAAAGGACAAGCCCTGGGCAAGCCAAAGCCGCCGCAAGCCGACACACCCGTCATCCCTTCCTCCTGCTCCTCATGACCTCCCGTTTTACGCAGATGATGGCTCTGTTGATTTCCATCTGTTCCTCCAGAATGCTACCGAGCTTATTCCCAACATAACCCTCTCTCTGTCTGTTTGTGTCATTTTTTTGTTGATAACTACTGCACCTTGCCATCATGAGGGGCCCATCCACCACCGCCATCCGTCCCTTATCGCTATCGCGGGCACTTACACGCCGCCATCCTCGCGCCGTGTCTACTACTCGTACTACACCGTCCACCACCACCCGTGCCGGGCAACTAGCTCTCTTGACCTCTACCCCTTCTTCTCCTTGTATCTCCTCAGCGAGAAGAACCTACTCAACCCACCCCCCAAACGCCAAACTCAACCTCCCCACCGACTACTCCACCACCCCCCTCCTCAACCACACCACCGCCGCCGCCCTCACCAACCCCGAGCTCCCCCCCGAAGTCCGCAACGGCACCACCAAGCGCATGAACCTCTTCCAGGCCGTCAACGACGCCCTGGCCACCGCCCTCGCAGAAGACGAATCCGTTCTCATCTTTGGGGAGGATGTCGCCTTTGGGGGTGTATTCCGCTGCACTGGCAAGCTAGCCGAAACCTACGGCGCAGAAAGGGTGTTCAACACCCCCCTGACAGAACAGGGGATCATGGGCTTTGCCATTGGGGCCGCGGCGGAGGGGATGAGGCCCGTGGCCGAGATTCAGTTTGCCGATTACGTCTACCCTGCCTTTGATCAGTTGGTGAATGAGGCGGCCAAGTATAGGTATAGGGATGGGGCTTGTGGACGGAGCTCGGGGGGGTTGACGGTCAGGATGCCGTGTGGCGGGGTGGGACATGGGGCGTTGTATCATTCCCAAAGCCCGGAGAGTTTGTTTACGCATATTCCTGGGTTGAGGGTGGTTATGCCGAGATCACCGCTGCAGGCCAAGGGGTTGTTGCTGGCGGCGATCAGGAGTAACGATCCGGTTGTTTTTATGGAGCCCAAGATTTTGTACCGGGCGGCGGTGGAGCAGGTGCCGACGGGGAGTTACGAGTTGCCGTTGTCCAAGGCGGAGGTGCTGAAGAAGGGGGATGATGTGACGGTTGTGAGTTATGGGCAGCCGCTGTACAAGTGTATGGCGGCGTTGGAGCGGGCGGAGAAGGAGTTGGGGGTGGGGGTGGAGTTGATTGATTTGAGGACGATTTACCCGTGGGATAAGGAGACGGTGCTGAAGAGCGTGAGGAAGACGGGGAGGTGCGTGGTGGTGCATGAGGCGATGGTGAATGCGGGTGTGGGAGCCGAGGTGGCGGCGGTGATTCAGGAGGATGCCGAGACGTTTGTGAGGTTGGAGGCGCCGGTTGCGAGGGTGGCTGGGTGGAGTATTCATACGCCGTTGTTGTTTGAGCAGTTTAATGCTCCGGATGTTGCTAGTAAGTGTATCTTTGAGGGACCGAAAGACGGAAGCTAACGTTGTTTACCTAGGGATATACGACAACATCAAGAAGGTGCTGGGATTCTGATATGGATATTGACCATGGGGGTTGAAGGATAGCAAGCGTGGCGTTGGACGTATGGCCATTGGAAGGCCATGATATATGTACATATCTGCAGCAGATAGACCTAGAGGTCATTGATTAGTGACATATGACGACTGGAAATGAGAGAATTCATAAAGCCAAAAAGTTTCAATATCAAAACCATAAAACGAGGTCATCTCGAATGGAGCCTGCCACTTGTCTGGCGGCAGGCAACATCCCTGGTCTTGGCGGCCGGCGCATTCCCACAGTGTGCCCCGCATCTTTGGGGGTTTCATCAAACTGCCAGCCAGCCATTGCCAGCTTGCTTGCCCAGGGGCCCGCCGACTGACGACTGCTTGCTTTCTACATACGCTTCCAACGAGTGCAGTAAACAATTGACGACGACTTTCTATCAGGAGCTTTGATTCCCAAACAAGCCTCGATTCGCGCTATTTCCACAGACCCAGCCATGTCCTCCAACACGGCGATTCTCTCCTCCTTTGTGGAGGGAGCTCCGCCAGGAGAGGTGAGTACCTCGATGCCCAACACCCCCCGTCGACAATACTAGCTCCTTTCACTGTTATGTTTGAGTTGCTAATGATAGTTTTTTTTCCTTGGATATAGCTCGCAGATGTTATCGCAGGCATGTCCTCTCCCCCTTTTTCCGTCTATACCTTAAGCTCCCCCGATCGATTGCTCTCCTCCCGACATGGAGAATTAACTCCCCGTTACCCTTGACCGACTCTCCGACTAACCGATCGTTGACACCTTGTTATAGACATCAAAGCCCTCACCGTCTCGGAACCTTCTGTCCTCGAGGATCTTGCCCCCGCGTTCCAAAAGTACAACGAAGAGCAGTTTATCACCGCCAAGCTGCCCGGCGGGAGCAGCCAGGTGATTATCAGCGAGTTTAGCAGCTTGGGGGAGGGGCGGTATTTTGATTCGGAGAGCCAGAGCTCGTTTGAGTTTGACCACTCGACGGGGAAGGCGAGCGGGGTGCAGAGTTTTGTTTTGGAGGGGGAGCAGGCTTCGCTGGTGTGAGTAACTCCTGGGGGCCAAAGGGGGATGGATGCTGACATGGGACAACAGGAAATCGACATTGAGCACCGTGGGCACCTACGTCAAGGAGCACTACCCCAATGCTGCCTATGGGGCTTACGCTATCGAGAATGACACCAAGGTTGCGGTGGTGATTGTGGCTAATAAATATAGTCCTAATAACTTTTGGTTTGTGGCCCTCTTCCTTTGGTATTAAAAGGGTGCACACATTGGCTGACACGGAGAAAAAAAATAGGAGCGGCCGCTGGCGCTCGTTTTACGTCTACGACCCTTCGTCCGGCTCCCTGGAGGGATCGATCAAGGTTGATGTGCACTACTACGAAGACGGGAACGTGAGGCTGTTGACGGACAAGAAGGTGAATGCTTCTGTGTCTGGCGGACGGGCGGCGGATGGGATCGCGAGGGAGATTTCCACGGCGGAGAAGAAGTACCAGGAGGATCTGAACAGGAGTTTTACGCAGTTGAGCGAGGGGGCGTTCAAGGCGTTGAGGAGGCAGCTGCCGGTGACGAGGCAGAAGATTGAGTGGGATAAGGTGGCTAGTTATAGGCTGGGGCAGGATATCGGGGGTGGTGCTTCGAGGAGATAGGGGGAGTCTCAGGGGATGGAACTGAGAGGAGGCCTGGTTTTTGTGGTGTTGTTGACATGAGCGAGCGTGGTGCCTACATATATATCTAGAGCAATAATGGATGTCTCTTTGAGAGAGAACACATGTTGATATTCACATGCATGAGGGGAAGAGGAGGGGTCGAGATCGGATGGTTATCAAGGTGTGTGTGCCCGTTCCGAACAAGAAGGCCGGTAGGTGGGATGGGGGTGGGGTTGTTGAAGGGAGCTCCCGCCCACTCTGTCCGACATGGTCGAAGAGAGAGAGAGAGAGAGAGGAATGCCCGATAAGGCCCGACTCGAGGCCGTTTCATTCGCAGGATCGGATAACGGTGACCGCCAGCATGCAGATGCCGCGCGCAGTAGCTCGTGCAGAATTCTTATATGACCGATTATCCTGCAGTTTCAACACTGGGGAGACTGGCAAGTTTGCAGCGAAGAGCCCAGTTTTCGGCCCCAATTTTCCTTACTCGGGGTTTCGTGGATATCGTTGTTCCGAATCGAACGAGTCCGGGGTCTGGCGAATCAGAGGAGGTGTTGCATAATTTTGGAGGATTCCGATTGGTTCAACAGGTATCTTGGGTGCTGTCAAGCGCAAATCTGTTGATGGTCCCGTCCAGGGTTCTGGGGAGCTGCCTGTTGAAGCAGGGCCCCGGTTGCTGGCTTTGCCAGCGAGTGGCACAGTGCCGTCTGTCGTGTCCGGTCTTGTTGAGAAACGTGGGAGATTTCTCCATAGCCGGAGCCGAGACTTTGGACGCCGCTCTCTCTTGCCTGCCTGCCTTTCGATTTCTCTTTTTTCTTCCTTCTTCTTCACCCACCCCCCCCCCCTTTTTCCACGCAAAACTTGTCAACCTGTCGCCAGCCCTTTTTCTTGCGTACTTGAGCCCTCTCTCACTTTGTAAGTTTTGCGACTGGATACCCCTGAGTCAATTGGACCTTTGTGTGTGTGTTGTGTGTTGTTTTTGCGCGACTGATTACCCCCCAAAGTTGGTGGTGGCGCTTATCGGTGTATCTTTTGCTGACCGAAAGTTGTTCTTTTTTTTTACTTTTTTAATAGAACACATACCAACACCGACAATCAACCAACCCCCCCAAGAAAGTCAAGATGGCCCTCCAGGAGCTCACTTACCAGGATGTTGCTGAGCACAACACCAAGAAGGATCTCTACGTTGTGATCCACGACAAGATCTACGACATCACCAAGTTTGTTGATGAGCACCCGTAAGTTTTGATCCCCGTCCGAGGAGGCAGATCGCGTCTTATCGAGATCGGACTCTGCACACCCCCTTTTTCCCCGCATGGAGAGTAGCAAGTCCGCAACAATCACAGAATCGCTAACAATGGGGAATGAATAGTGGTGGCGAGGAGGTCCTTCTCGATGTTGCCGGTCAGGATTCCACCGAGGCTTTCGAGGATGTCGGTCACAGTGACGAGGCCCGCGAGGCCCTCGAGCCCCTTCTTGTCGGCACCCTGAAGCGCAACGTGAGTTACACACTGTTCTCTTATCTCGGCTTGATGACCCGAACTGGATGCTGACGCGATTTCAATCTACAGCCCGGCGACCCCAAGCCCAAGACTCCCCTCCCCGGTGCCGTCTCGCCTGCCGCCAACAACTCCAGCGCCGGTCTCGGCGTCGGTCTCTACGCCGTCGTCCTTCTCGGCGGTCTCGTTGCTTTCGGTGCCTACCAGTACCTCCAGCAACAACAGAGCCAACAGGCTTAAGTCACCACGGCATGAAAAAAAATGTTTCAACACTGGGGGGCGTTCTTTTTTTTTTGCTGGGTTTAACATGACGAGACACACGGGATGGGAAATAGAAGGGGAGGACGGGCAAGGAGTTTCAGGGTCAGGGTCTGGGATCCTTCCTTTGTGCCATTTGGGAGGCGGGATGGGGGGATCCACACCGCTCTCCAGCCGCTGCCCAACACGCAAAAGGTCGAGATGCGATCCACATCCTGAAAGGGTGGAGGTGGTGGTGGTGGTGGTGGGTGGGGGGAGCGTGGCATTGCATATCTCTGCAATATCACTCTGCTTTGTCCCAGACCGGGGATTCGATTCAACACGTACACAGGACACAAAACGAAATGTGAATGCGTTGGCGGGTTTCGCGTGGATGATGATGAATGATACAACAGGGTGTGATGTGTTATTATCTCTTTTTCATATTGCAAGCGAGGGGGAGGACAACAAGCAGGCAAGGGCTATCTTTGGTCTGGAGGCATTTGCGCGATGCTGGCTGGAATTGGGCACATAGTTAATAGACTTGTAATTTTTGAATGTTTGCTTGTTCGTTCTTTTCGTCTGATGTGTTGGTGAGTGTGAAACCGTATATCGGAGCTGGCTTCGATAAGCGACTTTAGAATTCCACTAAAGTTTGACACATCTTGGCTCTTGCTGTCAATAACTTTAAATGGCATCTTGCAATATACAAGAGCTGCTTGGAGCAACAAGAGAATCGTTGGGCTTGTTGGAGCAACTGTGATCGGTGGAAAAATAAATTGTGGCTTGCTTTTGTCCTGCCAGTCGGCTATTTCCCTCCAGCTGGCAACCACACATGGAAAGTGTCGCCCGCCTCTGAGCCTCAATTCACTTCAGCGCAGCCGCACCGACTTTCCGCTTACAACCCTGGTTCGCCTGTTTTCAGCGCCGCAACCTCCGTCACTCTTTTTTCAACCTCTTCTGCCTGCGACAACCGCAAACCTTTGCAAACCCCCGACAACAACACTCCATCGCCTCTTTCCGAAACCAACCCATCAAAACCGAAATCCCCCCAAAGAAATTCGCAATCAGACATCAAACCACCATGTCGCGCCTCGACCGCGAAGCCGACGCCTTCCGCGCCTCCATGGCCGCGGCAGCCTCCAAGCTCACCGGCACGGGCACCTCGGCCATGTCCTCGGCCGTCAAGCGCAACCTCGCGCCCCCGTCCCCCTCCCCGTCGGTCGGCTCGACCACCTCGGCGGCGGTGGGCACCCCCTCCCGCCGCGACCGCGAGCTCCCCGGCGCCAACATCGTCTACTCCCAGCCCGCCGTGACGGGAACGGGCGACAGCGTCATCTCCCAGATGGCCTACGCCGTCACGTGGCTCCGGGGAAAAGACGAGCCCCAGACGTACCACGACGTGCTGTCCTACCTCAGCGCCACGGGCCGGTCGGAATCCGAGCAGGAGTTCTTTGTCGAGCAGATGCGCCGCCACCCGCAGATCCAGTGGATCCCCGACCCGAACCTGAGCGAGCAGACGTGGAAGACGGGGCTGTACGTCCACCGCCCCACCATCCCCAACGTGAGGAACAAGACGCAGCTGCTGGCGTACCTGCAGAAGAAGACGGATGCGAGCGGGGTGTCGGTGAAGGACCTGAAGGACGGCTGGCCGGACTGCGAGCCGTCGATTACCGAGCTGGAGAGGGAGCACAAGGTGCTGGTGATTAGGGCCAAGAAGGACGGGGCGGCGAGGATGGTTTGGCTGGACGACCCGAGCTTGTTCCACGAGGTGGAGGCGGACTTGGTCAAGGCGTGGAGCAGGGTCGAGCTGCCGGCGCTGGATGTGATTGCGCAGAAGCTGATCCAGGCGGGGCAGAAGCCGGCGAGCGAGGACCCGAGGGTGAAGGCGGAGAAGATGCCAAAGGTGGAGAAGAAGAAGAAGAGGGCGGCGAGGAAGGGGGGGAAGAGCACGAATACGCACATGGAGCATTTGTTGAAGGATTATAGTTATATGAAGAGGTGAAGGGGCTCTTTGGTTTGGGGCAGGGGGGGGAGGATATCATGCATTGAAAATGGCGTTTATGGCTTTTTTTTTTTGGGGGGGGGGGGTTGGTTTTTCGAGGGTATTAGACTTTTTTCCCTGGGGGAAAGGGGGGGTATCTTTTCAGATTGGGCACATAGATTGGGGATAGGAGGGTAGGAGGAAGTTCGACACAGGACGAAAATTGATGCCGGGTGGGGGGAGAGAATATGGGGGCGGTTAATGCATTTTAAGCGTTTGGCGTTGGGGATTCTCATATATTTTACGACAAACAAAAAAGCTTTACAGCATTTCTTTACGAGGAGAGATGCTGTTTTGGAGGTTGAGGAGCCAAAGATCGGTTGTTTTATCGACGGCAGAAGGCAGGATAGCGATAATAACCAAAATAAAGCTTGAGCCAGAACCATGCTTTCTTTGCTGGCTCGAGTGGTGGCGCCTGCGGTGGTGGTGATCTCCAGTTGCAAGGTTGAGGTTATCTCTACCTTTTCATGGGGCCGGTCAGCCTGTTCGTTGCAAGACCAGGCACCTACCAATTGGGAGAGCAAAGTCTGGCCGGAAAGGCGGCTACAGGATGGATGGGTAAAGCCTATGCAAGTACATTGTCATTGGGGAGTTATATGTGTGTGTGTCATGTAACGGTCTGTCTTTGAATTGTGTATTTGTCGTGATCAGTAATCATTGTGGGAGCCCGCCCCCCCGAGAAGTGGAGACGGGTGATGGGTAGCGGTAGGTGTTTTTGTCTTTTGTCTTTGGCGGCGTATAGCTTTTACGAGAAAAACTTGCGGGGGTTCTTGATGTTTTGGTTGTGAGATTTTATCTTGGGGCGAGATTGGGGTGGTGGGTTGCCGAGGTCGGGTAGGGATAGATAGGTAGGTAGGTAGTAGGGCTGGAGGTAAAAGGGGCTATACACCTAGCCGCATCGAAGGGGGGGGGCATGTCTTGGTATTTGTTCAAGGGGAGGATGGTGGAAGTGCATGAGAAGGTTGGTTGATTCTTTTCATGATTTTCTAATTTTTTCTTTTCTCCAGTTTGGTGTACATCATCATTGGCATCGTCACCTTCCTCGCGGCGATACCGTATTTACCTAAGGTACTTCACACTCTCCAGTTGCTTAAGAACACGCCTTCAGGACATACACACACACACAGTATAAGCCAGGAATAGGACGATACCAGACATCATTGTTCTAACTAGTAGCGAGAGCTAGTTGCTATCAAAGCCCATCGTGAGAAGCCGGTCTCTCATCATTCGAAAGGACTTCCCAGCTTGGGAGTTTCAATGAATGGGATTTTCAAGAGCCCTGTATTAGGTAGACGACCGACAGGAAGAAGTCTTTGGACAAGACAACATCGCCAACCATCAGACAACCTCTCCCCATCTTGAGCCCAACCAAGTTGGCTCCCCAACAGCAGCAATGTCCTCCCCAACCACCACCACCACCACCACCAGTCCCGAACCCTTCCACTTCCAAATCGACATCTACACCGACACCGTCTGCCCCTTCTCCCACCTAGGCCACCTCTCCCTCACCCGCGCCATCTCCTCCTTTTCCTCCTCCACCTCGGCAACCTTCTCCCTAACCTACCACCCCTACATCCTCTACCCAACCGCCCGCCCCTCCTCCCGCCCCCTCGGCGAAGCCCTCAAACACATTTACTCCTCCCACTCCTCCCCCTCCCACCAAACCCAAACCCAAACCCAAACCTCCTCCTCCATCCTCACCCACCTCGACAACCTCGCCAGCGTCTACAACACAAAATTCAACTGGGACGGGCTAACAGGCAACAGCCGGGACTCCCACCGTCTTGTCCTGTTGGCCCAAGAACGTTTTCAACATCATCCCCATCCCCAATCCCATCCCCATCCCCATCCCCAACCCCCCACAACCCATCCCCATCCCCCAACCCTCCACCACTTCCTCACCCACCTCCACCACTCCACTTTCCACCTCGGCCACGACATCTCCAACCGGCACACCCTCGCCTCCATCGGGCTCTCCTTCCACCTGTTCCCCACCCTCCAAGAAGGACTGGCTTGGTTCGAGTCGGGACAGCTAGGGGCAGAGGTAGACGAGGAATGCGAAAGGGCGAAAAAAAAGGTGGGGGTGAGGGCCGTGCCGAGTTATGTTGTGAATGGGAGGTGGGTGGTGGGTGGGATGCAAGAGGGGGGGTGGTGGGAGGGGTTGTTTGGGAGGGTTATTGCTCAGCACCGGCAGGAAGGGATTGTGGGTGATGAGGAGGGGGAGGGGGAGGAGGGGGAGGAGAGGGAGGAACAGGATGGGGTGGAAGGGGAGCAGCAGCATGGGAGGAATTGCCGTGTTGTTGTTGGCGGTGGTGTTGTTGCTGATGATGATGGCAGAGAGAGGGGGAGAACATGATCGATTCAGGGGGCTGTAACCTAACACAAAAGCAAAAGCACCACAGTTGTTGAAGAAAACATAAACATCATCAGAGACAACAAGACAGAAAAAGGCACAGAGGACCGAGATGGGGAATTCTTACTGTCTCGACTCGCTGCTCAAAGAACTTGGACATGCGTATCGATACATACTCGTATAGAACCAACCCCCCTTGGCCAAACCACATGGACCGTTGCTAAAAAAGGGGGGATTATTCATCACCCCCCCCCAAACAAACACCCACCCCGCAAGACATGATCAATAATCACGGCAACTCACACCCATAACACATTCAAATACCCTCAAACTTTCCCAATATTTTGTTTTCAAAAGCTAGCATCAACCTGATCATACATCTCATCATTAAAACCTCAAAACGTACCACACAATAAACAGACAAATCAGCAAGGTCATGAAAAAAAAACCCCCAAGCAAATCAACAAATAGATGAGATTCTCCCCAGTCAAGAACCCCCAGATAACAAAAACTAAAACTAAGCGCCATTCCCTAATCCCACCCAAATCTCTGGCCAAAGAAAAAAAGATCAAAAATGAACGTGCCCCTTTTTTCACATGTAGATGGCCCCGTCTGGTGTGGTATATCTTGTAAAAAAAACTCCTTGCCCTGAAAAACCTTTAGACATTCCCTTTCCTTTCCTTGTAAAAACCTTCCTCCCAATTTCCCGTCTTTCCTCCTCTTGATTAGGTGCGTACTAAACAGGTCAACGGACCCGCACTTCCACCTGGCCCTGGCCTTTCCTGGGGCAACCATATTCCTACTCCAATGCGCCGTGGAGGGTTATTGGTGTTGTACAGCTTGTGGTATACATCGGCAGCCAAATAAATGCCGAGATTAAAACTTGGAGTTGCTGGTCGCCTCCTTCACAGCCGCCTCGAGGTCCGCCTGGCCTGCGTTGTCCTTGCACAGATACTTCTCCATGACATGCTTGAAATCCTCCTCAGCCACGACAGCGCCGCCGCCAGAGCACTTGGCCTTCTTCTGAAGGTCCGAGCACAAGCCATCCAGATCAAAGTCGCCGTTTTGCACCTTGGGACACGTTTGCAGTTTCTCCCTGTATTGGCTGTCAGTTATCCGGTCACTGAAGCATGAACGGCAGAGGAGGTGCGTGTGACTCACCATATGCTGGTGCAGGTTAGTAGCTGTCCACTGGGCGTAACTTGATCGGCTTCTTTGGCGGCATCGATTTGGGCGAGGAGGTCAGGCTTCGGCGCTGCTACTTCGGTGGTTAGTGGCAGGTTGTATGGGGTGATGAAGTCAGCATCAAGGGCCTCGTTGAAGAAACTGTCATCAAAGCCATTGGACAGGATGCTCTCCTGTGGCTCGCGATAGTCCCCAAACAACTGAGGCTCAAACTGGAAGTCTGTCTGGGGCAGCCAGTTGAAGTCATTCGCATCACCGAAATGACCAAAATCTGCAAGTGTGTTAGTGTGATTGAACCGCAAACAACAATATTGCACGGCAATGCTCACCCTGTGATGAGCCGTTGACATTGAAACCAGACTGCTCCTCCCCAATAGTGGCCAGCGTGTCAATGGGTTTGAAGCCCATGGGCGATTGGGTGAATGGCTCGGGTGATGTCCCGCACGACGAGTTGGCTCCGCCCATGTTGGAATTTGACGAGGCCGAAGGCGAGCTTGTCGTTGTTGGGCCGTTCAAGTTGAACTGCGAGTCCAGGTTATGCGAGTTCAGACCGAGAGGACTGTAAGTACTGGAGTGATTAGGGCTCAAGCTGTCACTCGATTTGTCCAACGGGCTCCGTGTGTCTGAATTGCTCCGCTTCGGCGGTATTGAGGATGTGGTTGAAGTGGAGGACTTCTTGGTGTCATTCGTGACATTGGGCCCGGGTAGGGTGCCAAACTTGGGGAACTCGAATTGAAAGTTGACATCGTTCATGTTTTGAAGAAAAGGAGCCCCGAATGGCTTTGTGGGTCCTTGGTAACTTGGGCGCCCGTTTGAAAGAGCCGACAGTCGCTTTTTATACTCGTTCAGTTCAATCGTCATCTTGTCGACCTGTGCGCGAAGAGCCTGCTTCTCCTTGTTGTGGGTTTCAGTGGCCTTCTCCAGTTCCTCAACCTTGGTCTCCAACTCTTTCAGGTGCTTCTCCTTGCGCTCTCTGAAGGCTCGTTGGGCAGCGCGATTTTGCGCCTTGCGCTTCTGTTACGGAACCGTTAGAATCCAACGTACGCTGGGCCCAAGGTTTGCATTTACTTACAGAGCTGGGTTCTGTCGTCAATGGCTTTCTTCCAGGCTTCTTTGCAACCTTGTCCTCACTCTCTCGCCTCTTGGCTCCCCGGGCTTCATCCTCATCGTCATCTGGATGGCTTCGTTTGTCGGGAGACTCAGTGTCGTCAGGAGAGTCGGACTTGCCGCCATCCGAGGTACCAGGCAAGTCGCCAATCATCTTGGGCTGGTTACCGTCGTTAAAAGACAAGTCGAGTGTTGAATCGCCCCCAGTGAAGTCGTAGTCGTAATCGAAGTCCGGGCTGCCTTGGAAGCTTCCGAGGTTTTCCTGAAGAGGAGACCCATTGAACTGGAGGGGAGACACGGTCATGGCCGAATTCGCTAGAGTGTTTCCCTTGCGGTTCGAATTGAGGGCAGCATACAGCAAGTTCTGCTGTTGAGGTGTGAGGATGAAGTCCTGGACGGGATTGCGTGTCGACGTCATTTGTGTCTTCTTGACTCGCGTGACGTTTTGGACAACTAATTGGAAAAGGTTAAGGGATTGAATTGGGATGGAGAACGCTTGAGCTTGTTCCTCAAGAAGTTCAGACCAAACAGGGCCCAATACCTATTGTGATTGCTGTCCGAGAAGGGTGGCGCGAGTGGTGATGATTGGGCTGCTTATCTCCGCCTGCACTCAACGGCGGACAGCGGGGTATCTGACGTTGAAGACAAAGACAAGCGCAGGCCAGCGCAGGGTGTCTCTCCACTAATCTAACGGCTTCAAGAGGGTAGAACAGATGGCGTCAAAGATGGAGATGGGTGTCTGGGGACAGGTCGTGGCCACGAGGAGAGACCATAGAGTTCGCCTCCTGGGACTGGGGAAAGGTGTAGGCGCAGGCCACTCGAGTGCGACGCAGGCTTGGAGGCTCGCAGCAAGGAAAGGCGGGTCGGGAATCGGAGTCGGCGGAACTTGAATGCTGCCTCGCCGTACTCTTCTGGATGCCTGGAATTGGGATGGGACAGTTGGCAGTATCTCGCGGTATGGTATGTCTGTATGTACGAATACGTAAGGACCTCTACGGATGGGCAGACGAGAAAAAGAACGAAGAGTCAGACCGATGGGCGAAACTGGGAGCAAGACTGCAGGTCGAGGGGCCCTTGGTCTGGTGAGCTCCATCAATTTGTCAGCCGTCAATGGAACATGTTGGACGGAAGCTGGTCCGAGCGAGCGCGAACCGACAGGGGTCCCTCGGCGTGGGGTCTTCTTCAACAGCGGCCTTTGCCCCGCCTTGTGACCCCGATCGAGTGTGCGAATGTGGTGGTCAGCCCAGCCCCTCCTTCTTGGGGCCCTATCTAGACCCGTGCAGGCGACGGATAGCAGACCAAAGAGATCTACAAGTACACGCCATTGTTGCATTTTGGTGATGGGATTCTAGATGCCGTAGATTCATGGCCGTTTACTATCCGGACCTGTTGGTAGCGACAAGCATGATACAGCGTGCTGAGTCAAGCCAACAAGGAACGCTGTCTCATAGGACCGAGATGTATGCATAGGTTCTGCATAGATCCCTCGCATACCTAGTATGGCTGCGCCTTTCAAACGACACGGCAGAAAGTTTAGCAAAAGGGGAAGCGGGATGCTCTACTATTCTTCAGTTGATTGTTTCTGAATCATAATTCCCAGGCAGCCATTCTCACTGCATTGGTCCTATGAGAAGTCCCGGAGATAAGAAGCCATGACCGAGGCATAAGTCCTGGAGGGGTGCAATATACCGATATGTACACGAGTTGGCATGGAGCGTCTCATATAGGATACGTTGCCGATTCTAATTATCGGGATCTTCCACAGCCAACATATGGTAGTCCCACTCCATGCAGGAATGTAGTGTAGTACCTATCTCTATACACTACAAGAAAAGGTCTGGACGCATGCGTGGCGATGACAGCGCAGTCTTGGAGGGCCCGTGCAGCTCGTCCCCCGTTTTAGGCTCAAGCAGCGGAGCCCCGCGCGCAGTGTGCCCGCTCCGTCTGCTCACGGCAGTGGATTGGCGACATCATGCCATTAGCCTTGTGCAACTCCAGGTGACGACAGAGCAATCCATTTGCCGGCCCGCCCTATCGAGACAAACCACCTCGAGCAAAGTGACCACTCGTAGACAGACATAACGATAACCCCCCACGTACCGTCCTGATGGACATCGCCTACGACCACATCCTCGAGTCCAACTTTGAGGACAAGAGCGACTCCCAGAACAGACAGAACCAGCCCGCCGCTCCACAGGCGAGCTTGAATGAGGATCTCCAGGATGCCTACCGCGCCTTTTCCAACAGTCCTTGGGGCGCAAGGATTGGAGGTTTCTTTGGTAGCGTAGTGAAGCAGGTGTGTTTCTCTCTCCAGTAGTCAACCTCGGCACAGCTCGACTAACACCCCTCTGTCCATCAGGGTGAGACTATCTATCACGAAGCCCAGCAGGAGCTCTCCGCCGTAAGCCAAGACGCCACCCGCGGCTTCACCGACCTGCGCCAGACCATCATCAACCGCACCAGATCCCTCTCCTTGAACACCTCACCACCAGCCGACGCCGGTTCCTCGTCCCAAGACACCGGCGACCAGACCACCCCCACCCGCGCCAAAGCCCTCTCCTCAGAAGAAGCCCTCGCCGAATCCGAGTCTGTACTCACTCGCCTGAAAGAAGAAGCCGCCAAACGCCTAAAGGACCTCCAGAAAGCCGAAGACGCCGCCGACGAAGCTCTCCTCAGGTTCGGCTCCAACCTCCGCGACTTCTTCCGTGACGCCATCCAAATCGCACCACCCACCAATGATCAGGGAGACAACCAGGGCAACACCGTCTTGTTCGAGAGCAAGGATGCGGCTGGCAAGAGAGTGATTCACACTTCGCGGTTCGATGCCCAGCTTCACGTCATTCACACGACAACCGACAACTTCATCAAGGATGGCACCGGCGCCGAGTATGAGACTTGGGCCAAGGAGTTTGACATCGACAAGAAGACGGAGGATATTGCTGCTGATCTCGCCAAGTACCCCGAGCTGAGGACGACAATGGAGAAGCTGGTTCCGGACACGGTGCCTTATGCGGATTTCTGGAAGAGGTACTACTTCCTCAGGCACGGTATTGAGACTGCTGAGGCCAGACGCAGGGACTTGCTTAAGGGTAAGAAGATGCCCCTATTTTTTTTTTTGGACTTGAGATCTGGACATAGGCTGACATTGACCAGCTGCCTCGGCTGAAGAGGAAGTTGGCTGGGATGAGGACTCTTCTGAGGAGGAGGAAGAGGAGGAGGAGGAATCCAGCGAGGAAGAGTCCAGTGACGAGGAGGAGACCGCCCCCGCCAAACCCGCCGTTGCGAAACCCGCACCAAGTGCTGAGGTCAAGCGCCCTGGTTCTTCAAACTCGGCCTCTACGATCAACCCGACCACCACCGCTGCCAAGCCGGCCGAGCCTCGCAAGTCTGACGACAGGAAATCGATGGCCGATAGTGACACTAGCTACGATGTTGTCGGTGCTGCCTCCGGAGCTCCCAGTCGGGCGCCCAACAGCCCCAAGGACGCGAAGAAGCTTGATGACAGCGATGATAGTGATGAGGAGGACTGGGAGTAGTAAGCCAGGTTGAACAGTTAGCATTTGAGAGAAGTCACAGCGGGAAACATGGATGGGCGGCGTTTGATTTGTTGAATAATTATTGGATTTATCGTTTTGTTAGTTAACGGAGTTTATAATGGGTACTTTTACTCCAACATTAAGGGGGCATATCGTTTGTTTGTTGGCCAAGAGATATGGCTTACTCTCTTTTCGTCCTCGCCAGGTCTCTTCCGAGTTATTAATCATTCATGAAGAGCAAGAGTGAACTCTGGTTGGTGTCGTCGCAGGGAGTGGCAGAACAAAGCCACGGACAAACTTTTGCCTCTGACGGACACACCCAACGCCGAACTGAATCAAGTTAATTCCTACTCATCATTAAAAACCACACACACCCCTTCAGAGAAGACCTTGAGCAGAGGGGTTTGTGTAACTTGGGTATCTTTCTTTTTTTTAATTTCATAACTCGTTTCCCTCCCTCTCTTTTTTTTCTTCTCCCCTCCTCCAGCATAGATAGATGGGATTGATCACCTCTTCTTCCTAGTAACAGTCTGAAACCCATCCTCATCCACCTGCGGCTCCTCCTTTTCTTTTTTCGTGGTCTTTACCAACTCGGGCGGCGCATCCCCCATAACCTCATCCTCATCATCTTCCTCTTCGTCATCATCATCATCATCAGTATCCCACTCCCCTTCCTCCTCTTCTTGATCCACCCCCTTTGTGAAAACAACCTTTTTCCCGACCTTTTCGTTGAATCTCTTGGCCAAGGTCTCGACCTCGTCAAATTTGCCCCTGAGGCAGTCTTTTCTGAGGCGGATGATGGACTCGGAGACCTCGAGGGCGGAGTCGTCGTCTACGTTGACCTCGAACTCGTCTAGCATGACGTTGAGGAGGAATTCTTCAATGTACGGGGCGTCGGGCTCTTCGGGGGAGGCGGGGGGGAAGAGCTCCGAGAGGGCGCCGGCGAACCAGTCGCGCTTGTCGGCGGAGTCGGGGCCGCCCCAGTGGTTTTGGACGGCGAGGGTGAGGGCTGGCCAGAGGTGGAGGGTTAGGGAGATGGCGCGTTCGAAGGTGGTTTGGATTGTGGCTGGGGAAAAGGGGGGTTGGTTAGTGAATGATGGTTAGAATTGGGGAGGGAAAGGGGGGGGGGGGTTGTTACCTGGTGATGGGGAGTCCATTTTGGGTGGTTTTTGGGTGGGGTGGTAGATGTGTGATTCTGGGAAAGAGTGGGAGAGAGCTGGAAGTTTTGCGATGGGAATAGGCGGGGGTGGTGGTGGTGGTGATAGTTGGAGGGGTGGTTAATGGAGGGGTTCAACTTGAGATTTTTTTTCTTGCGCGCCCAAGTTTACTTGCAGCTTGCGGGTTGCCCCGCCATTTTCCATGTCGGTTTGCGACAGCACCTTGATGGATCTGGCATGGGTTAGGGTTGTCTGTGGGTTGCTTGTGGGCGACAAGACTTCACTTAGGGACAAGTCAGGCTTTCATTAATGATGGCTGGTCAAGATGGGTTAGAGGATCTATATGTCTCCTTCCATGCAATACGCTACATAGGTTATCTCGAATTCCTACTCAAGTGTCTTCGGTAGTGAAGGGTCAAGGTTGAGTGATCTATGACAGCTCGGCGGCTGTGCCAAAGATGCCAAGACGCAATGACGGCATCGGTTAAGAGTGCGACGACAGGGGCTCGCATTGTTCTGGCCGTTTCCAACGTCCATCAGGTGTGAGCTCCGTGGTGCACCGTGGACTGCCGTGTCGCCCTTGTCCCCCGTTGCGTACTTATCTGCCCGAAGCCTATTTGAACCTCTCATCTCTCCGACGGGATCGTAGTCTGCGATTATTACGGATATAAAGCTCATCAACTACCAATTCAACGCATCTCACTCACCCAAGCTCAAGCTTATTAAGCTCAACTCTCACCCAACCGTGATTATCACCACTCACCTCACCTCACCTCACTTCACAACTACCAAAAATGTCCCAACCCCCCACCGTCCTCATCGGCTCAACAGGCCTCGTAGGCTCCCACATCCTCTCCACCCTCCTCACCCACTCCGTCCCCGTCACCACCATCTCCCGCCGCGCCCCCAAAACCCCCGGCCCAACCCTCACCCCCATCATCGAGTCCAACACCGACCTCTGGACCACCACCCTCTCCTCCCTCGCCCCCCCACCCAAAACAGTCATCTCCGCCCTCGGCACCACCCGCACCGCCGCCGGCGGCATAGCAAACCAGTGGAAGATCGACCACGACCTCAACGTCGCCCTCGCCCGCGCAGCCAAAGACGCCGGGGCCAAGACGTTTGTTTTTGTGTCCAGCGGGGGGACGAGGGGTTTGCTCAGCAACTATGTGCCGTACAGCAAGATGAAGATTGGGGTGGAGGACACGATCAAGGAGTTGGGGTTTGAGCACGCGGTTATCCTGAGGCCGGGGTTGATTCTGGGGGAGAGGGAGCAGGCTAGGTTGGGGGAGGGTCAGGCTCAGACGGTGGTGAGGGCGGTTGGGAGGTGGTTTGGGCTGGGGGTGGTGGATCGGTTTGCGCAGGAGGGGGAGGTGATTGCTAGGGCGGCGGTGAAGGCGGTGGAGATGGTTGATCGGGGGGAGGCACCGCAGAAGTATTGGATTTTGGAGCAGAATGATATTGTGAGGTTGGGGAGGGAGGAGTGGAAGAAGGAGACGAAGTAGGGGAGTCAAGTGAGATGGGGAGGGGGGATGGGATATGATATGCTATAGGGAAGGGCGGGCTATTTGTTGTAATGAATGAGCAGTGAGTGTGGCGATCGGGATGGGTTGATAATTTTTATGGCTGGGACTAGTAAGATTGTACCGTTACTGGATGTGCTTATACCATTGCTTCTCTCTTCTACTATAGTCTCCAAGATTGATCACACATCTCACCCTTTATCTCCTCTCTCACTCACGTGTAATCCCACCGTATCGTACCCCCGAAATTACGCCACTTGTGCCACCCCAAGGCCAAGCAGGACTAGAAAACAAGCTTGAATCCACGCCTTTCTGCCCTCTGCCTATCGGGTTATAGTTGGACTATTGTCACATTAATCACCTCATCCCACATTGGCCGTTGCGACTGTTCCCCTGAACGGATTGTGTGAAGCGCGGGAAAGGCTGCCCCACTACCCCGCCACTTCACCACCCAACGCCGCGGCACCCGCTCCGGTTATCTATCTATCGAGACATTTCAGTGTGATTCCACGCTTCACTCACTCACTCACTTCACCACTCACTCAGAACCATTCCTCTCACACACAACCCCGTTTCTCTCTCATTTTCTTGTGTTGAGATCTGTCAGTCGAGGTGTAGTTTTCCAACTTGACTCATCACCACCACCCGGGTTCCTCACCACCACCATCCACCCCCCCCCCCTTTTTTTTTTGCGAGACAAAGACAAAACATGTCATCCGAATCGACACCCACCGGCCGCACCGCCGCCTCCGGCCTCCGCCCCCTCCTCATCGGCCCAACCCCCGGTCCCGTCCCTCCATACCCCTACCGCATGTCCGGCCCCGTCATCTCCGGCTTCGGCCGCGGCTCCAAAGAGCTCGGGATCCCGACGGCCAACCTCCCCGTGGATAACAGCCTCACACCCTGGATCTCGTCCATCCCTTCGGGGGTGTATTTCGGGTGGGCGTCGCTCCTCTTGCCGGCCAGTCACCCGAATTATTCCCCTGTCCCCTCCTCGTCATCACCATCCTCAACATCAAACCCAGCATCAGGCCCGGCTTCAGGCTCGGCCGAGACCTCGCCCTCGGCAGCGTGGTCCGTCTTCCCCATGGTCATGTCCATAGGCTACAACCCCTTCTACAAAAACGACACCCGCTCCGCCGAGGTCCACCTCCTGCACAAGTTCGACGCAGACTTTTACGGCGCAGAGATGAGGCTGCTCGTCATGGGGTATATCCGCGACGAAAAGGACTACAAGGGGCTGGACGAGCTGGTGGAGGACATCAATTTTGATTGTGAAGTGGCCCGGCAGTCGCTCCAGAGGCCCGGGTGGAGGGTGAAACAGCTGGGGGATGGGGGCCAGTTTGAGGGGGGTTGGCTTGTGGAACAAACCACTGAACTAAAAGGGGAGGTAGAGGGGCAGAAGGCGAGTTTATAATAAACAGACCAAGATGGAAGAGAAGGGGGGGGGGCGGGGTTGGTTGGAATGGGGATATAGACAAAACAAGCAAGCGAGCAATAATCTCAAACACAATTATCATATCCATTATCATCATAACAAACCGGGTGTAAAAAGGTATCCCAAAAGAAAATCACAACAAAACAAAAAAAAGCAAATGTGTATAAACATCTCTTTTTTATATACCACCCCCAATCACCAAAAAAAAGAACCATCAAACATATCCAAAAACTCATTTGAATCCAAAAAATCGCCTCAGCGAAAACAAGAAAACGCAGGAAAAAAGCAAGCAAAAAAACCAGCAAGAAAAAACACCATTCAAATGCCCCTCCCCCCGCTTCCAATCGCAACTCTTTTTATATGTCCCAGTTCCCCCTTTCCCAATTTCAAGAATATAAAACTTGTATTCATTCGTATTACCCACCAACCCCCCTCTCTTCCGCTCTCTTTTTGCGCTCGCGCTCTCTCTTCTTCTTCTCCTTCTTTAAACCGCTAATTGATTGTGATTCCGGTAGTAACATGGTAAAAACTATTCTCTCTGTTAGCAACCCACCTCTTCCCCAGTATTCACTTCCTCCGGAAAAGAAAAAAAGAAAAAAACTCACGTTAATAACAAACAACATCGGCATATCAAACATATCCCTCTTAATCGTCCAAGTATAACTGCACTCCAGCTTCCCATCCTTCTCCAGCTTCGAAATCCCGTGCTCCCCATCAATCTTGGCCACCCTGTTGCTCAAAATACTATGCCTCGAATCCTTTGCCTGTTGCTGCTGCTGTTGCAGGCTCGGATCGGCCTTGCTATCCTCCCCACCGCTGCTCTCCCCGCCACCACCACCACCAGCCGGCTTGTCAGTCCGGTACTTGAGCAACCTGCACTTCCTCGTCATCCTGCCTCTGCTGTCCCCAAACGCAAGCTGCGAGTAATCTTCGTAAAACTCCACCGCGCTCTCGTGGTCCATCAGCTCGGCGAGGAACACCGGTCTCGGCCCGCTGACGGCGCCGTTTTCTGTATTCTCGTTGAGGCTCTTGAGCCGTGGCGTGGTGCGCACACCCGTGCCGCCGAGGTTGGTGTTGCGGTTGGGCTCTTTTCCGAGCAGGACATCCTTGGTCCAGCCTGTGAGCGCGGTGAACTCCTTGTTGACGCCGGCGATCTCGCCCGTGCGTCGGCAGGCAAGAGTCGGGCTGGAGGACTGCGTCATAAAGTCTTCGTACTCGAACAGCGTTCGTTGAAAACATTGTTCCATGAAGATGAGGTCCTGGGTGGTGAGGTTTCGTGTTGATGCGAGAAGCGCCGGTCGAATGGCGGCCAACGACTTGGCTATACGAGCACCATGGGGCTGGGAGAAACGGCTAGTGAGGACTTCGAAGAGCTTGTGAAAGCTCCCGACGTAATCAAACGATTTCTTGACCGTGTCATAGATGTATGATGGGTCTCGTTGTCGTTTTTGCAGGATGGCCACCTTGTCGAGCTTTCTTAGCTTTGGTTGACGGGTATTCGATGAGCTCTTGGCCCCAGGGGCGTTGGGATATGATGACATTGTGGGTGATGGTCGGTCGTCAAAGCCAAAGGTGGTAGGTTGTGGGCTGTTGTTCTCGGTACTGGGACTCTGAAGACTGGTTGGACCGGCCGGTATCGCGTAGGCGTGAGGGAGACCATGTTGCAGGTTTCCTTGCGAATAGATGCCGTTGGCGCCCGAATCCAGGCCCAGGAAATCTGGAAGCATGCGGTTGTCGAAGTGGCTCCCAAACAACCCAGCCCCAAAATGCACATCGCCTGGCTGTTGAGGCATGCCAGACTCTTGCGGTGGCGTGTCGGCAGCGCTAGACGACATGTGTCCCAACATTCCAAACTCCATTGCTCCATAATGACTCCCAAAGTTCAGGCCGTCGATGTTGAAGTTGAAGATGTTGGGGTCGCTCGGGTCGAACGGTAACCCAAAGGGTGTCATCGGACTTGAAACTGGCGGTGCTACCATTCCACTGATGGGTGGGTTGCTCGAGCTCTGTTGAAATGTGGGAGACACGGGTGATTGTTGACTACTGAACGGTAAACTTTCCGTCAGACCTGGTGGGAGGCTTTGTGTCGCTGAATAGACAGGATACTGCGAAGCGTTTGAATGTGAGAAGAATGTCCTGACGGTAGAGGCGTCCGTCGAGACACTGTGGTGCCGTTGGCCGCCATGTCGTGAACTTGGCGCATTGGGGTTGTAGTTGGGACCCAAAACTGGCCTCAGGGCTTCTGGTGGTGCGTCGTGGAGATATTTGGCCTTTTTCCTGACTCCATCTTGACAGCTATCCTGCAACCCGCGCTTTATACAGCGTTGACATGGTCTCTCATCACCTGAAGAACAAGGTTAGCTGACGAACAAGGCCCTCTGCGCCATCGGATATGCACGAAGGAGGCAACGGCAAGGCTGGGAGACGGTAGGAACAAGATACATACCACATGTGAGATGGGCTCTTTGGCAGGCATAGCAGGCTCTCCTGGCCTTTTTCCTCCTTGGACGTAATGGGTCTTTTGGGTCATACTTCTTCTTCACCTCTCCGCTGGCATCGACGCCGTCCGGGGTAGTGTTTTGTTCAGACATCCTGTCGTCTTCGTCTTTGTGATGCGGCTCGTGGTCGTCGTACTCGTTCTCGGTCTCAGACATGGCACCCGAGGCTTCTGCTGCCTCTGATCCGTAAGGCCCACCGTCTTCCGGCATCGTGTCCTGAGCTTCTTATACACGACCAGGTCTCTCTATATGGACGGGGACGGCAATGCAGGACCCCAATTTCTGCCAGACCGCAGGTCACGGCCAGGGAAAGGACGTACTCCGAGATGGGGGTCAGGGGGTCTGAAAGCCCTCCTGCAGGAGTCCCCACGGCAGTATCACCCACCCCAAAAGTGATTGGCGCTGCACGGCGCTCCTGTTGACAAAAGAAATGTCTGGCAAGTTGAAGGGCAGTACTGTGTGAGTGGTATGTGCGTGGCGAACCCCAGCAAGCCGTCTAATTAAAGCGCGGTGAGCGGCAATGAGGCGGCAGCAGAGCGGGCTCGTTGGCTACTTGCGAGACCGGATGCGGCTTCAACAGACGCTCTCTCTTTCCTGATTTCACACACTCTCCCCCCCTCAGACTCTCTACTTGGGCCCTGTGGCCTCCCGTAATATGGGGTGTTGATCGTCCTTCCCAGATGGAAAAGGGGGCACCTGCGCCAGCTGACGAGGCCTGATACACAACAACAGCGGGCTGTCTCGTATTCTATGAGCAACAGTTTCTGGTGGGCTTCCTGCCAATGAGCTCGGGGCCGGCTGGCAGATGGCGTCCTTGTACCACAGAGGCAAGACTGGCCGGATCGAGGCGCCGGCGTTGAGCAGGGCAGAGGAAAGCTTGGTGTTGATGGCGACAGAGGAGGACTCCTGGTCTGGTCACGCGGCAGCGGCAGCGGCAGCGGCAGCTACAGGCGGAGGGGCGGATAAAGCACTCTGATGTCGTTCTGGGGAAGGTCTCGAGCGCTGGGTCGTGCACGTTGCACCGCAGTGATAGGAAGGCATTCAGCTGCAGCTATCCGTCACTTATGCTTGTATGAGTCCTTGGCGCCGCCTCGCAGCAGCCTGGACCTGGTTATGATAGGGTTCTAGGTTGCGAGGTACTGTACCGTACAGTATGGATTCAAAGCAGGGCAACTCGGTGCGGCGGATGCGGGACCCCTTCGTTCGAAGCGAGTGAGAGAGAGAGAGCAAGCCTTGCGTGTTGCTTGCTTTGCTTGCTGCGCCTGCTTTCTTTCCTGCTTGCTTGTCTGCTTGCTGCTTGCTGCTTGCCTGCTTTCTGCGCCGGAGCGGTTTGGGGGGTGTATCTTTTTCAGCAGCACCGAGACTCGAGATTGACCCCTCGTTTCCTACTCGTCGTTCCTGGGCCAAGTCCTTCTACTGCCAACCTTTCGATTCCTGGGCGTCTCAGGAAAAAGAAAACAAAACGGTCCAGCCCGTGGCCCGTCGATGACCTTGTCGCAAGACGGAAAGCGCCGTTGTCGAGTCGCAATTCGCAAGTCGCAGGTCGCGGAGGTGGGGGGGGGGGCTGTTTCTTCTGGAATTGGAGGCGTTTGTAAGGTAGGTAGGTATGGGTTATGGCGGCCAAACAGGAAAAAGGAGACTGGCGTGCCTGGTCAAGTATCAATTGCGAAAGGCTGGACGGTGAGAGAGGAGCCTCGGGGCTTGGATCGAAGGCGCGATGCGGGCAAGTGGGGTGCAAAACAGTCACTTTCCAATCGCCCGTCCTTGCAGCCGTTCCCAGACAGGTGTACCCAGTCGAGCCTGGTTATTTGCTGGCATGGCAGTTGTTGGACTTGACTGTGAAAAACTCGAGTTTGCTCTTGGCTTCCAGCGGCTGGCGGCGGCTGCTCTTGCAGTGAGAGTGAGGGCGTATCGATCACGTATCGCTCACGTATCGCCCACGTATCGGCCACTCGAACTGGTCCTGGTTACCTAATGGCCGTCAAGAACACTCGTAATGATAACTTGGTGGGTGTAGGAGTCATGGAAACAGGACAATCGCTGCGGGGATTTCCATCTCACAAGCAAAGGGAAATCCCAAATTGCTGGGACACTGGGACACTGGGACAAAAACACTGGCAGCGCTTTGCCGACCTTCGTCCCATCAGGGCTTGGCAACGGGTACTCGGTACCTGGCAGCCACTACGGCCACCTCCCATTGGACACTGCAACCCCCGCCGTGACCAGGTACCAGGGACCTAGGACGATACCCGACGAGGTTTAGCTAATCGACCGCACAGCTTTTAGCATTTTATTAGCATGTGGTCCCCAGTCGGCCAGTCCCCAAAACCTCCACTGGCCCGCGCGGACCGCAGTCCGGGAACCGTGGATCATCTCCAGCAAAAGTAACAGTTACACCAAAGGAATAAATTTACGAGCAACGACATACCTACACTACATCTCTGGAGAACCTCAATGTCAGACTCAAGCACCACGCAGGGGAAACCTCCAAGAGCGGCAGCTATCCCCAATCTAGATCTCCCACATGGCCTCGGAGATCATTACCAACACTTCATTCGTCATGAGAAAGCCATTAGAAAGCCATTGCAAAGCAGTCAAAGACCGGTCAAGCTTTCACCTCACTGATTCCCTACTTGTCTCTAGCCAAATCTTGACAGCGGCTGGCGCGCATCGCGTCACCGGCCGGAGATGGCTTCTTTACTGAGGCACTTCTTCATTTCTTCTTCAACACATGTCTGTCTCACTCTCTTCACCGAAGATCCATGTCTCAGCTCTCTCCTCTTGTCTATCTCTTCATCCCGTCCAATCCAACTCTTAGACACCAATCTTCAACTCTTCACACCGCCAAGCCCAGGACTGCACACAGATACCTATCAACAAGTGGCATCATAGCAGCGTCAACCTCCGTCTTGTCACGGAGAGGAACAGCACACCATCTTCTTCCCACATGGACTCGAGGGCAAACCAGTCTAGGCATCTAACTACTTCTAGCTTCACACATCACCAGCTTGATCACATAGGAACTTTGACAGCTTCCAACGCCAGCCCGCTTGCCACGATGCCATGCCCCGCCAGGTTGGCCAACAATCACATCGAGGATGGCAATCTGTCAAAATCCATCTACTCTCCCCATGCAGAAACGACCGTCAGAAAAGAAAAGTGCAAAGAGCACGCAAGCCAACCTACATCTTGGCCATCTGCGGATCCCTTCACACGACCCCCAACCAGCTGCTGTCAAGAGGCGGTATGGAACGGCGCTGAGAACGTGAACGACGAACATCAAATCTTGATCACTATCGATCGGCCCGTCCGGGGACGCACGTCTTTCACTTCCGCCTGCCTCAATCACGATGATATAATATCTTGTTTAACCCTATCTATCTTCCAGGGCTGAAGTTCCCGTGTCTGTCCAGGCCTTTGCTGCCCAGCCCGGTGCGTGTGATGGTCGTCGATCAGCCCATGTCTACCTCATGGCCAGCCATATTAGGACAATTCTCCGTGGATCTATTGAACGTTATCCAACAAATCCCACATGGGATGGCTGGCTGAAATAGGACCTGAAGTCTATGACTTGGCGCTAACGAGCCAAAACAAAAAGCAAAGAAAAAGCCGGTACTAGTGCCCGCCTCCATTGCCCTACGTAAATTGGCATCGTCACAATTGTATGTACATACATACAATCTGCACGTAAATAGGCAAGCGTGGAAGTCGGATGAAAGTGTCCGTTATTCTGTCACATACTGTCCACTTTCTCCCCGGCTTCATCTATCACTGCCACCCACCTACCGTATCCGGACCGAGATGATAGATGTGGTTAGACGCACCTTTAGATCGATCTGCCCGGCCCCCTGGTCCTTCCCATATCTGCCCGGCTTCCGGGTATCGTCACCTCACATTATCACATCGTCGGCAAAGAGAAAGGCAGACGACCACAGCCAGCAACAGCAAGCCAGCAAGCCAGCCCCTCAGGGGTATCGTATGCACAAACATGCAAAGCACATCGTGAAGGGCAGTGTGTTGGGCATCAAATGTCACCCTAGATCAGATCAGATCTACATATCAGCTTGGAACGAAACCGCACAGTAGATGTAGACAGTGTGTTTGACTTCTTTTTCTTCTTCAGCTGTTACGGGAGCTGCTTGCGAGTGGGACCTACGTGTCTGCTCGACGTTCATCCAAGCCCACAGCCTTCACATCATCACCGGTCCATGACGCCTCAGATAGATTACCTCGCACAAAAGAAACATCAAGGCAGCAAGGTGTATACGCTTCCTGTGCTTGACATGTTGAAACTTCACCATTGGTCCAAACAGCTAACGTGATCACGAACACTATAACGCTGTCAGCACTTTAACTCCTACAACATGTTGTGCGCTGCCCACCCTCTCTCTCTCTCTCCCCACAGCCATCCCTGATGATGGGCTGGCTTGACCATCACAAAAAATCCCCTAACCAGATCTTGATCACCTACACACCCACCCACCACCAACAACCATGTGCAGCGGGTAAGGACCCTCAGCCAATACCATCCCAAAAACCCGGTATCACGGGGAGGCGGCGGCACCTTTTCCTTTCCCTCCATGACCGGCACCCACACCACGAAACACACACACACACCTGCCTACGGTTTACATGTTACGGCACGAGTTGTGTGTTTCCCCAACTTTTCACCGCCCTTCAACCATCAGGGAATGTTCATGTACCGATCTGCTTTCACTCGCCAATCGACATCACACCCACCCACTCATCCTATTTCTCTCTCTCCCGTGTACATCCTCACCCTGAAATACCACGCCTCTTCTACCCGTGAACTTTACGTACTTGCCACCACCACCACCACCACCACCACCATCGTATCCATCCATCCATCCATCCCTCTGATCACCCGCCCCTCCAACCCGGTCTCTTTCTTACCTACATACATACCCCCCCATATTTCCCCACAATCTATCCCACACCATCATTGGTGCTCCTCCCCAACCCCGAATTTGAAGATTTTGGTTGGCAACAAACGTCCATGTGTGGGTGTGACAGAGACAAGCAAAGCCATGTTTGAGAGGCAACTACTCCTCCTCGTTGGCTCTGGGTTTTGTTACCCAGACTTTGTCACTCACCCAGATCAACACACAGGCAAGTTACCTACCATTTACTCCCTCCATAATTTTCCACAAAAAGAAGGTCCCCGGGCGGCCAACCGAGAGAACCTCCCCCCTCCCTATCCAGGCCCCGGCCCCGAGATCGTCACAGTCAGACCACCCCCTCCACGGGCAGCTCACCCAAAACTCACATCTGCAATACAACAACAAACCCCGGATCAATCTCATCACCGGCTTCCCTTCGATATCTTGCAAGTGAACTACCTACCTACCCAAGTTGCCTCCCAGTGTACTGCCCGTAGCATATCAACACGATTATGCGGCTATCCCATCATCCCCATCTCACCCCATCTCAATAACCCTCCTCCCTCTTCCAGCGTTGATCCCCCCCCGTTTCCCCTCAATCCCACAACTTCCCATCCATCCCCCTCCCCTAGCCCGGCCCGGTTCAAGTCTTCCACATATCAATCCAACCCCCATTTGTCCAAAACATCACTATCACTCTGACATAACCCCCTTCCCCCCCAACTCAACCTTGGCAAAAAGACAAACAAGCATTCTCTCTGTCTCAAAGACAACTTGGCTTTCTTTCCTTGTCTAAATATCTACCATTAAAAACTCGTCTAAACATCTCCCATTAAAACCCTCAATGATGTACATCATCCATCAAACACCCATTCATCCATCACCCATTAAAAACCCAGAATAATCTATACACTTTTACCCTTCCCAACCCTCCTCCCCTTTTTCCACCCTTTGCCCACCCCCCTCCCTCACGTAGCACTAGCAAACCGACTCTTCTGCCTAATCCTCTTCCCATACCTAAAGAAAATATACGGAAAAGGCATCAACCCCAACGTGATAAACGCCAACAACCCCGTCGCCCACTGGAACCCCAGCGCCTCATACATCTGATACCCAAACAACGGAAAGGCAGCTGTTAATTACCCCCATCATCGTTAGCAATCAAAACTCCCAGGAGGTCCATCAAGGTACCGCATCAAGCAAGGTAAGTAGGTAGTTTATCTGATCCTCCCCCCCCCCCCCCACTCGTAAAACCCAACCCCAAACCAAGACAATGACCTGACCTGACCACACAGCATAGGAAGGACAACATCCCCCCCTGTTTGCTGCCGTGGAATACCCTAGGTAGATAGACAAATCATCCCCAGCTGGTTCTCACAATGTCGTGGCACCATCAGATGGGAAAAAAAGAGACAAATGGGGGGCAAGAATAACACGCTGAAAAGAGAAAAGAAAAAGAATCATGACTTACCGGCAAATGAACACCGCACCAAAGCATTAGACGCCAAAGCGCTGGCTGCGTACCGCGGGTAGGCTGCGACCTATGTAACAGAAACAAAACGCCACCGTCTCGTATTAGCCACAGACCTCTTTCTCTCTCTCTCTCTCGTCCCATCTTTCGGATTTTGTCCAATACATTTGCTCCAAACCAGGGGAGGGGGGTGGGTGGTGGGGGGTGCAGCTTTTCCAGCCGCCTGGCAGGGCCCTGCTGTTTTTTGTGCAGCCTCAAAATCACCAGCTAGCTGCTCATACTCCGTATACTCCCGGCTGAGTTCAGTCGGGGCAGGCAAATGTCAACAAACACCCTGCCTTCCCCCTCTCCTGGTTCAACTTTTCTTAAAGCCCGGGGGGGAAATAAGGGGAAACAAAAATCAAGGAAATCAAGACTCACCAAAAAGGTAAATACCCCCGTAAAAGCGAACGACATGCTATGACACAAAGCCCGGTTAGCCGCATGAACTCCTTGCATTCAAGTACAGAAAAAAACAACCACATAACCTCCGCCCAAATCCAACTGCCATCTCAAGAAAGCAGAAACCCCCATTGACAAAGCCATGACTAAACCTCAAGGTCAAAGCCAAGCTTGCGTAAGGGCGTACAGAACCGAGAGACCTGCAGCTTTCTTTCCCCTTCCTGGGTCTTGCCGCTGCAGAGACGCGTCTCTTGCCTCCTCCATGTCTCTCCTTTTTTTCTCCGCCCGTGGGGTTAAAAAAGAAGAACAGAAAGTGGACGAGTCACTCAGTCATCGTTGCCCTGTCACACCCTGCCGGCCGTTCACCTCCGGGCCGCCATCCAACAGTTTCCCTTCCTCCCAACGGAACCCCGGCCGGCGATACTGACAGACAAACAGCGAGACATGGCAACAAGACAACAGACATGTCATGATTTCTTCTGTGACCCCCATCCTCCAAGCCTCAGAAGATCCCAACCTCTCCCTTGTCTCTCCATGATGCCAAAATGATGATAGAATAAAAACAAAAGACAAAAAGACTTACCCAAGTCCAAAAACCCCCGACCCAATTAACGGCACGATCCAGTGTATATCAGGCGTGCTCGTAAACCCAAACCAAAACAACCCCCCAGTAATCAGCGGCGCGCCAACAATAACCTGGGGCAGTTGATCCTCCGGCTCATCCTTGAGCACCCCCGTCCTCTTCCGTCTCCTCTCCTTGAGCGTATGCCGAAAGTTGTTCCACAACGGCGTGACGCAGCAGGCAATAATCATAGCCACAAGCAGACCCGTAAACGTCAGCCCAACCTGCCACAGGTTGAAGTTGTGATTCGTCGTGAAGATCAAAGGGAAGGCGCCAAAGAAGAGATACAACAGGCCGAGGAGCATAGCGGTGTAAATGTTCAAGATCAAGGCCATGGGCTCAAACATCAGGATCTGAAATGGTCGGAGAAGGGAGAGACCGACAGTCTTGGGAATCGACTTTGTTGACCGTTCAATCGGCGCATAATACCGAGAATCTCCTGTTTCCTTTCTCATCTTCACTGCTTTTCTCTTCAGAAGGACGGGGTCTGGTTGTGCATATCTTATGTCAGCAATGGGGGGAAAAAGGAGGTTGAGGCTAAAAGGGGGGGACCGGAGTAATAAAACATACGGTATGTCTCTGGCACTAACACCGCAATGCTCAAAAACAATGCACCGCTCAGAATGAGCAGATAATAATGCATCCACCTCCACTGAACAAACATCACCATCAAGCCTCCAATCAACGGGCCGGTCGATGGTCCAACAAATGGTGAGAGAGAAAAGACAGCCATGGGCATGAGCATTTTGTCGTGGGTGAACATGTCGCTAACTGTACCCCCAGATACCGACAAAAATGCGCTCCCAGCCAAACCCTGGAAGAATCTCGAGACGATCATGGTTTGGATATTCTTCGCCAGCGCCGAAGGAATCAAGAAGATCATAAAGAAGAGGAAAGACGCGAGGTAGATGGGACGGCGGCCATAAAACTCGGCCAAAGGCGACCAAAACGGACCGAGAGCGATTCCCAGGACATAAAACGACAGACCAAGAGTAACGACAATACGGCTGGAGTTGAACTCGGACATCATGTCGACATAAGAGGCTGTATACACGGCCGAGCCATTTGTTCTAGTATCTCACAGTCAGCCTCTGGCATCAACCACACAGCAATACAAACAGGACCACATACACACAAAACGAACCAACCGACGTGATAAAAATGATCAACCACTTCCGCCACTGCGGCATACTCCTCGGGCACAAAGGGTCGTTATCACCCCCATCCCATGTCACCTCGAACGGGTCGGTCAAGGCGTCCGGAGCATCCACCTCCTGAACAGCCTCGACATCGTCATCAGATGAGTGGTCTATCAAGTCATCAACACCGTACCCATTATTTGATCTTTCCCGGTGAAGCGACAGTCGGTCTCTGCTGGCGTGACTCTTCCGACTGATTCGAGAGGCCGGACGGATAGGTTCCAATGTCGGACCCTTAATTTCAGATGATGAGTCCCGCGAGGAGGACCTGTCGTCATCGTCTGTTCTCTCATGGCGAGAATGAGAATCGGGTGGAAGGGTCTTTTCCTCTATTGTCGTCATTGTTCCAACTTGTTTGCCGTCCGTCCCTTTAGGCAGGTTGAGGTTGACCCGAGTTTGGACAATCAACGGACGCGACTGTGAGATATGTATTGGGCGGTCTGATGTTGAATCACCGTCGTTCAGGGTCAGGGATTAATTATCAAGGTTAGTAGTAACCTCGGTGGTCAACGATGATGGAGCCTTTTTGGCTGTCTGACAAACAAAACACCAGCCAAGCGAAAAATGATGCAACAGAATTGTTTTTGGGTTCTTGCGCGGGGACCCAGCTTCATCTTAACCCTTCTTGGGATGAACTAGGACCCTTCAGTCACGATGGATGTGGGTTGGATCTGGGTGGCTACCTACCTTACCCTGTCGCCCCTTCCCCCAGCAGCAGACAGATGCCGACTACCGGCATTATTGGGCAGGATCTCTCCTTCCTCAGAATCAATTAATGTGTAATACAAAAATTTGATATTGCCTTCGTCGTTCCTTCCCTTTTGCTTCGAATAGTCTGATTCCCATATTTTTTCACAGTCCCCCCCACCACACCCCAGCAGTAGTCAGCATCCCATCATCATCATCATCATCATCACCACCGAAATCTCCAGTGCCACAAACCGAAAAAAAAGAAATCTTCTCTCTCATGGGCATACATAATCATGGAAAAATGCTTTTCCCACCATCAATAAATCCCCATCATACCCAAAACCGCCTAGCAAAAAAAAACTGCCGTCATCGACACAACCCTCCCCCAACCAATCAAAACCGGCGCTCCCCGGCCCCAAAAAGCGGAGAAAGCGGAGGGTCACCCGACTTGACGTGCCTGACCACCCGGCAGAGCTCTTCCTTTTTCCTTCCGCCCTGCCATGCCGCTGCCCTTTTTTGAGGCGGCTTTTGCTTTGTCACAAATCCCCAAAATAAAAACCAATGACGAAGCAACCTGGAAATTGCAACTTCGCGTCTTTCTCGGCTCCATCGCTCCCGGAGTTAAGATCTCTTGGTTGTTGAGCAGTTACTAAAATAAAAGTGTGCTTATTTCCGTTGTCAAAGAAGGGGACCGACCGGTGACACCACACCTCCCTCTCGGAGAAGGGCTCCGAGGAAAGGTCGTCCGGTGAGATGCCGAAAATTCCCAAATTCCCACGTGAACCACGCAAGCCTAGTCCCGGGAGGAAGGGGTGTTTCACCTTTGACTGTATGTTTGATGTAGATCTTATCCCCCGCTGGACCTCCTCGGCAGTGGTTCCGTTCCCTCCGTGCTTACATCCCGGCCCGGCCGGGGAGGGGCAGGATATGTCGGCTCCGGTGAAAACAAACGGTGCTTACCGGCCTTTGTCGATCCTCCTTTTTTATGACGGGGAACTGCAATACACCCACCATAGGCCCTTTGGGAACACAGTCCAGAGGTAATTGAAACATAGTTGATAGGCCCCCCTGAAAATTCCGTAAGGGCTTGAGTACCTAGGTATACGTTTGAAAGAAAAGTTCTTTATTATCCAATTAATAGTATTTAAAATCCTTCAATATCTTGCAAAGTCCTAGTAAGTTAACCCCGTCTTTCAAGAATAACACCCTCTTACTAGAAAAAACAACTCAGTCCTCTTCCGAGAAAAAAAAGAAAAAGTCTAGACCATCCTCCAGTGTCCCGATGCCCCCTTCCTCCCCCCCTCTCCAAACCCAAGCTGTCTCCTCTGTCTAAGAACACGCCTCCCTTTATCTAAGCCCTCAATATCTCATACTCCGTCTCCGTGATCCCACCACAAGTCATGCTCCCCCGGCCCGCCATCCTATCCGTCGGCGCCCGCAGGACATTAAGAAAAGCCTGGACCTGTATCCCAGCGCGTACGTCCTCATTCCCGACAAAGACGTAGTCAAACTCGATGTACGCGCGGGCCCTGTACCGACAGGTCCCGTAGCTGGCGAGGTTGTGCCAGCCGACGCCCCAGAGCGTCCAGCGGCCGTTGCCGACGATGTTGTTGTAGAGCTTGGTGCAGTCGCTCCTCCAGGGGGAGGACGAGGTCTTGGCCGACGACTGGTGCGTCCCTTGCTTGCACCAGCTCGACCTCTTGTTCAAGTTGTTGCTGGGTGAGGTCCCCTGATCGGAGGAGGGGGGGTAATAGGTTGTGTTTTGGCCGGTGTAGATCTTGAATACTTTTTCGTCTGGGTTGGGGTCCTCCCCTTGGTCGAGGTTGATGATGACGGGGGTGAGGAGGGGTTCCACCGTGGTGGTGGTGGGCTCGCTGCTGAGGGGGGCGATGGCTTCTGCTGGGGCGGGGGCGCAATGGATGGTGCCGTGGAGGAAGGCAGTGAGGGCCAGGGCGGCTTGGAGGTTGGCGATGAGATGCATTTTTTGCTGACGGGAGGGAGGTTGCTGAAATGGGTTGTGGTGTGTGTGAATGATGAGACTGAGGGTGCGGAAGGTGAAGAAGAGGAAGCTTACCATGAGCTTTTGTATCTTGTTCTTTCTGCCTCATTATCACATCTTGGCCCACATCCCATCCATCCCAGCTCATGCTTGCCTTGACATCCATGGCATCCTTCTGACCTACCCACGAGCATTGGCCTAATGAGGCAAAGGAGGTCAAGACAACACTCGTCTCTCACCGATTGCGCAATCCAAATTGTTGATCAGTTGTCGAGTCGGTGACAGGGTACCTAACTCATCTAGGTGCTCATAAGAGGACTGGATTGAACTTGACAGGCGCGAAGGTTAACCTGGCACATCATGTACACAAGAAAACACACAAGGGCTTGAAAGATTATAGTGAACATGCCATTCGACTATCTTCCAATATATTTCGACTATCTTTCGAGGCATAATAATCACCATTCTCCAAAGCCATCTAAAGACCTTATTATCAGGCGTCTTACGGATATTCTCAAGCAGCATCTCTATCTTTTTTCTAGGTCCACTTCCATACATACCCAGTCACTTGACTTTGTCGATCCCCCAAAGCCTCTCAGCCCTTATTTCTGCTACTAACCAAAAGAAGAAAATCCTCATGGACGTATCAAAAACTTTTGACAATTTCAGGGGCAGTGTTTACTTTGTACGCTCGTTGGCTGCAAAAACTACTTGGCATATGGCGTGCTTTCAGCTCTCTCTTCCGAAACATACTGATATGATCACCTTTTCTTCACCCATCCAATGTGAGAAAACTTGGTAAGTAATTGTGCCTTGTATTGTTTTTGAGTCTACCTACCCGTCCTCTTAACCCCCACCTCCCTCCCAGGCTCCGACTCGACATCCCCATCATCATACGGATCAAACCCCATTCTCCTCTTTGCCTGATCCTTTATCCTCTGCGCCATCTCACCAGCATAACCGGTGGTGGTGGTATTTTGCAAGAAATGCATCGTAAAGTCGTCCGGGATCGCCAAGTGGGAGACCTGCTGGGACTCTTGGAGACTCGTGAGCCGTATCAGCATCTCCAACAGTGACAAAGAAGATGTGACGGCATCGAACGGTGACCTTGGCATATCTTGTTGTTGTTGTGACGGGTTTCTCCTCTCGATGTCGCGGCTTGTTTGGCGAATGGGAGAGCCGGCAGGGGAGTCAGAGTGGAGAGAGATTTGTCTAAACTGCTGGATCAAGTTGGAGTCGGCAGAGAGGCTGTTGTGGGCAAGGTGGTGGTTGTCACCTGAAAAGCCTCGTTGGGGGGAGCCAATATTGCTGTCCTCTTCATCGGCTGTCTCTGAGCCCGAATCGTCTCCTTCATCGTCCATGTAGACCTCCAGAGCCAGCCATTCCGGGTCCAGATGAGGAGGTAAGTTTGTGGAGTTTGGATGATTCTGACCACCAGACCGATCTGGTGATAAATGGCTCTCCTCCCACAGCTGCCGGTCGATTTCGTCTTGGTCATCAGACTCGTCATCTGAATAACCGTGGTTGACGATACCTGACTGGCCAGATGCTTGCTGCGGCATTTCATGCGGCGAGACCATACTGAGGTCCCGTTTCAGCAACAGCACGGGATTATTGTATCCGTTTTCTGCGTCGCCGATGTTGAGTATGACCCCGGTGTCTGTGTAGAAGATCTTGGAGAATTGGTGGATGGGTATCGCCTCACGAATGCCCGCCATTCTTACACCTTCAAACTCTTTAGGCTTGAAGCCATGCCCTTTGTCGTCATGCATCCGCCCATCGTCCAAATCTTCAATGATCTCCAAGTGGTAACTGTATCCATTGGCGGGCCCACCAAATCCGGCCTCGTGGTTGTGACCATTTCGGGTACAGTATCCACGCAGAGAATCAAACGTACAGCCCATGGGCGTCCGCAAGAGACGTACCCTGGCCTTGTGCATGACTTCTTGCCAGATGGGCTTCCTGTCCGTCTCTCCAATGCCATACGGGATCTCCTTTGAGCTTCCTGTGCCGTTTGTCCCTTGGCCTGTGTGCTTCCCTTGGGTTTCCAAAAGTTGCAAGGCAGATGGCGAGCCATTTTTGCCAAAATCCCCGTTCTGCTCCTGGTGCTTATCGTTCTGTGTTTTCACCTGAGAATGGCCGACAAATAGCATGTACAAGGTCAGTGTGAATGATGGGCCAACCTGGATTGGCTGTGTCCCGTTGAAGTGCAGGTCCCCAAAAGAAACCAAGGTGCTAGCTTGCATGAGTCTTGAGGGAGAAAAGGTAGCTTCGCGTGGGTTCATGGGCGTCGACATGTTCTCGCCAGAGGCAGTGATGGCCAGCTGAATGAAGGGGATATCTCGGTCGATTCTGTCCAGCAGGCGTTTGATATCGCCGAGTATCATGGTCAACTCGGCATGGTGAGCCTCTGAAACCCGAGGACGGCGGCCATTCCCATAAGACTCTTCCTCGGTGGCGGCAGCATTTTGAAGTCGTTTCCCAAGGCGGACAATCTCTCGGTGTAACGAAGATGCTAGTGGTTGGGCCGCATCGAGAAAAGAGTTTCCACGGCCAGACCTGGTGATAGAATGTTAATAGCTATTGCTCATACAGACACAGAAGGCTGAGTAAGGCACGTGTGAAAGTGAGTCCTCAAGTAGAGAGAATCTCTTGGCTGACGTACTTTAGAAGGATCAGGTCGATGGCAGGGGACACAATCTGTGAGTCGAATATTAGTCAGTCCTTGTGTGACAGAGAGACAGAGAGATGCCCAGGCCTGGGGGGATCCTACCTTGATTTTTGTGTTGAGGAGCTTTTGCAGAGATTTGAGCTCTGCATAGACCGACTTATCATCGACAGTCTTGAGCAGGCGGGCACACTGCTGGACGGCATACTTGGACGTGAGGGCAATCCCGGATTTGATGGCGAAGTTGACCGTCTGGTATCCGAGGTTGGTTAAAAGTGCGTCCATCGTCTCTCACTGTCCATTGCTTCATCTGGAAATGGCAAAAATGAAACTAGAAGTAAACATTATTCTATGGCTGCTACTAGACTCGATCCATGCTCTGGTCAGGCAGAACTCCAGAAGGTCAGGCAGCTTGTTCTCTCTTTGGCTGCGGTGAACCGTCTGCCGCTTAGAATTGTTGTTTGGCCGCACTGTGCGGATGTCGCTAGAACAGCCCCTGCAACCAGTCCAATCTTTGTGGATAAGGCCCAGGAACCGCCAGGACAATGCCGATAAAAGCGGAGCGGACAGTGTGAGCGAACTGCTGTCTCACTGTCCACCTAACTCGAACCCTCTTCCCCGCCGTGGCCGCCACAATCAACCAGGCAATGGTGGGGCAGCGACCAGCAAATCTTCCCGACTTCTTCTCCTTCGACCACCTGAAGAAGCCCTATTGACTCACAGGTGTTCCATCAGGTACGGCGCATCTGGAGCTTCTTCTCGAGAAGACTCATCAGAATCCCGAAGCTAACCAAATTCTAGTCACGAGGAGTTGTCGCAGAGCCGAGCGCAGTCCGAATTCGCATTTTGTCGCAGTTTAAAAAGTTGCGCCCGCAACCCCGCGAATCTCCCTAGACACCACGAGACCTAAAAATCCTCTCCTAGTACACCGCTGAAGTACGGTCAAAATGTCCAACAACGTTCAGGAATCGTGGGAGGATGAGTCCTCCGCCCAGGACGACAACCTGGCGCGCCAGACTCAGCAAATGAACCTCAACCAGCAGGGCAGTTTCCGCCCCGGCGCTGCCTCTTTCCAGCCAACAGCCCAGACCTTCCAGCCTGGCCAGGGCTACGGTGGTTACAACCAGTATAACCAGCAGCAGCAGCAGTACTATGGTGGACAAGGCCAGGGCTACTACGGTCAATATGGCCAACAGCAGCAGCCGCAAGGGCAAGGCTATGGGCAGGGATACGGTGGTGTTTACGGTCAAAACCAGGGCGGCTACAACCAGGGACAAGGATACGGTAGGTCGGGATGAGGAGTTATATTGTCTTGGAGACATGCTGATGGAGACTGCAGGTCAATGGCAAGGCTACCAGCAGCAGCAGCAGCAACAGCAATACCAGTACCAGCCCCAACAACAACAGAATCAGCAACAGGCCCCCAAGCCCACCCCCACCATCGTAAAGAGGCCCGCCCAGCCAGCCCAGGGCGAACCTTCCAAGCCAGCGCCTGTTAAGGACATTGGCGCCAAGGTATTGAGCATTGGAGGTGACGCGAAGCCCAAGGCTAAGGTACTCTCGATCGGCAACCCTGCGCCTGCTAAGGATGAGGCGCCCAAGGCCAAGGTTCTTTCCATTGGCAACCCCGCGCCTGCGAAGGAGGAACCAAAGACCGATGAGGCCAAGAAGCAGGAGGCAAAGAGTGAGGGCACCGCTCAGGCGGCTCAGAAGGTTGCTGCGGCCAAGGCGGTGGAGAAGACAGATCCTCAGGCGGCGAGCGGAAAGACCTCCCCAGCCCCCTCTTCTGGCCGTTCCAGCCCGTCCCGCGCTGCGGCCGCTAAAGCCGCTGCTCGTGACGTCGACGCTGTCGAGAAGGAGCAGAGCGCTGATGTCGATGATGAGACGCTCAAGGAAGTCTACGGAAAGGAGCACGTCAACATCATCTTCATCGGTCACGTCGATGCTGGCAAGAGTACTCTTGGTGGTGCCATTCTCTACGTCACCGGCATGGTTGACCAGAGAACACTCGACAAGTATAAGAGAGACGCCAAGGAGATGGGTCGTGAGACCTGGTATCTCTCCTGGGCTCTTGATTTGACCAACGAGGAGCGTTCCAAGGGCAAGACTGTCGAGGTTGGCCGTGGTTTCTTCGAGACGGACAAGCGCAGATACAGTATTCTGGATGCCCCTGGCCACAAGACCTATGTCCCCAACATGATTGGTGGTGCTTCGCAAGCCGATGTTGGTATTCTCGTCATTTCTGCCCGCAAGGGTGAGTACGAGACTGGTTTCGAGAAGGGCGGCCAGACCAGAGAGCACGCCATGTTGGCCAAGACTCAGGGTGTGAACAAGCTCATTGTTGCCATCAACAAGATGGACGACCCTACCGTTAACTGGTCCCACGAGCGTTACCTCGAATGCACGACTAAGCTCCAGCAGTTCTTGAAGGGTACCGGTTACAACCTCAAGACCGATGTTTTCTTCATGCCCATTGCTGCTCAGCAGACCATGGGTATCAAGGACCGTGTACCAAAGGACGTCTGCCCCTGGTATGACGGGCCCTCGCTTCTCGAGTACCTTGATAACATGAAGGCTCTGGAGCGTAAGATCAACGCGCCTTTCATGATGGCTGTTGCCGGCAAGTACCGTGATATGGGCACCATGATTGAGGGTAAGATCGAGGCCGGTGTGGTCAAGAAGGGCATGAGCGTCATCATGATGCCCAACAAGCAGACTGTCGATATTGCGGCCGTCTATGGCGAGACCGAAGACGAAGTGACCATCGCCCAGTGCGGTGACCAAGTCCGTCTCCGCCTCCGTGGTATTGAAGAGGAAGAGATTATGCCCGGCTTCGTCCTCTGCTCGCCCAAGCGCCTGGTGCACAACGTCACCCAGTTTGAGGCCCAGATCCGCATTCTGGACCTCAAGAGCATTCTCACTGCCGGCTTCAACTGTGTGTTGCACGTCCACGCTGCCATCGAGGAGGTCACTTTTGCGGCTCTGCTGCACAAGCTGCAGAAGGGCACCAACAGGAAGAGCAAGCTGCCGCCATCCCACGCCAAGAAGGGCGAGAGCATCATTGCCCGTCTGCAGGTTACTGGTGGTGCTGGGTCGGTGTGCGTGGAGAGGTTCGAGGACTACCCCCAGATGGGTCGCTTCACGCTGCGTGATCAGGTATGTTTTGTGCCACCTTTTTTATTTCTGTGTTTATTGATTGTTACTAACTTGCGTGTAGGGTCAAACCATTGCCATTGGCAAGATCACCAAGCTCATCACTGAGGATTCTGCTTAAAAATTAGGAACTGGAAAACACAGATGAAATCCTGTCTTGTGAGCAGGGCGTAGTGGATGCTGTTTGGGGGTTTAAGTGTCCTCTATGATTTTATGTCAAGGCTAGCTCCTATGATAGATTTGGCCTTTTGCTTTTTTTTTTGGGGAATGCGAAAAGTGCTTTTTTGTTTGATCATGTTTGGTCAATTGTGTTTGAGACTGTTGCATGATTCTTGATGGTGTTTGTGAAGGGGGTATAGATGGGATAAGGGATATAAGCGGGGAGAATGAGGCCGAGTTTGGTATGTCAGTATTATGGTGCTGATGGCTGATGCGAAGGGTGTTAACCGACTGGAAGATATATGTTAGGGGTTTGAAGATAGAAGGCAGGCAACAAGTATATCGTTTTTTTTTTCTTGTGCTTTGTTCCTCGTCGTGAAGAGCGGGGCGGTGGTGTATGTCTGTTTGAGGGCGGGGCTCGTCCCGTCTCCTCGGCGGACCCGGGGTGTTTGTACCTTGCATATTGACGTTTACATGTAAGAAAAACGAGGGATGGAAGTGGCGAAGAGGATTGGAAACCAAAAGATTGATTCCTGAGGATTTTAAAAAGGCAAACGGAAAAGGGGAACCGAAAGGGTGAGTGAGTCACTGAGATGTGTACCTGCCTGCCTGGTTTGGACTGGTCTTGAAAGGGGAATGACGAGATGGACTTGAACCCCGCTTGGGGGGGAAACTCATCTCCATGCCGACTTGATTTCAACTTTGCGAGAAGATAAATATTGTTCTTGTAGACTGACTGACTGACTTGCGTTTTTGAGAACTCAGAGATCAACTCGCATCCTGGGAGATATACACAATCACACAATGTCAACCACCTCACCACCCCCGGCCCCGGCCCCGGCCCCGGCCCCGGCCCCATCCACCACAACAGCACCCGACCCCATCTCCCAGCTCTTCTCCGTCCAAGGCCTCGTAGCCGCCATCACAGGAGGCGGCACCGGCATCGGCCTCCTCCTCACCCGCGCCCTCGCCCTCGCCGGCGCATCCCGCATCTACATCCTCGGCCGCCGCCTCCCCGTCCTCCAGTCCGCCGCCACCTCGGTCAACGCCCTCGTCGGCAGGAACGTCGTCATACCCCTCTACTGCGACATCACCTCCCGCATCTCGCTCGAGTCCACCGCTTCTGTCATATCCTCCGACCTCGGGTACATCAACCTCTTGATCTGCAACGCTGGGATTGGAGGGCCGCAAGTCCCCCTCCCCCCTGACAACAACAACAACATTGCAGATACTATTGAAACGTTTCAAAAGCAGCAGATGGACACGTTCAACGGGTGGGAGGAGACCATGAGGGCGAATGTAAACGGGGTGTGGTTTACGGCCATGGCGTTTTTGGGCTTGCTACAGAAAGGGAACGAGACAGAGTGGGGGAGGGGGGAGGAGAAGGGCGGGAGGGGGGTGAGCAGTCAGGTGGTGGTGGTGAGTAGTATTGCTGGGTTTAATAAGAAGGCTCCCGGGGGGTGGGCGTATGGGGCGAGCAAGGCGGCGGCTACGCATGTGGGTAAGATGTTGAGTGGGTTGGTGACGGGGTGGGGGATGAGGGCTAATGTTGTTTGTCCTGGTTGTGAGTTTACACCCTTTTTCTTTTTTTTTTTTTTTTTTTTTTTTGTGTGGGAGGGAAAACGGGGGCCCAGGGGGGGGGGGGGGGATGTGTGGCTGACTTTGATGTGATTACATTAGTGTTCCCGAGTGAGATGGCGGCGCCGATTGTGGAAGCGGCTGGGGGGTCGATGAACGGGGGCGGGTTGATTCCGTTGGATAGGGGGGTTGTTCCTTTGGGGAGGATGGGGGATGAGAGGGATATGGCGGGCCAGATTTTGTATTTGGCTTCGAGGGCGGGGGCGTATTGTAATGGAAATGTGGTTTTGGTGGATGGGGGGAGGTTGGGGACTTTTCCTAGTGCTGGGTATTAAGGGGGGCAAAAGGTATGATGATTAGATGTGGGATAGATTTGGGGTATACGTGATACGGGTGGGTTATGACGTTCGAGTATATACATGGAAAGGGAGAATTGAGTTAGGGAACACTTGACCGTGGAAGCACTGCTTGAATGGGTCTCAAGACTTTCCTCAACGCCTTGCTCCAAGCTTCTAAGTGAGGTGTGGTTCATCTTGCTGTTACACAGATGCAGGTGAACAAACTGGGATAAGAACATGACCAACGTCCCTATTTGTACCTATTCTTCCACAAAGCTTCCACGCCCCCAAGACACCGCTGTCAGCCCTACGGCTACAAAACCCAAGCAAGATAGGGAGGTTCACCGGCAACTCGCCCGCGGGAATGACCGTCTACTTGCGGTGATATCGTGGACCCCTGGACCCTAGATTCTCCCTCCCGTTAGATCTCCGCTCCCGTTCTATCCCCGCCCTCCTTGACCGCCTCCCTCACCGGACACCCATCGCCGGCATCATCGGTGGTATCCGGTCACGCCGGTGACGAATCTTTTGCCTCTTCTCGAACAATATTGTCTGGATGTACCAGATACCTAGCGGTGACTATTAAGAATGTTGTACCCTTGAGCCTCACCATTCGTGGCGGCTGATGGATGGGCTGTAGTTCCGGTAGCACAACCTTCTTTTAAAGCTCTTCTTTCATGCATGTTCCGGTAGGTTATCTCTTCCCCTGGCGCCGCCGGAGACCGGAGCTGACAGAGACATCCATTCCATCTTGATATACTACTGTCAATGTTTCAACATTCATTGGGGTGTCCGGGAAGCTCGGCGGTGAAAGGTCCGGTTGCGGCGGTTTTATTCTGTTGAATCTACCATCTTTCTTAAGCCATAATTCAGCATGTTTTTTTTTCATGTCATTTTTGTTGAATTCCTCACGATTGGCACTGGGGTGACTGGCTGTGGTGGTTGAAGATCTTGGCAAACCACCCAACCGCCGCCTTCTGCCCTGTGCGCTAGAAGTAAAATGCGGGGCAGTTTTTGACAACAAGCACACACTGAGAAGAAGAAGAAGAAGAAGAAAGCGGGTCGTTTCGGGTCACTATCCCCCCCTGACGTCACCCCCTCCAAGCCAAGTGGATGAAACGCCGTTTCTGGATAGGTTGGTGAGGTAGTTGGTGAGGTAGGTGAGAGCCGACCCGACCCGATACCTGAGGAACTGCCAGAGACGGACGGGCTGGCCAACAATGGCCCTTTGTTGGATCAATGGAAGGCGGTCAACTCTGGGCCCTTCTCGAAGGAAATACGAGGAGATATCCTAGGAGTTAGGAGATTCGCGCGCAAGTCTCGCTGGTAAGGACGGGCAAACGGGATCGCTTACCCGTTGCTTGTATGTATGTATGTACATGGATGGATTCCCTTTATCGATCACAAAGCACGAGGCGCGAAATGGCGAAGAAGCGCGCCAAAAAGGTCTTGGGAGCAATGTCCAAGACTCCAATGTCTCCGCAATCTGCCCGCTGCAGGGAAACCAGCCGAGCGGGGGACCCACTCCCGGCGATTCGGGGCCCCGCGTTACAGATGGAGACGCCCGGCAGTGAGGGTGAGGTGGGCAAGATTCGATAATGCTATCCGGAGATACTGCGAAAAGGGTGGTAGCTATTATCAAATTATATCCACAGTTGATATCTTGAATCAGAGATTCGAAGAAGCTTTATAATTGATGGTGTTCTAGTGGCCGTACTGACGTCTGACAGGTTTGATAGTGTAGGTAGTAGCGTGGTAGCTGAGGTAAGGCTTGTGTTAGTGGGGTTGCATGTGCTAAGAGGACGAAAGAGCCGAAAACGTCAATAACAACAACATCGCTTGTGTTGGTTGAGGGTTGTTTATTGGATGTGATGTGCGAAGAGCTGATCACCAAGAGCTCCTTCTCCAAGGAACGAATTACATCTGAAGATGAGAAAGGAGGGGTAAAATTGCCATGGTAGTCGGCAGGAACAGGAACCATTCAATGGATGGTGTCCTGCCTGCCGACCTCCCTTCTTCCCCTCTTCTGCCCTCCATCTCGAGAGAGCTGTCTGTCCTACCAGCTCCCGGTTCCCCCAAATCGGGCATTCAAATGTGGTATGTGCCCTCCTTCATTCCACAAACTTTCCACCCGGATGAGATGGGAGTTTCTGTGTAAGCTCCGATGATTGGGAATGACGTGGGGAGTGTCCGATGACGGGCAGTCAGTCCTTCAAGAGATCAGATATTCAACCCACCACAAAATGAGACGAACAGGATATATCTAGAGAACGGGGTGTGTTGCTCTCATGTCATATGTACCAAGATAAAATCCCGAGAAATATCCCTGACCCCGCATCTTGGATATAATGGGACGCGAATGCACTCCATCTCTCTCTCACAAGCCAGCCAGCCAGCCAGCCAGCCCAGCCCGTCTGGTGAGGGTGAGAGAGGCACGGCATCAGAATATGGTCACCTCGAAACGGGCCCGAGCACCTACCTAGCTACCAGACGGCCAAAGAGGTCACAGAATATCCAGTCTCTTTCTTGTTCTTTGGGCGATCAGATCTCACAAAAACCGGTGTACCTGAGGTAATGCATATAATCGAAGGGGGGTACCTCATGCCAAAGGTTAAAAACCACAGGGAAGCTACCATCAAGACAAAAAGCCCAAGGACCCCTCACTTAACACGGGCAAGAGGCAAGAAGCTCATTTCCCCTTTCAAACTGACACAAGCACACACACACACCTGCACACATATGGGACCGACGGGAGGGGACCTGTTTGCAAGGTAGCCCAGGACCACACCACACCACACACCACACACACCAATTCACTCGTGTCGCTGCTGGCATCATTACATTATTACCATAAATACAAATTGCGACCGACTGGGGGAACAACCGTCCTTTTTTTAAGCTCGATTGAACCCCTCGCCCCCTCCCATCCTCGGGTCCCCATTCTTTGTTTCTTGAACCCCCCTTTGGTTTCCCCCTTCTGTCCGAACAATCACAACTATCCATCTTCTCTCCCCTACCAGGAAAACCTATGCCAAACTTGTTTGTCAATTGCTACAGCACACACACGCAACTTTTAGACACTCTTCCCTACCTATAGAAATCCCAAGAGGTGCCTACCCATCCCCATATCTCCATTCCACCGCGCTTATTAGGTTGGTTCCCCTTTGCCACGGCATTCCCGGTTATCTCAACAAAAGCCCCATCCTGACACAAGCAAGGTCAAAGTCCGTACGGCCGGCGTCCCGTTTCTGGAGCAGCACGCGACCCCGCTCTAGCTCTCTGCAACAAGAGACGAACGAATTAATGTACCTCTGCTACTACCGCTAGCTTTGCATCCCAAGCTCCAACCAAGCTGTCACAGGACGAACGAACGATTGAGCTGAGGACGCCATCAGCCCGAGCTGCTGCTCTTTCCTCACTTTTTGCATTCCCGGCCAGTTGAGAAATCTTGTTCTCTTTTCTTACAAAGGGATTACAACCGATACTATACCTTTTCATCTGCTGGTAGGTAGGTTCATATCTCTTTTTTGTATCAACAAGAACAAGACAAGACAAACTGGACCCTGGGATATTGCCGACCCCTACTCCCGCACTTACACATGGGATCGAGCTCCACCACCCGCCCCCCCACCGCCGCGCGCGGCCCCGAGACGACGCCGCCTACACTTTCTAAAGTTTCCCGGGGCTTGATGCCGGAAGTACCCCCCTTCGTTTTCCGAGACTTTCAAGTCTTGTGTGTGTGAGCGAAAGCCGCCCGCCGCAACGCCCACGCCGAGCCTTGTCTTGTTGCCGACCAAAAACCGGGGGAGGGCCCCGCTCCCTTCTTGGCGCCGTCAACAAGTCATTGGACCTATCCATGACATGACGGCACTGACGTCGGCTGGTCTCCCATTCTCCCCCCCCATGCGTCCGGACAAGTGTGTGATTGCCGGCTTCTTGCCCGGGTGGATTATTTTCTTGCACATCTTACCAAAAGAAGAACAAAACACCAAGGCTAACTTGATGTGTGTTGAAGTGTTCGCGTCTTGACCACAGGGGCTCCTTATTCGACCGTACCGAATCGCGAGCCTTTTGCCTTTTGGTGATATAATAGGTTGGGAAGGTTCACTTCCTCGTTTGAAAGTAAGAGAGTCTGGTCAGCAACCCTTTTTTTCTCTTTTTTGCTTCATTCCTCTCCTCCTCCTCCTCCTCCTTCCCCCTCCAATTCTTTTGGTTGTTTTCTTGCTTCGTCTTTTTTTGTTCTTCTCGCAGTATAACGCCCGTCATGTCCTCGTTCAAGCAAGAAGCTGAAGAAGTTACTCGGATTAGGGGATCCGAAGTTATGGGATCAGCGAAGAGCATGAAGAACGACAACCTCGCCGCCGCCAGCGACTTCCTCCACACGCCCTTTGTGCGGGCGGCGCTCCCGTTTGTCAATGGCGGTCTCAGTGGCATGGTGGCCACTACGGTGATTCAGCCCGTCGACATGATCAAGGTGCGCATTCAGCTTGCCGGGGAGGGTGTTGCTGGCGGACCGAAGCCGACGCCCATCTCGGTGACTCGCGATATCTTGGCCAGCGGAAAGGCCCTCGATCTGTATACTGGTCTCTCGGCTGGTCTGCTCAGACAGGCCGTGTACACCACTGCCCGTATCGGGTTCTTCGACACCTTTATGGGCAGCCTCTCGGCCCGGGCCAAGGCGAACGGCAAGCAAGTCGGCTTTTCGGAGCGTGCTACTGCCGGTCTGTCGGCTGGTGGTCTCGCTGCCATGCTGGGCAACCCGGCGGATTTGGCCTTGATCCGCATGCAGAGTGATGGGTTGAAGCCATTGGCGGAAAGGAAGAATTACAAGTCTGTTATCGATGCCCTCACTTCGATTGCGAAGACTGAGGGTGTTGGTGCTCTCTGGGCTGGTGCCGCGCCGACGGTGGTGCGTGCCATGGCGCTCAACTTTGGGCAGTTGGCTTTCTTCAGCGAGGCCAAGGCTCAGTTGAAGCAGCGGACGCAGTGGTCGTCGAATGCTCAGACGCTGACGGCCAGCGCGGTTGCCGGTTTCTTTGCTTCGTTCTTCTCGCTGCCGTTTGACTTTGTCAAGACGAGGTTGCAGAAGCAGTCGAGGGGGGCGGATGGCAAGTTGCCGTACAAGAGCATGGTGGATTGCTTTGCCAAGGTGGCGAAGCAGGAGGGTGTGATGAGGTTTTATAGAGGGTTTGGGACGTATTATGTGAGGATTGCGCCGCATGCGTAAGTTGATTCTGTTCTGATATGGGCGTGTGACATGATGCTAACTTGTGTTGAATAGGATGGTGACGTTGATTGTGGCTGATTATCTTGGGTGGTTGACCAAATAAGTTTTGAATGGAATGGGGGGAGATGGGTGACGGTTGGGTGTGGTTTCCTATAAAATCATTGTCAGGGTGCATCAAGAGTTCTCTTTTTGGTGTTTTTTGTCTCTGGCGTTTCTTGGAATTTTCATATTGGTTCTTTTTTTTTTTGGCGGGTATCAGTCGTTTGATTCTGGGGTTTTCTTTTTCTGCCTGTTTTTAAAGTATACCATGGGCCTTGGGTGTGAGTGGGAGAAACGAGGCTGTACATAGGTGATTATTCATAATCCAAGATTGAGCTGTGTATGAAAATCGCGAGATTTGGTGATGGAGAGATTCGTTGGTGAGATTGGGGATTGAGAGATGGCGCACGGTCCAGGCTATTGAAGCCAGCTCTTATCGGTAAAATATCGGAGTTAATTGGATAAGCACGATAAGGAGAGGCAGGGACGTGCACGGGCTTCTTTGTGTGTCGACGAGGATGCAACTGTGGGGAATTCGTGTCTCTCCAACGAACCAAGACACCAGCTGCTGCTTTTTGCTTCCTTCCATTGAGTTTGGGTTTAGTTTTTTGTTGTTTTGGTATTCTTAAACTTTTCTTTATTATATCTTTGCGACTAGAGCCTTGACGTTGTTTTTTTGCTTGCCCAAAGCTATAATTTCGTGCTCTCTCGTTGGGGGTGTGTGTGTTGCTTTTGCTTTGCGCATTTTGGAACCGAAGCATCTTCTTGTTGCATTTCCTTTTGAGTCGTTTGGTTTGGGGGGAAAATGTGAAGTTGAAGAGGAGAGGGGGGCAAACGATTCGAAGTTCGCAAAGCAAGCAAGCAAGCAGGCAAGCAAGCAAGCAAGGTAGCTATGGATCCGGATTGGAATGAGGTGAGTTTATTGTTTGTTGTCTTGTCTTTTTTGGATATTTTTGGCTGGGATCTGGGAAGAAGTCGAAGTGGAGTTTGTTTTTTGCAAGTGGATGGATGGATGGACCCCGCCATGGAGTTTGGTTGTTACTGTCGTCGTCGTCGCGTGCAAAAGTGCAGGTTGCGATAAGGAGAGTTTGAAAAAAAGAAAGAAAGGGGGAAATGTGTGAGAAAGAGAGAGAGAGGTAACCATCGATGGCTAATTACTTTTCGGACTGGACGCCACAGGTCAACCGCATCACCTTCCCGGTGCCGCTGCCGAACGATTTCAAGCATACCGCGACGCACCCGACGGCGGCGCATCCGCATCCGCATCCGCACCATGGCGGTTTACATCAGGGGGTTGTCGGGCAGGGTTATGGGGGGCCGCTACCGCCACCACCGGGGATAGGAGGAGGAGGGGGGGGGGTTGTAGGGGGGGTTGGGGTGGGTGGGTTGCAGCCTGCTACGGCGCTGGCGTTTGATCCCCAGGCTGAGCTGCTGTGGGCTGGGGATTGGAAGGTAGGTTTTGGGGAAGAAGTAATGGAGGGGAGAGATGGGGGTGCTGATTGTTGGGATAGGGACGGGTGTCTTCGTTTGCGAACCGAGAACTACAACGATACACGGCCTTCAAGATTCAGACCGATCCGAACGATGGGCCGGTGCAGCAGTTTTTGTTTCACGACAAGGGGGTGATTGTGCTGGGGAGGAAGGGGGTGCATATGGCTATGAGGAGGGGCCCGGCGCTGTGGAATATTCGGCATGAGGGGATGAAGGACCTGAGGTGCATGAGCTTTACGAGCAAAGGCGCGAACGAGATTCTGGTGGCCGGGTGGCAGGACACCATGTTTGTTGTTGACGTGGTCAAGGGTGAGGTCACAAAGCAGGTGCCAGCGCCGCATCACTACAAGATCATGAAGAGGGGGAGGTATATCTGCGCAGCGACCGAGACGGGGCGGATCGACATTATGAACCCGACGACATTCAAGGTGGAGAAGGAGTGGCAGGCACATCAGAGCTACATCAACGATATGGATGCGTCGGGGGATTACATCGTCACTTGCGGAGGGTCGTACAAACAGCAAGGGCCGGGGTCGTCGAGCAGGGTGCCGGATCCTTATGTCAATGTGTATGACTTGAGGAATATGACGTCGATACAACCGATGCCGTTCCCGCCGTTGGCAGCGTATGTGCGGCTGCACCCGAGGATGTTGACGACGACTATTGTTTCGTCGCAGCAGGGCCAGATGCATGTGGTGGATATTATGAATCCGAACACCACCAATATAAGGTATGCGCATCTGCAGGCGTCTATCAACCTGTTTGAGATCGCGCCGTCGGGGAGAGCGCTGGTGATTGCGGACAATGATAGGAATATTGCGCTTTGGGGGTCGCCATCGGATGGGATACAGTTTACTAATATCGGGGCGCCGATTACGTTCCCTGAGCCCGAGGAGCCAGCACCACATGTTGATTGGAGTGTGGATACTCCTTTGAGCTCGGTGGGAATGCCATTTTACTATGGGACAATGCTGTTCTCTGCGTGGCCAGCGGATATCATATCAGATGCTGGCGCTCCACCACCACAGGTCGACCCAGCCATTCTCGCGACTTTGACCAAGACAGAATACGGATATTACGGTCGGAATAAGACAGGTCTAAGGCGCAATCAGATCGAAGACACACGAGCAGCCAAAGCATCCAACAAGTTGCAAGCACCAAAGTTTTTGAGCGAGAGAGCGAGAGATGGCCCGATGCCAGAGAGCCATGTTGATCAGGAAACATTGGCGCAGGATGCGGCAGAAAGCTTGAAGCCAGAGCCGCCGCCCATCTACGGGACTCTGGAGATCAAGTACAGCAGGTTTGGTGTGGACGATTTTGACTTTGGCTTTTTCAACAAGACAAAATATGCCGGCCTCGAGAACCAGATCCCGAACTCGTACGCCAATTCTCTATTGCAGGTCATGAACTATACCCCTCTTATTCGAAATATGGCCCTTCAACATGTTGCTACGTCGTGTGTCAGGGACCTTTGTCTCCTGTGCGAGCTTGGATTTGTTTTTGACATGCTCCAGAAGGCAGAGGGCCTGACGTGCCATGCCACCAATCTTTTCAAAACTATTACTGGTAGAAGCGAGTCACAGCCTCTGGACCTTCTCGAAGAGGATCACCATAGTCACCGGGTATCTTCGACAACGGGCGGGGCCGGGCCAGGTCCTGCACCGCACACCAGGGTTCAGAACCTGTGCAGGTTTCTTATGGACCAGACGACGATTGAGTATCAGAGCATTCAGCCCATCTCTACTGCGCTGGAGCGGACACTACTGAAGCTGCCTGATCCCCCAAGGCCGGAGGAACTCACCTCCAAATTATTAACCACGTCCGCGGTTGTCAAAATCAACTGCACAAACTGCCGGACAGAAACGACGAGGTCTGGAGATGTCCAGGTCATCGACTTGATCTATCCCACGCCAAGACCGGCTGTGAGGAACGCCAGGGCCCCTCGAACGACGTTTTCACAGGTGCTTAAGATGGGAGTGGAAAAGGAGGTGCACACCAAGGGCTGGTGCGGAAACTGCAAGCGATACCAGAGTTTGCAGCTGCGCAAGACCATCGAGAGCGTCCCGGCGGTTTTGACCATCAACACGGCCATTGTGCACGGGCAGCAGGAGAACCGCAAGCTCTGGGCCACGCCCGGGTGGCTGCCCGAGGAAATCGGTGTGATTGTCAGCGGCGGGCAGTTTTTCTGCTACGAAGGGGAGGATCTGAGGGTTCACCTCCAGCGGGGCGCGCATGAGATTACGGTGTACTCGCTGATGGGCATGGTGGTGAACATTGAGCACCCCCCGCCCCAGAAGCCGCACCTGGTAGCCATGGTCAATGTGGCGCACTCGCAACCGACGGCCCCGGCGGAGAGCAACTGGCATTTGTTTAACGATTTCTCCGTCAGGAGGGTGTCGAGCGCCGAGGCGCTGACGTTCAACGCGGCGTGGAAGCTGCCGAGCGTGTTGATGTACCAGATCAAGCAGGCGAACAACAAGAGCAACATGGAGTGGAAGACGAGGCTGGACACGTCGATCCTGTACAAGGACCTGAGCCCGCAGCACCTGGGCGAGGAGGAGAGGACGTACCGGCTGCTGGAGGAGGAGACGGAAAAGCCCGGGCCAGGGATGATTGTGGGGCTGGACACGGAGTATGTCTCGCTCAAAGATCAAGAGATCCAGATCAACTCCAACGGGGAGAAGGAGACGCTGAGGCCCATGTGGCTGGCGCTGGGGAGGGTGAGCGTGATCAGGACGCAGGGGGAGAGGGAGGGGGAGGCGTTTATCGACGACTGGATCACCATCCGGGAGCCGGTGCACGACTACCTGACGCAGTATTCGGGCATCACGCCGAGCGATCTGGACACGAGGACGAGCAAGCACACGCTGGTGACGCTCAAGACGGCCTACAGGAAGATCTGGACGCTGCTCAACCTGGGGGTGACGTTCTTGGGTCACGGGCTGAGGCAGGATTTCAGGGTGATGAACATTCACGTCCCGAAGGCGCAGGTGATTGACACGGCGGTGATTTACCACTTGTCGGCGTGGAGGCGGGTGCTGAGCCTGAGCGTGCTGTCGAGGGTGGTGCTCAAGCAGACGATCCAGCAGGGGCAGCACGACAGCGTGGAGGATGCGCTGGCGGCGTTGAGGTTGTACAGGAAGTATCAGGAGTATGTGGATGCGGGGCTGTGGGAGAGGGAGATTGGGCAGATTTACATGAGGTGCAAGGCTATCGGGTTTAATGCCAAGTTTGAGGGGTCGGGGGATAGTTTGATGGGGGGGATGGGGGTCAAGAGGACGGATACGCCTCCTGTTGGGGGGGGTGTTGGGGGGTCTGCGGATGGGGTTGCCGGGCCGACGACGCCGGTGAGGAAGGCGGCTGTTTTGGGGACGGCGGGGAGTGTTGGGGCGGGGTTGGGGGGGTCAGGGGTGGGGATGGGGAGTGGCGGGTTTGGGAGTGGGAGTGGTGGTGCTTTTACACCTACGAAGGGGGGGAGTACTGGGTCACCTAGGAGGTAGGGGAAAGGGGCAGCTCGGTGAGGCTAAGGCGGGGAGTACCATGTCGCCCAGGAGATGGGCGGACCTAGTGAAAAGAAGTGGAGGGGGGAGGTACTGAGAAAGAGAGGGGTGTTGGAAATCAGAGGGGGAAGATGAAGGTGCTGAAACGGGGGAAGTGATTGCTATTAAGGAGGGGAGTCTCTTTCCGATGATGAGAGAGGTTGGAGTAGGTGGTTGGTTTGAGTGATAGCTATGGGTGGAAAAGCGGGGGGAAATTAGGAAATAGCAAATGGGGCATGAGTATGAGCATGAGCATGAGCATGAGCATGAGCATGAGCAAGCAGTGTTAGGTAGACGAGCGAATTGAATTGATGCAAATGTTTGTATATTGCATCTAGAGGAGGCGTGTTGTGTCGTGTTCAAGTCTGATAGCTATCTGCTCCTGAGGTAGAGATATCCAGGGAACCAGTTTAGGGTTGAGACATGAACCTCATATACAGTTTTTTGAGATTATTTGGCCATATCGATTGACCCTTTGGCACTGTAGCATTTACATGTGTAGGTAGGTATGAAAAGAAGGAGGGGGGTCTTCCAAAAAAGACGTTCGCTTATTAAATGTAGCATTATATGGATTGTTACATTCCATGTCCTTCAATGAGAAAGAATTATATGGTCTGTGATATCTGATAGGCTGATGCGATGTGACAGGCAAGATCAGCAACAAGAGCTGTGATTCGCCGAAGGCGTGTAAGACACAATTTAATTTTGGAGGGCGAGGCTGGGGGAAGGAGTACTCCGTAAAGGGTGCGATTGGAGGAGGGGTTCCTTCTGTTTAAAGTCCAAAAGATCCGTCGGTCTTTTTCTTTCAAAAAAAGAGATTTTTGAACTTCGTGACGAAGGGAGGTTGGGAAGGAGGACTTTTGTTGATATTTATTTACGCGATACCTACCCTAGGTATCTGGAGAGGACAAACCCTCGTCGGGACAAAGTTTGACGGCATTGACAACGCAACAGCAAGAAAAAGCCGGCACAATCTCTCCTGTTCTCACCAATTTCACTGTACACATTTCTTGGGGAAGACGGTAACAAAAGAAAAAAAATGGCATGGAACCACACCTCAACCCCGTTACAAGTCCCGCTTCTGGGCCATCTCGCCAGCCCGTCTTCGTCTCTCCCTGTTGTTGCTGCTCTTGCTGTCGTTCTGCTTACGACGTATGGGATTTTATACTATGCTCAGACGGTTCGGCTGGGGAAGAATGAGCCGCCGGTTATTCCCTCGAGGATTCCGTTTCTGGGGCATGTGCTGGGCATGTTGTTGCAGGGGGGGAGGTATGTGAAGAATTTGGGGTATGTATCGATTTTCTTTCGTTTCGTCTGGGTTGTGTTTGTGAGAAAAAGGATGTACTTCAATATCACGCATACCCGAAGCATGAAGGGACTGGGGAAAAAAACAGTGAAGGGGGGGGGGGGGTTCTCTTCACAGGGTGTATATGTGTATTAACCGTGGTCAAAACTACCCGGTGATCTACCATCCCCAAAAGACACATCACCTATGTACCTTACCCATCTTCCAACACCCATCAGCCTTCTGCCAAGGATAGCACCGCTCTCTTTTATTTTGTTCAAGACGTACTAACATACATCTACAGCCTCGAAAACCCCCACCTCCCCATCTTCACCCTCCCCGCCCCCCTTTCCCGCATCTACATCGTCACCTCCCCCTCCCTCGCCCTCTCCCTCCAACGCCTCCCCCTCACTTCCCTCTCCTTCACCCCCCTGATCCCCCACGTGACAAAACGCGTCCTCGGCCTCAACCCCCACACCGTCGAGGTCATCAGCCGGGACATGGACCCCTCCCCCGGGCAACCGGTGGGGTTCCTAGCCGAAATGGCGGACTTGGTCAGGGAAACTTTGGCCCCGGGCGAAACAATGACGGGGCTTCTATCCGGCATGGAAAAAGAATTCAAAACGCTGATAGGGGGGTACGTTCCCGAGCAAAAAGAGATTGGCCTCTTGGTGTGGATCAGACATTTCGTCGCCGTGGCCACGGCGAGGTGTTTCTACGGGGAGGGGAACCCGTTGACCGCCGCTGAGGAAGATGGGCTGGAGGAGGCGTTTTGGGAGTTTGATCACGGATTGGGAGGGTTGTTGGTGGGTGGTGGTGGTGGTGGTGGTGGTCTGTGGTCGGGGTGGACGGCAAAAAGGGCGTATCGAGGTAGGGAGAGGCTTGTCAAGGCGGTGGAGAGGTGGTTGTTGGAGGGGGGCCACGAAAGGGAGGATGTACCGCCCGTGGTGAAGAAGCGGGTGGAGATAGCGCTGAAACACGGGTGGGAACTGAAAGAGGTGGCCAGGTCGGAGGTGAGTTTTTTGTTTGCGGGGATTGTGAACACGGCCACTACGAGTTTCTGGGGGGTTTTGCAGGTTGTGAATGATGGGGGGTTGTTGGGGGAGGTGAGGAGGGAGTTGGGGGTTGATGGGGGGAAGGAGAAGATTGAAGGGGGGTTGAGGGATAAGGTTTTGCTGGAGGCGGTGGTGAATGAGTGTTTGAGGTTGGGGAGTGATACGTACTCGACGAGGGTGGTGGTGCCAAAGGAGGGGGTAGAGGTGGAGGTCAAGGGGAAGGAGTACTGGTTTAAGGGGGGGGCGGTGGTGCAGATTTCTGGGGGGACGATACATGCTTCCAAGGAGAACTGGGGGGAGGATGTGAGGGAGTTTAAGCCGGAGAGATTTCTGAAGGGGGCGAACTACAAGAATTTTAGGGCCTTTGGTGGGGGCCAGACCCTTTGTCCGGGAAGGAACTTTGCTGTTGCGGTGGTAAGGTTGTTGATCGCGATGGTGGTGACCAAGTTTGAGATTGAGGTGGTAGGGGGGAGGATCCCGGAGAAGGAGGACGGGGTGTTGCCGGTGCATATTTTGGAGCCGAAGGAGAGGGTGATGGTCAAGGTGAGCGTGAGAGATGGGAGAGAGTTTGGGGATTTCGGAGTAACAGACAGAACGGGTAGGTAAGGGGTATATCACCAATATAAACTAGGTAACGTATGGTGATTCCTTCGTCACCACACTAACCAGACACTTTGCTATGTATGTACCTCACGAGTAATATACAATGATCCACCCCCCTCCAACACCAAACCCATACTTTTCACCCTTATCCCCCAAGCCGATCTCATCTCCTCCTCAAAATGAGACTCAATACTGCAGCGAATCAGGCCTCAAAAAGTCCCCCTAGAACCCCTCAATCCGACTCCCCACGTTCTTCTCCCCAGCAAACTTGACCATTTCCATCCCCACTGACAAATCCATCAACCCCAAGCCCACACTCTTGTAGATAACATTCCCTTTTGCAAGCCACTTGGCCAGTTTCTGATGGTCCTTATCTTGGTCCTCGCCCTTGCCCGCATCCTGTTCCTTATCCAGTTTATTCTCCTTCTCATCCTTATGATGCCGATGAAAATGGTGCTCATGATAATCATTAAGCATCACCAGCTCCCCCAACCTATATTCCCACATTAGCATAATAAAACAAACAACAAGAGGAACAGAAGAAGAAGAAAACATACTCAACCAACATCTCCGGCCTGCACCCCGCCCGAATCAACTCCCCCGCCTCCTTCAACGCCCCATCCAACGTATCAACAACCACCACCCCCCCCTCCTCCGCATGCCTATGCCAATGCCAATGCTTCCCCTCCCCATTCTTATGATGCCTCTTCAACGCCTGAAGTATCACCTCCTGCGGAATCTCCTGCATGTTAGGCTTATAACTCCCAACAGCCACAATCAACCTCCCCTTCTGCCTCCCCTCATGACTACTCAGTATCCCCCCATCCCACAACGGCCTCGTGCTCGGCGTGCAGCAGATAATCACATCCGCCTCCAGCAGCTGCTCCTCCAGCAGCCTCTCATACTCGTTATGCGCCGGCGTCAACACCGAAAACTGCGTGTGCTCCCACCCTTCCCTTTCCTTGTTTGCACAAGTGAGGAATGACTTCAAGAGCGAGGACACAGCAGGGGAGAACGACCGCGACAAAAAATTAACCTGGTTAATATGCGGGCCCAGCAGCAGCAAAGACAGCCGAACATGCCAGTACGCCTGGGCGCCGGCGCCGAAGACAGTGATGGTCTTCAACCGGGAGGGGTCCCGCTTCGAGATGAGGAGGAGGGACGCCAACGCCGTGCGGAACGCCGTCAGGGTGGACGCGTGGAGGAACCCCAATGGTGTGCCGTAAGGGGAGAACAACGTGATGGCGCCGGTGGGTTTGATGTTTTCCTTTGCGGGGGCCGCAGAGTCGTCCGCCTCATTGGCAGAGGGGGAGGTCAATGTCACGACTGTATGTATAATCCTTCCCATCAGCATAATCCCTGAGTGAAAAACAAGACTGTGAAACAAAAAAAAAATACCCTTAATCCCCGTCCCGACAGAGCTCGAACTCGGCATAAACAACGTCGTCGCCCCCGTCGCCTTGCTGCTGATCGATGTCCTCTCCGGCTGGTGGATCTCCGGAACCGCAGCAGCAACATTCCCCCCCCCCTTCCCATCATCCCCAGAAGGAACAGCAGTAGCAGTAGCGGTCGAATACTCATGCAACGCCCCCCTCAACACCCCCATAAACCTCTGAAGCTCCTCCTTGGTCAAGTCGGACACCAACCCCGAGATTTGGTCGTCGGTCAACACCGTCAGAGTCATTTTTTTTTTTTTGTCTGTCGATCAACTTCTATTCTTAAAAACTCCAAAACCTCTTTGAAACCCCCCGAAGCTCCCGGTTTGTCGGTATCCTCGGAGCAAACGGAATAATCGATTCCTGTAAGAAAAGCAACTTACAGAAACGCAAGAGGTGGGATACCTACACTAAAGCCGGTTCAACCCGGACAAGTGGAGGTCTTGGCACCCGTTGACAGAAAAGCTTGGCTTTGACTTCGTTTGTAGTATAGATGCTCGGTGTGATTGTTGAAGCTATCACGGCGAGGACTGGGTTTCCTCGGTAAAGTCTGGTTGAATTCGGAATTCTCGCGCGCAGTATGAAAAACAAACCAATGGGCAAGTTGATGATGATGATGATATCAAAAAACCCAAAACGCAAAACTGCAAGCTGAGAAAATGCAATACCACTGTCACCCTCCTCCCGCCCGCACCGTCCCTCCATTGTCAACCACACACACTGCACAATCCCCACTTCCCGCTCCCGCTTTCCCCACATGTTTTTTCTCACTCGTGTCTCCGACGTCACCTCTTTTGAAAAAGGGAAGTTGCTCTTCGTTTGCAGTTGATGTATTGCAATCAGACGGCAGGAGCGGGTGCTGCGAATTCGGGCTCGGGCATGTCAGGGCGGTATTCTGCATAGGTAGGCAACAGTTAGCAGCCATATCATATCATCTTGTAAAAAGGTGGTTCCAAAGCAGTCAAATCAACGGCGAATTCAGCAAGTCAACGCAAGACGCAATACAACATCCGTCAAAAGCACAAAACAAGCCAACAAGCAACAAAAACTGACAAAAAACAATACATATACAATGTCAAATACAAGCTACCATCCTAGCAATGCAAACCCCCCAATAAGCCAACCCATCCAGTACGGTATATATACTCCTTTTCAACTCCCCAATGACCGTAAAAACCCAAGCAAACATCGCGATCAACGATGCCCCAAAACCAAACCAAACCAAACCACCAAATCCGCCCCCCTCATTTAACACTCATCTCCCCCCTCCCCCCCCTAAAAACAATCTGCGCATGCCTACCTCTAACCACATCCTCCTGCCCATCCAACCCCCACCCCCCCTTCCCCTTGCTCCCCCCCTTCCCCGTCCCCAACCCCAGATCCCTAATCCTCCCGCACCCAATCTCAAACAAACACCCATGCACCTCCAACCCCCTCTCCTTGATCGCCTCCCTAATCGTCACATTCGCCATCAGCACCTTGACCCCCGCCTCCACATTCAACTCCGCAATCTTTGTCGTCTTGGCCTTTTCATCCTTGATCGCATCCAGCACCTCCGCGTTGGCGTACCGCACCGCCTTCAGGGGAGTAAGCCAGGTGTCTAGAACTCCGCCCACGCGGGCGTCACCCAGGGCAGCGGCTGCTCCGCCGCACGAGGTGTGCCCGCAGAGGACGACGTGCTTGACTTTGAGGTGGGCGACGGCGTATTCGATGACGGCCGAGGTGTTGATGTCGGTGGGGGAGATGATGTTGGCTATGTTGCGGTGGACGAAGACGTCGCCGGGTTGGAGGCCGAGGATGGTGGTTTCTGGGCAGCGGGAGTCGGAGCAGCCTAGCCAGACTGGGGACACAAAAGGGGTTAGTTGCTGGGGTTTGGGGTTGGGGGAAGGGGGAGAGATGGGATGGGACGTACGGATTTGGGGTGTTTGCCCGTCGGCGAGCTTGGGGAAGAAGTGAGGGTTCTGGTGGGCCTTGTAGCCGGCCCAGGCGTTGTTGGAGCTTAGGGCGTAGAGAAAGTGGTTGTCTGTTGATCGGGACATGTTAGTGGTTTGTTTAGGGTAACGGATGGGTACTCCCAATTGTTTTTTTTTTTTGTTTTTTTGGGAGTGGGTTGCTTACCCTCCATGTTTTTTTGTTGAGGGTTGAGATATGTGAAGTGAGGTGTAAGTCCGGTAAGGTAAGACAAGGTAGGTAGCTCCTGCAGTGCTACTCGAAACCGAAACGAAAGAATTCAAAGGCGAAAGGCAAAAGGTAGGTAGGAGCTTCCTGAGCCAGATGTATTAAACGTATAAAGTTTGTGAGCGCGATTTTCTTGTCAAGTCGGGTGATCCGGAGATGGTCAGCTCAGGAGAGAGAGTGTGTGTGAGTGACTACCGTTTTAAGGTTGGGTGGGTGAGTTTGGTGGGCTGAGTGAATGATAGAGAGGAGGGGTCAAGTCAGGTTCAAGTCAGACGAGAGAGAGGAAAAAACCATACCACCTGGCACTACTGATATATGTAGGCAACCGGCCGGACAAGCAGGTATAACTCGAATCAGTCAACTTCCCCCCCCCCCCTTCCCCCCGGAACTCGGATTAGCTTCCCTTCCCTTTCTCATCGGGATGGGGACCCCGATCTCAGATCCCCCCCCCCCTTCCCCCCATTTCCTGAAAGTCCGTGTGATCACTGATCGTGTCGCCAACTTTAGCCGCACCCACAATTCATGGTCGGGTAGGTAGGTACCTACCCTACCCCCTTGAAGAAGGGAAAGGTCACAGCTGTCTCTTTTCCCCCTGGTTCGGTTCATCCCAACCTCGCCAAGGGGGGGGGAAGGGAAGGGGGGGAAGAGAACCAACCAAAGCAAATAAGCTCAAAATATCCCCAGGGTTCAACCGCATTTGGCGCCGGCAGCTAATCTCTCTCTTTCTCCTCCCCCGTCCCTCTAACCAAGTCATCCTACTACCCCAGTGTGTCATCGCGTCCACTTCTCCCCTCCCCCCTCATCAAAATACCCATCCTCCTCCTCGCCAGCCGCCCAGCAGCCCAGCTTTCCCTTTCATCCCACGCTGTCACTAATGTACCACAAGCTCCCCCCCCCGCCCAGCCAGCCAGCCAGCTATGCACACTAACAACCGAGCAATCCGGGGTTAAGGGTCGCAACGCAAAACGCACAGACCAGAAAATGGGTTGAGTGTAACCTACCCAAGACCCAAGCCTGGACCCAAGCCTCACTCCACCCTCCCGCGGGGGTTGGAAGAGAAGAAACTCTTCCCAACTCCCAAACAGCCCGCAGTTCGAACAGACCCCCCCCCTTTCCCCCCGGCCCTCTTGGCAAAAAACTACCTTATCCAAAATTCTGAAATCGAACATGAAACTTGGCCATGTCCTCCATCATGGGCAAAACACAACAACACCATCTCCTTTATCATCGCCAATTCATCCCCCCCTTGCAAAGCCGAAACATGGAGTACATGGCAAAATCAAGGATCTGAAGCTATCTTCCCCCCCGCCAGCCATCTACCTCCATCTCCAATGCTTCATCACTCCAACCATTTCCAAGCTTGAACCCCAGCTCCGAGACAGGCACGGGCAAACGGAAACGGGGTAGCTCTAATCGAGGTCTAGAACAACAACATCAATGGATAGTAACGATACTTCATTGGACCTGGCGCACTGAAACTCGACTCCCTATCTATCATGGGAACGGGCCTAGCTGATGCACAATAGCTCCGAGTAGGCAGGCTGCCTGGCTGAACCTGCCGTGCGGCCGGACATGTCACCGGAGAACAGAATGATGGACGCGATGAGACACGGAGTTCATCCCGCGGGGGTCAGTTCCATGAAATACTTCTTCCGCTTCTGTCGATCCTTCACTGGTGTTGCATAACGGTACACAGCTATCACGGCAAGTCTTCGAAACACCAAACACTGAGCCAATCCTGCCCGTCCACGAAAGTACTCGGCTCTTGTCATCCCCCCAGATCTGCGCACCAGGAGCTCATTCACCCCCTCACCATCAAGGGCCCAGCACAGTGAACAGTGTTTAGAAGACTTTCGCATTAAGGGGTATCAAGCAATCCATTCGTGTCCCATCCGAAGAAACAATTCATTATCCGCATCTTGGCGGAAGCAAGGCTGTTTATTTCACCCTGATCTGGTTTTGGTAGTCCCGTACGCCATTCGTAAGTGCAACAACGCCCAATCGACCTTTTATGCTTCCTTAAACCTTGATGGCGTTGGCAAGAGCCTTCTCGCGCTTGGCAATGCGCTGCTGGGCCTTGTAACCCATGATGCCACCACCCCACTTCTTGCGGGCATCCTCGTTCTTCTCAAGGTAACCCTCCTTGATGGCGGAGACGAGCTTGGAGAACTCGCTCTTGTCCTCGGAGCGGACCTCGGTAAGGGCGAGGACGGCAGCGGTCTGAGAAAAGAGTTAGCAACAAGTCAATCAATGCCCCGACAAAGATTCAAACATACCTTCTTGTGGACGACAGTGCCGAGTCTGGCCTTGCCCTTGATGATGGCATAGGGGACACCCATCTTGCGGCAGAGGGCGGGGAGGAAGATGACGAGCTCAATGGGGTCGACATCGTTGGGGATGAGGACAAGAGAAGCCTTCTTGTTCTCAATGAGGCCGACAACGTGGTTGAGACCGTACTTGACGGCGTAGGGCTTCTTGGAGACGTCCTCCTTCTTCTTGCCCTCCTTGATGGCGGTGGCCTCCTTGAGGAGACGCTCCTTCTTCTCGACCTTGGTCTCGGGGCGGTACTTGTTGAGGAGCTTGAAAGCCTGGGCAGCGGTGTTCTTGTCGAGAACCTGCTGGAACTGGGCGATCGCAGGGGGGACCTTCAGGCGGAGGTTGAGGATCTTCTTCTGGCGCTGGAGACGGATATACTCGGGCCACTTGACCATGCGCGAGAGGTTGCGCTTGGGCTGGATGTCCTGGCCGATACCGAAGTTGCGAGTCCGCTTCTCAATGAGAGGGTTCTAACTGCGTGTCAGCGCGTTCAATGGGGGCAAGGGGGGTTTGCGATTCAGAAGATGGGGGACTAACCTTGGGGGCCTTCTTGCCAGCCTTTCCCTGGGGGAAGGGGGCGGGGGCGGTTCTCTTTCCAGACTTGGGAGGCTATCATTGAGAAGAAGACATCAGCTAATGTTCGACATTGACTGGTGGTCTTCTAGAACTCTAAAGAGCGGACGGGCGAGAGGCGTTTCCGCCAAACACCACGATCCAGCTCAAGCCATTCATCACCTGCGGTCTTGCGACCAACAAGCGGAAATATCTTCATGCAACTCGATAAATCGAGAGCAGAATCATAGCAGTAGCAAGTGCGCATCCGAAGATGGCATCGCCATGCCTATCTCAACCAGCAAATATGCTTACCATTTTGTCGTTGGGCGTTGGCTCTGTACCGGGAGCTTGTCGATGAGAAGAAGTCTGGAGAGAGAAATTTTGGCGGAGCTGCAATAGAAAAAGAGGATTGTGGATTGATGAAAAAAGCTCGGGCCACCAGTAGGGTTCAGTGGGGCGGCCAATGCGCCGACCAAATGTGGGGCTATTGGTGAGATCTAGGCTCACCCCACCCGTAGACACACCTTGGCATCAAGTTCAGGCCTTTGACTCAAAGTCATTGTGAGAGGTAAACTTTGGTTTTTAAAGAGTTGATACCCCGAGTTTGACATCGATACATCCGGTACGCAAAGACCCAACCGCAGGACTCAAAGTCAAAGACCCAGCCGTTTGAGAAGCATTTCAAGCATAGCGGACACCAAAAGAGCCCGATATGGCACCATCACTTTGTGCCATTTGCAAGACAGAGAGAGCATACATCAAGCGGCCCAAGAACCACGCAAAGCTCTGCCGAGAGTGCTTCATCAGAGTCTTCGAGGACGAAATTCACCACACAATCACATCCTCCAAGTTATTCAACCCCGGAGAGAAAGTGGCCATCGGAGCCTCTGGTGGCAAGGATTCGACAGTTTTGGCCTCGGTTCTCAAAACACTCAACGAGCGGCATGGATACGGGTTAGATCTCGTTTTGCTCAGCATAGACGAGGGCATCACCGGCTACCGGGACGACTCCCTACAGACAGTCAAGAACAATGCTGTTCAATACGGCATGCCCCTGACGATAGTCGGGTACAAGGAGCTATACGACTGGACCATGGACGAGGTAGTCCAGACCATTGGCAAGAAGGGGAACTGCACCTACTGCGGTGTCTTTCGACGGCAGGCTCTCGACAGGGGTGCCAAGATGTTGGGCATCAAGCATGTTGTTACGGGACACAACGCAGACGATGTGGCCGAGACAGTCATGATGAACTTGCTGCGCGCAGATTTGTCACGTCTCTCGCGAAGCACCAGTATTGTGACGGGAGACAACAGGTCGGAGGTGAAGAGGAGCAAGCCTCTCAAGTACGCGTACGAGAAGGAGATTGTGCTTTATGCTTTCCACAAGAAGCTCGAGTACTTCAGTACGGAGTGTATTTACAGCCCCGAGGCCTTCCGTGGAAGCGCCAGAAGTCTCATCAAGCAACTCGAGAAAGTACGACCAAGTGCTATTCTGGATATCGTACGAAGTGGAGAGGACATGGCACGATTGGTGCCCGGAGAGTCTTCATCATCTTGCGCATGCAAGGGTCAAAAGGCACAAACACCTGCCCCCGCCCCGGTGGAGGACGATATAGGTGGCTGCGGATCAACCAACGGCCGCACTCCAGGGGGTGAAATGGCCGCCTTGGATAAGCAGCTGAGGGATAACGAAGAGTACGCAGAGCTCGAGGTGGATGTCACAAAGACAACACCCAAGCCGAAACAGGGAGACAAGGAGACACAAAAGGAGTTGCCCATCAGAACTGCCAGCGCTCCATCAAAAGGAGGACGCCAGGTCCTAGGGCAGTGTAAGCGCTGTGGGTACATGTCGAGCCAGGAGATATGTCAAGCATGCACGCTCCTGGAGGGATTGAACAAGAACCGGCCTCAGATACAGATTTAACATTTTGTACACCACCATGGTGTCGAAGAGGATCATGAGAATGAGGTCGTTCGTGGTCTATCATATGTGCGCCCTCGTCTCTCGACACCAGTGTCTTCGTCTTTACCCCGCTTCCATCCTTGTTGTTTAGGAGAAGCGTTTCTCGCCCTAGAAATCGTAAGCTTTGTGCATGAGAGACGATAGTTGGCAGAGCACGTACTCTCCAAGGCTGGTTGACTTCGAAGCCTGGCGGGGCGATGGCTTTGTCTGTTTGCCCTCGTAACACGCCTGTAAGTCGTCTGTCGCGGTCCATCACTGCGTTCATATAGCGTTAGTATCTGCTCTGAAGCGGTGGCTCTGTTTAGAGAAATGTGCTTCGTACTTTGCTGTTGTTAGAGAAACATGTTAGCTCAAGAAACATAATTCAACTAGCAAGGCGAACATACCCTGTCCCAGGTATCAAGGGACCATCTGTGCTTCTTTCCGCCACCGGCGTAGTGTCTGATTCCGCTCAACCCAGCACCAGTCACGCCAAACATCTGTCTCCCCATCAGCAACCAGGATCCTTCCCCAAATCGGTGTTGCGCATAGTTCGAGGAGCTCTTACGGCAGTGATGATGACATAGGGAATGAGAGTCTCGAAGGGAACGGGCATCGTGGCGGTTGTTCGGCCTGTCAATTGGGTTAGTGACGATATTATAGCAATAAAAAAAGCAAGGGAGCATACCCGAAGCCTCTGTCCAATATGAGTAGTGGTGCGGTGTCTGTAACTGCGCAACCTCGAAGCCAAAGCCCAAGGTCCAGGTCTCTCTCGTCACGGTACTTGGACTGGGCTCCCCAATTCCAATTGGCGAAGCTCTGAGTGGATGGATTACACTTGCGTGCCTCAGGCACCTTCCCACCTCTCCAATTCCCTCGCAAGCTCGGGCCACCTCTTCAAGGCTGCCAAGCAAGCCGAGACCCACCATACCACCGAATGACTAATCAGATTCAAATGCAACCTTGCATTGCAGCAAGCAACTGGCCGGGGGGGGGCGTTCAACTTCCAGTGTTGCAGGCCAGCTACCTGAACCTTTTCGCGATCAAGCAAAACTTCGACTGCTCTAGAGCCACGTCCACAACGATTGACGGCCAGAAACTGGCATTTTTACGCGTCTCTACACCAGACTGTCTCCATAGAAACAAAACATAATCAAACCCCGACGAATTACCTTCTTCTTTTGCGCGTTCGACTACTACTTCCTGACGAAACGAGCAACCCTTGACCACGATCGACTCAACTTGTTTTCGTGCCTCGCGCGCATATCCACGAACTGATAAACCCCACGATTTCCTGGGGTATACCGGCTCACGAGATCTGAGAGATTGTCTCCCGAACCATGCGCCGGGTGTTATAGCCAGGAGATCGACGGAATCGCGCAACAACCGGGCTGGCATGCGCCGCAGCTGGTAAATTCACTGGTGGGCTTCACCTAGCTACCTCTGCTGGAGGTGTCGCATGGTTGCAGCGTTAAGATCAACCGGGAAAAAGGAGATAATAGAGAAAATATAATGGCGGAGGCTCAGCTCATGCAGGAGCAGCTACAACTGAGCGTCATGCAGTCAGAGCGGGAAGCCGAACTTGCCGATGCCGAGGCGGACGGGGATGTGGTAATGGGGGAGGATAGTGCGGCTGCTTCTCAAAGTCAGATTGACGTGGGAAGTTTGGCTGGTGAGCACTATGAGGATGCGGAAATGGATATGGATGCCGATGGGGAGCCTGACGAGGGCGGAGAGGACCACGACGATCACAGCAGTACACACAGCGGCGACTCGGACCATGAGGAAGATGGGGGCTTTGAGGAGGAGGATGCCGAGGGAGAAGAGGATGATGAGGTTGTTCCTACCAGAGGCCGCCAATCACAACGAAGGGGCAAGGCGAGGACAAGGGACGAGGAGGCTGAAGAGGACGAGGACGAGGAAGACGACGAGGGTGTCGGTGCCGTCAAGATAAAGCCTGGCGAGACAGACGACGAGTCGGATAGTGCCCACTCTGCGGATTCTGCCAGTGTCAGTGACAACGACTCTGATGCTGGGGTGGAAGAGGAATGGGAGCCCACAAATAATGATGAAGGCGAGGAGGATGAGGACGAAACCGATGACGGACACTGTATCTTCTGTAAGCAGAACGAAGAGAACGATCCGGCCGAAGAGTTTGAGGTGTACTTGGCTTGCACTAGGTGTCTGGACAACGGTCAGTAAATCATTTGTTGTTGGTAATTGTTTGCATCAACTGACAATCAGTGTACAGCTCATCAACAATGTGCTCGGGACAACAAAGCATTGGATAGCGAAACAAGTAAGTGCCCTCAGACTACCTCGTGTTGAACCATGCTAATGGCAGCTACAGGTCCTGAGAACTGGAAGTGCCCCAAGTGTGCAGACACTGAATCTGAACCGGAAGCCCATAACGAAGAAGATGTCGAGATGGATGGTATTACCGACACCAGCGCTCCTCCTTCTGCCCGTCGTGCGCATGCGCCAAAACTAGCGAGGGACTTGCTCCCGTCACAAAAAGGCGCTGTCAAGCCAGAATCCCATTCTGTCTTCAACCAGCTCGTCCTCGACGAGGATCCCATGGACGGGTCGCGTGTGCTTAGAAAGCGGAAAACATCATCGATTGAGCCTGACGAGCATGTTATGGCCCTGCGCAAGAGGCGACGGACAACAACAGAGGAGGCGAGCAACGAAGAAGCCTCGGCCGGAAGGGAAGGATCATCTAGGCCGGTGTCCCGGTCTTTGAGGCTTAAGATTCCTCAAACCTCTGGTCCTGCCTCTGTCACAAAGAAGACAAGGAACAGCATTGTCATCAAGATGCGCGTGGCTGCAGCCGAACTCCTTCGCATCCTATCTGAAAAGCCTAAGGGCCTTAAGAAACGACCTAATAGATCTAATAGGTCGGGGAGATCAGGGAGATCGGCACGACGGCCATCAAGAAATGATGGGGCTCGCAGTGCTGGGGTTGTTCAGGCCCCGATAGCCACTCCGTTTACTAGCACGAGCTACTCTCAGCCATTTTACTCTTTCTACGATAAGGAGACGGATGAGTTAAAGGGCAAACCCTATGGCGGCATCCTCACCGAAACCGAGGCCGACACGTCAAAAACTATGCCAGCACCCGAGGACCGACGCCGGTTCGACGAGGCAAAGCAAAAGGCTGAAGAAGAATGGAGACAGAGGCTGCTGCAGGTGCAAGCCGAGACTGAAGTGCCGAGCAAGAAATCCAAAAAGGCGTCGGGTCCGGCCAGTCAAATTGAGTGTATCCAGTTTGGAGGCTGGGAAATCGACACGTGGTATGCGGCGCCGTATCCGGAGGAGTACAGCAGGAACAGGATTCTGTACATTTGTCAGTTTTGCCTGAAGTACATGAACTCAGACTATGTTACGTCGAGGCACAAGCTCAAGTGTCCGGCGAAGCATCCTCCTGGGGATGAGATTTACCGGCATGGGTCGATCTCGGTCTTTGAGGTGGACGGCCGCAAGAATCCGGTTTACTGCCAGAACTTGTGCTTGCTTGCCAAGCTGTTTCTGGGGTCCAAGACGCTTTACTACGACGTCGAGCCTTTCCTTTTCTATGTACTCTGCGAGTATGATGATTTGGGGTATCATTTCGTGGGGTACTTTTCAAAGGAAAAGCGCGCGAGCAGTCAGAATAATGTGTCCTGTATTCTGACTCTGCCGATTCACCAGCGCAAGGGGTACGGAAACTTGCTGATTGACTTTTCGTATCTCCTTACGCGGGTTGAGCAAAAGACTGGATCGCCGGAGAAGCCGCTCTCGGACATGGGCTTGGTTTCGTACCGGAATTACTGGCGGCTGATCATGTGCAAGTATTTTGTGCAGCATGCGGAGGAGAAGGGGTTGAGCATCAAGAAGATCTCGGATGACACGGGGCTGACGCCGGATGATGTCGTTTCGGCGCTGGAGGGGCTGAGGTGTTTGGTCAAGGACCCGGTGACGGGGCTTTATGCGTTTAGGGTTGACTTGCCGTTTTGTAGGGAGTATGTGGAGAAGTGGGAGGCGAAGAAGTATGTGCAGCTGAACGAGAAGGCGCTGACTTGGACGCCGTATGTGATGGGGAGGAGCAATGCGACTAATTTTGAGCTGGGGCCGGCGTTGACGGCTATTGCGCCGAGGGAGGAGGAGGACGAGGAGAAGCCTGGTGTGGAGGGGGGGAATCTCGTTACCAATGGGAATGGGAGTTTTACGCAGTCAGAGGGTGGGGGAGGGGATGCGAAACCGGCGGGGGGTGAGGGGAATGTGATGGAGTCTACGGAGTCGACGGAAGAGTCGACTGATCCTGCTGAGGTTAAGCCCATGGAGATTACCAACGGGGAGGAAGTGGAAGTGCCGCAGATGGAAGACAACAAATCCAACGGTGTCACGAGCAACCACGACTCCTACAATGAGAATATCCAACAGGACGAACCCGACGGGGAAGACCAAGACCAACAACAACAAGTACCCGAACCCGAACCTAAATCCGATCCCAGCGATTGGATGTCCCAATACATCGGCATTCCTCCCTCCCGCTTCGAAGTCGTCCCACCGCTCAACCCCCGACGAACAGACCGTTCCAGAGCGGTGGTCTCCCGGCCGCCGGTTGTCAGGACGGCGAGTAGTGCTGCGAGGCCGAGGCCAAAACGGTCAGGGGGTGGGAGTGCGAGACGTCCGGCGGCTGCTAGGCCGAGGAATAGCTCGAGCGCGAATAAAAGGAAGCCGGGGGGTACGGGCAGGGGGCCGGGGAGGTGGCCGAAGGGGACGAAGAAGAGTGATTATGGCAACGCGGATAGTGGGCCGGGGTTGCCGCCTGGGTGGGTAGCGGAGAAGCAGAAGGAGGGGGAGGGGATGGGGAAGGTTGAGGGCGGGGTGGGGGATACGGTGCAGGTGCAGAGTCCTGTGGCTGGGGGGAAGGGAGGTAAGGGGTTGGATTTGGTGATGGGGGATGTGATTGTTGATGAGGGGGGTGATGGGGAGGGGGAGGAGGAGTAATAGTAGTACGGGTTTAAGCATAGGTATTATTTTGGGAAAGGGAAGGGGGATAGGGGGTTATCGATACCACGGCGTTTTTTTGTTTGGAGCGAAGGAATATTATTAGGATTATTACTGGTTGGGCAGTTTGTATCAAGTTATTTTCTTGGGGGGTGGTGAGAGAGCCTGTGTGTAAAGATTCTTTTTTCAGCTATTTACACATGCTGTACTTTAACTGTTTTATTATCTAGGGTGGTGTGGTAGGGGAATATTTTTTGAGATCGAACGGTGTCAGCGGAGTATTAGATAGACAGATATGCCCAAGGCAGTACTGAGCTTAGGAGTCAAGGGGGCTGTGAGCTGCAGGTTAGACAAGAGAGCATTCGGATCAGGAATATGATATTGAAGACCTTATCTGCCATCTTGTAAGATCTTATCGTGTGAGATATATTGACTGTCATCGTTTGCGGTACCTGCTTTGCCCACGACGTGGCATACCAGGATCACAGATCGTGTGGCATTCGAGATAGCAACATTTACGTCATGGCCGTCCACCTTTTCAAGTGGTCCTTCGATGATGTGCTGCCCAAAGCAGTCTAGCGCAGGCTGGAGGCTTTCTGGAATGTCTTGGCATGCTTCGTGACTGCAGCCGCCACTTGAGAGTTTAGGACCTTTTTTGGTTGTGTGCTTGTCAAGTGTCAATCAGCCTTCATACACTAGAGTTTCCGAGGCAGAAAGGTCCCGATTTATTAAGGCCTGATGAAGATCTGCTGAGGAGGCTTGTCTGTGGCTTTCCGAGGTACGAAGTGGGTGTTGGACTTGGGTTTTATACTGGAATCTCGGTAAATGGCCGACAGATCTCCTGTGATATCCACTCTGTTGTCATCTCGGTGTCTCTCCAATCTCGAAATTGGAACAAGAGAGATACAATTTCATCTGGTCATCTTCCCTTCTTGTGCCGCTGACAATTAGTTTGAGGTTGGCAGAGGATACAGTGCAAATTTATGATTTGAGTTGCCCAGTCCGTGGCATTTTTTTCGAGCAGTGGAATTGAGCTCCCCCTCTTCACCCTCAAAGTCTCATGCTCACTCGCCAGCACCAACCACCGCGCCACTTTCATTATACGGTACTTACCTAAAGATTGCGAATCAGGGGCTGAAGAGAAGGCGAAAAAGCTTAACGTCTCTGCCGCTTTCTTCACACGAGCAAATCTTGGGTTGTACAATCACTTTTTGCTACCGACACCCACGATCGCAGGTGCTATCTGCCATCATCGCACCAACAGACCCTCTTCGCCTTACCAAGACCCAAACTATTCCGTAAACTTGGAAGGTTGGTGGCGCGTCCTTTTAGAGGTTACTGCTCACACAATCGGCTGCCAAGCTCCCGTCGGCACCACCCAGCATCCTCCCCCGGCCGGCGACACGCACCACTGCTTGCTACCACCACCTACACCACTCACTTTCCTAGCTTTCTTCTTTCTGCGACATTACCGGCCGCCCACTCCCTCGACATCCGCTACCGCCGGGAAAGCTATTCCCCTCTTCTTCTTCTTCTTCTTCACACACCGACGCCCAACATGTCGAAAGTCATTCGCAGCGTCAAGAATGTCACCAAGGGTTATTCCAGCGTCCAGGTCAAGGTGCGCGAAGGTGGGTTCCCTCTCTCATCCTCCCGTCCCGTTTCAACAACGACGTCGTCCCAAAACTGCGCCGTATCATGCGCGCAATCGAATCCGGCCGATTTACTAATCATCTGGCAATGCAGCGACCAGCAATGACCCATGGGGACCGACAGGAACACAGATGAGCGAGATCGCTCAGTTGACGTACAATTCGTGAGTGCATACGCAACCTCACCGGTGCCGGCCGCCACTAGGCACAAGGTGTCTCCAACCTCCAATTTTGCTGACGCAACGAAACAGGTCGACCGAGTTCTACGAGATTATGGACATGCTCGACAAGCGACTTAATGATAAGGGCAAGAACTGGCGACACGTGCTCAAGGCGCTCAAGGTTATGGACTATTGCCTGCACGAGGGCTCCGAGCTGGTTGTGACGTGGGCCAAGCAGAACATCTTCATCATCAAGACGCTGCGCGAGTTTATCTACATTGATGAGGAGGGCAAGGATGTTGGAGCGAACGGTGAGTGTTGGGGAATCTTTCTGTTATTTGCTGGGGATGGGTTGGCTGACTTGATTTTGGACAGTTCGCATTGCCGCAAAGGAGCTGTCGGCACTGATCGCTGACGAGGAGAGATTGAGAGCCGAGCGAACCGACAGGAGGGCCTGGAAGTCCCGCGTCAATGGCCTTGAGGAATACTCCTCTCAGCACAGCAGGGAAGAGCGGCAGCAGCCCCGCCGCGAGCGACGACAGCCGACCGAGGAAGAGGACACCGAGTACAGGCTGGCGATCGAGGCTAGCAAGGCACAAGAGGAAGAGGACAGGAGAAAGCGCGAGAGCCGGAATGTGGATGACGATGATGACGACTTGGCCAAGGCGATCAAGCTCAGCAAGGAGGAGGAGGAAAGACGGCGACGGGAGCTGGAGTCGACTAATGCTGCGGCTCTTTTTGACGACACACCGACGCCGACGGCTCAACCTCAGTTTACCGGGTTCAACCAGGGCTATCAGCAAGGGAGCGCGGTTGACTTTTTTGCCAACCCGATTGAGCAGAACCAGATGCAGATGCAGCCAACGGGTTACGTACAGAATGCGTTTACTGGGTATGGGGTCCAACAACCTCAGCCAACTGGTTATCAGAATGGCTTCCAGAACGGGTATGGTCAGCAGCCAAATGCTTTTGATCCGTATGGTCAACAGCAGCAGCAACAGCAGGTCTTCCAGCCCCAGCCGACGGGCTACAACCCTTACCTTCAGCAACAGCAGCAGCAGCCGTTCCAGCAGCAACCAACACAGCAGCAGCAGTTCTTGACACCACAGATCCAAGACAACACCCTCCAGCCAGGCAGCAACAACCCTTGGGCCAGCAACCACAGCACTGGCTTGCAATCCATGAAGCCTACACCCACGGGCTCGAACAACCCCTTTGCCCAGCGACCATCCTCAGCATTCAAAGCCACCTCTTCCCTCGGCAGCCTCCCGGAGCAAAAGACTCTTTCCACCTTTAGCTCTTTCAACTCGCAGCCGGCATCGCAGTCGCAGCCTCAGTTCCAGTCTCAGCCTTCGTTCCAGCTCCAACCACCCCAGCAGCAGCAGCAGCAGCAGCAGCAGCAGCAACAACAGCCGCAGCAACCCCAGAGGGAAATGACGGAGCATGAGGCGAGGTTGAATGCGCTGTTGAGCACAGGTGAGGGGTTGGACACGTTTGGTAATACTGGTAACTTGAGGATTCCAGCGCAGCACACGGCCCCGGGGGTGTTTGTCAACAGTGCGGGTGCTGGGTTGGGGAGAATGACGGCTGATCAGACGGGGAGTAATCCGTTTTTGAGGCAGCAGTTTACGGGGATGCCGACGGTTAGCTATGGTGGACAGCAGCAGCAGACGGGGCCAGGGGCGTTTGGGGGGGTGGGTGGGGGGGCGAATAACCCTTTTGCGCAGAGACAGCAGCAGCAGGGGGGGCAGGGGGATTTGATTCAGTTTTAAGGGAGGGGTTAAAGCGGAAGGGCGAAGAGAGAAGATGATGATGATGGTGGGAGAAAACTAAGAAAAGGGTGGGTAATGGGGGGGTAGGAGTATAGTTTGATAGGGGGATTATGTTGTTGGTTGGGTTTTTTGTAGTGGAGGGAAGAGAAAACATGACGGGGTGAAAGGGGGGGGGGAAGGGGGAAGAAGTATAAGAAGTGTGTGGATGTGTTTTGAGGAAGTGTGAGTGGATGATGGTATGGTGAAGTGGTGGGTGGATGTTGATTTACTTAGGCAACCTATCCTTTTTTTTGTCTTTTTTTTTGTTCTTCTTCTTCTATCATTTGGAACATTGAGATTCAGATTTTGAGTTTTGTGTGAACAAAAATGATGGTGGCTTTTTGGTTGTGATTGTGTGAATGTTGCTGTTGTTGTAAGGGGTTATTAGGCAGGTAGGCAGGTAAGGTAGGTAGGTAAAATGTCAGAAAGTTGGGTTGTAGAAGACTACTGGTTTTAAGAGGATAGGGAGGGTTTGAGTGTGGGGGGGTAACGTTGTGATATACGGGAGAGGTTGGAAATGAGGTGTCACTGTGTTAGGGCTGATATACATTGGCAAGTGAAAGGGGATGGGTTACGTGTATATACATATAAGTGAGAGCTTGAAGGGAAGTTGAGAGACATTTGAAGATGGTGGTTGTATCATGTATTGGTTCTCTGTTGTTCTGGCTGGGTGATATATCCGAGCTACCTATGTAAAACTGTCAAGAGAGAGAGTGTGGACGAGAAGATGAGAGGGACAAAGAGGTGAGAGTGCCTGGGGGATTTATAGTTTGTTTTTGGAAGCTGGCAGAGAAAAGAAGGTGATTATTATGTGAATCATCAGTGGTAAAGTCTAAACCTGAGAAATAGCAAGGTATCCAATTGTGTTACTGGGAAACAGTCGATGATTTGCAGGAGCTGTCGTAAAGTGCATCAAGTGCGTCAAGCTTGCAAGGCAGACTTGTAGAATTACTAAGCTGGAGCTACTAGGCCAATCAGAGGGGGTGAATTGGGCGTTGGCTGGCATATCGCGCAGGGCACGTGAGGGATTGGAGGGTGGTGGTTGATAAGCAGGGAACGAAGAGTGAGAGAGGAGGGAGACATAAATAGTGAGAGGTAAGAACTGCAAGTTATGTGTGGTCCAGATCTCTTGTTCTTTCAGAGCAATAGGTTGACCTTGAAGACAAACGGGAGCTTAATGCTTGGGTGCTTGATAATTGGTCCGTGAGTTCTGTTAAAAAAAGCTGCGACCCTGGCCAATCTTTTTCGCAGCAGGTGACGCACGGCTCACCCAGGGCTTTTTGTCGTTTGATTGGTCATCTGAGCTCTTTTGCCCCACCCATTGGGCTTAGGAAAAGAGAAAGGGTCGGTCGGCCACGGGCCAGGCTGGGAAGACGGGAGAGAGGGAAAGAGCGGAACTTTCGCGAGCTTGCCAACTCCATTCTCCATCGCGCCTGTCACGACCACAACCACAAGGGTCAAGGAAAACAAGGTCGCCCATTTTCTTTACCTTCCCTCTACTCTACCCACCCCCGACCAGCGCAGGCCCAATATCTGAGACCTGCCCTTATTTGACTCTTTCCTTTATCTCATTGTGTACAAGGGGATTTCAGGACTGTTCTATTTAACTTTTTTTCTTTGAGGGGGAAAAATAACATCCATCACGCTACGCGCAGCAGTGAGAGAGCCACCGGCATACATCAGTCCCTGCCTCGCGATTTTTTTTCTTCTCCAAGGTCGTTGCCCAAGATAAACCATCTGAGCCGACAACAACGAGACCGCCAATCATCAACAACATCCACTTACCTCGTCATCGAGCGCGACTGACGACAAGCAACCAACTACACCACCACAACAATTTTCGTCTGCCTGCCACTGCGCGACATCGATCACCACCGAGACGATGGCGTTCAGCGGCTTCGGCGGCGGCGGCGGCTTTGGCCAGAATAATAACACCACCGGCTCGACATTCGGCGGCTTCGGTGCTGCTGCAAACAACACAACTTCAGGTACGTGTCATCGAACTTCGACGACGACTTTTCCATTGCGACATCGATCGACAGTCTTATCGAACGATCGCCATGTTTTTCGACGATGAACTCTTTTCGAGACCCGCGACTGATTACTGACTTGATGACCTAGGGTTTGGCGCAGGCACAGGCTTTGGAGCGAACAACAATGCTGCCCCCGGCACCACTGGTAACAGTCTCTTCGGCGGCGGTACTACCGGCGGTTTTGGCGCAAATACCACTGGGGGTGCTTTTGGAGGTGGTGGTTTCGGTGCCGCGAAGCCGTCAGCATTCGGCACACCAGCCAGCACAAGCGGCGGAGGCCTTTTTGGGAGCACAACTGCCACTGCCGGCGGCGGCGGATTCGGCGGCTTCGGCAACACTGCCAACACTGCTGCCACAACAACACCCTTTGGCGGCGGCGGCGGATCATCGATGTTTGGCGCAGCCAAGCCTGCCACGACTGGCTTTGGCGGCACAGGGACGGGCTTCGGTGCCGGGGCGACTGGCGGCGGTCTTTTCGGCGGTGGAGGTGCTGCCACCACAGGAACCGGCTTCGGCGCGACGACCAACCCCGGGATTGGCGTCGCCACTGGCGATGCTCCAGGGACGGCTGTCGTTGCTTTCTCCCCCTTGGTAGAAAAGGAGCCCAACAATCCGACTCAGAGCAACTCGTTCCAAAATGTTATGTTCATGGATGCCTACAAGCGCTGGTCTACCGAGGAGCTTAGATTAGTCGATTACAACCAGGGTCGGAAATCTGGAGGTGCTACCGGGTCGACTTTTGGAAGCACCAACTTTGGAGGCTTTGGCGCTACCGGGGGAACAACAACTGGTACTGGCTTTGGCGGCGGTGCTACTACGGGATCAGGCTTGTTTGGTGGTGCTGGAACAAGCGGAGGGTTCGGAGCAGCAACAACAACTCCAGCTGCCACTACTGGTGGCTTTGGCGGCAGCAGTCTTTTCGGTGCTAAGCCTGCGACAACAACCACTGGCATGTTTGGAAGCACCCCCGCGCAACCTGCTACTACGGGTGGCGGTCTCTTTGGAGGAGGCGGAGGTGGCTTTGGCACCGCAGGAACAACTACTGGTGGTGGTTTCGGCGGAGCTGGTACGACTGGTGGTGGTCTCTTCGGCGGCAATACTGCCACTGCTGCGAAGCCCGCTTCCGGCTTCAGCTTCGGAGCCGCCGCTACTACGACTCCTAGCACTGGTTTTGGCGGCACTGCTGCTGGTGGCACCGGTGGTCTCTTCGGGGCCGCTCCACAACAACCTGCCGCAACCACCGGCGGCCTTTTCGGCACTCAACAACAACAGCAACCTGCCACAACAGGCTTCGGTGGCTTTGGCCAAACTGCGGCCCAACCCGCTGCTACTGGCGGCATCTTTGGAGCGCAAGCAGCCAAGCCTGCCACTGGTCTGTTTGGAGCAGCCACGACAACTGCTCAACCAGCGACAAACAGTCTGTTCGGAGGGTCCGGGACCACGGCGGGCACAGGATTCGGCGGAGCTGCCGCCCAGCCCGCGACCGGAGGCCTGTTCGGGGCCAAGCCAGCAACCACCGGGCTCTTTGGAACTGCTCCTGCCGCAAATACTGGTGGTCTCTTCGGTGGCACTCAGCAACAACCTGCTACATCAGGGTTCGGTGCTAGCTTGACACAGAATAACCAGCAAAAGTCTCTCTTCGGCAACACCACCACTGGCGGCGGTCTGTTTAGCCAACAGGCACAACCTCAGGCTGGATCGCTATTCGGTCCTGCTCAGTCGCAGCCTCAGCTTGGATTAGGAAACTCTCTGCTTGGTGCTTCCCAACAACAACAGCAGCAGCAGCAGCAGGGCTTGTCAACTAGCATCACCGACCTTTCCGCTTATGGTGCTGCTACCTTGTTCTCAGGACTCAGCGATGACAAGGTCATCAACCCCGGGCCCCTGGCGACTCCTTTGAGCGGCAGGCCCAAGGTTAAGAGCCGGTCGATCCTGCCCATGTACAAGCTCAGCCCTGCGAATGCTTCCCGTTTTGTCACCCCCCAGAAGAGAGGCTACGGCTTTTCGTACAGCGCCTATGGGTCGCCTGCTACGCCCTCAAGCATCTCTAGCACCCCCGGTGGCTTTGGACAGAGTCTTTTGGCCAGCAGCGTCAACCGTGGGCTGAGCAAGAGCATTTCCGCCAGCAACTTGCGCCGCAGCTTCAACGTGGAAGACAGCATCCTGCAACCGGGTGCTTTCTCTGCCAACTCCAGCATGCGTCTTCTCGGCAGCGGCAGCAGCAACAAAAAGTTGATCATCAACAAGGACATGAGAAGCGATCTTTTCAGCAGCAGTGACAAGAAGCAAGCTCAGGAAGATGCAAGCGGCGCTCGCAAGCTGGCCAAAAGGGTCAGCTTTGATACCAGCACGGCCGATGATCACAACGGCGAGGTGGTTGCCATCACCGACGGTACCGAGAGCGACAATCTTGGCTATTTGAGGCCCTCGATTCGTTCCACCAACGGCGCCAACGGAAACAAGGCTTCCCCTGTCACTACCGCCCCCGAGATGACACAAGTCAAGGGCAACGAGCTTGCCATTGTCCATGAGGAAGAATCTCCAGTCGCTGCTAGGGCTGCCGTCCCCGCCAAGGCTCCAGCCTCTCCAGCTGCTGGCCCTGAGGAGCCTGGCGAGTATTGGATGAGCCCTTCACTCGAGGAGCTTCGCGCCATGAACAGGATGCAACGTCAAAAGGTTGTCGACTTTACTGTGGGCCGCGTTCATGTGGGCAATGTCCAATTCAAGGTTCCCGTCGATCTCAGCAACATTAACGTGGATGAGATCATTGACAACATTGTCATCCTGGTTCCTCGTTCTGCCACCGTGTATCCCGTTGCGGCCAAGAAGCCGCCCGTTGGCAAGGGTCTGAACGTTCCTGCGCTGATTTCGCTCGAGCATTCTTGGCCTCGTGGTGGCAGGGACGTCAGTGGTCGTCGTCTTGAGAAGCACATTCAGAAGCTCAAGGTCATTCCCGATACGACCTTTGAAGACTACGACCCAGAGACTGGCGTCTGGCAGTTCTCTGTAGAGCACTTCACTACCTATGGTCTGGACGATGACGATTCTGATGACGAGGAGTTTGAGGAGGAGGCCATTGTGCACCAGCCTGTGCAAGCTGCCAAGCGTGCTCAGCAGGTCGAACAGATCCCGAGCCCCGTTATCGAGGCCTCCTCTACATCGCCCGTTGACCCCGACGACACCTTTGAGTTCAAGCGCAGCCGCCGCACCCTGCCCGGCGCCTTCGACGACGACGAAGCCGCCATGTTCGATGAAGAAGAGGACTCTGATGTCTCTCACCACCAGGGTACGCCACCTCATGAGCCCCTGGACGCTGACACCCCCATACCATCACGGGAGTGGCCTGAAGATGAAAGCATGGCTGACGGACCCGATGACTACCAGCTCGAAGCCTATGACGACTCGTACGAGCAAGGCTCAGTCGACGGCGCCCAGGACGAGTTCCAGCTCTCGCGCTACGATGACAACACTGAGCGACTCCCTGCTGGCATTGTGAGGGCACAGATGCGGGCGCTCAAGAAGTCGACAGCCCCGACCAAGATTGAGGTTGCCGGCGGCGATGATTGGACTCAGATTTTGCAGGCGAGCGTGCGGGCGCCCAGGACGGTGGATCGGGCTACTCTCCGGGAGCTCAATGAGACGGGGGCGGTTTGGGATATGAAGGATCGCGGAAGCCCCGCGCCCAAGGACGTGGAGGTGAATAACAACGACGATGGGTTCGCGACAAGTCTGGACTTGATGAAGTCGCTGTTTCAGCAGACCAAAGGCGGGCCGACCCAGTCCTCGCAGGCATCGCCCGCGAAGGGTTTCGTGAAGGTCGGTGTCCCGCTTGTCTCCTAGTTTTTCCTTGCACACAACACACACATTCACAAACATTCTTGTGTTACTACCACCCAAAAATTGCATTTACCCGGTTTTGTAATTCTACGTATAATGAATAAAACATTTTCTGACATTTTTTCTTGTGTTACAGTGGCCATACCAGACGCGTTCCAAGGTTGAAGACGACGAGACTCAGTCGGTCCCTCGTCCCAATTGGGGCCCGGACGGGGTTCTTGTCACGGCTCACGACGGCGAGGCCAGCCTGCAGGCTGTTGACGGTTCGATTACCCCCGGTGGGGAGGCGCAGGTCAACCCCAAGATTTTGGCTCAGCTTCAGCAGTATATCGATAGTGTTTCCGGCTTTCAGGGAGATTCGGGTCCCGAGTTTAAGAAGCTGGCGCACGGGGACTCTGTTTGGGAGTTGGCGTCGCTGCTTTTTGACGATAATGGCCACGGCCTGCCTCGGTTTTGGAAGCAGTTGGTGATGGAGTCGACCAAGACTGCGCTTGCGAGGGCTGAGTCGGCCGAGGAGAAGGCGATTATTTGTCTGGCTGGGAACCTGGTGCCCGAGGCTTGTGCGCAGCTGGTCAAGGGACGGGACATGAGACTTGCCGTGCTGGTTGCCGGGATTGGGAGTCAGCAGCAGGACATCAAGGCGCAACTCAGGGACTGGAGGGAGTCGAATGTATTGTCTGAGATTTCGGAGCCGGTTCGCGCCATCTATGAGCTTTTGGCCGGCAATGCCTGCGTCTGCGACGGGGTCAAGGACGCGCCGATTGAGAGTAGGGTTAGCTCCTTTACTATTTCTCAGCGTTTCGGGCTCGACTGGATGCAGGCTTTTGGGCTGAGGCTGTTTTATTCGGCCGGGGCCAAGGAAGGGGGGCCGAATGTCAAGGAGGCGATCAAGAGCTTTCAGACGGATGTCGAGCAGGACAGGGAGCCGGAGCCGGGGAGTCAGCTGTGGAGCCTGCTCAAGGCGTTTGCGAACCAGGAGTTTGACTGGAGCGACGGGCGGCTGGGGTGGCTGATGACCCGGGCCATCCACGCGAGCGGGAAGGTTGGGTTTGGGGAGGACGATGTGGAGAGGTTGGACGCGGGGTCGGTGAGCTTTGCGGCGGCGCTGACGGGGAGGGGGGATTGGGTGCCGGCGGCGTTTGTGCTGCTGCAGCTGAGCGACCGGCAGGCGAGGGAGAAGGCGGTTAGGGACCACCTTGGGCGGCTCGCCTCTCTTGTTGGCGCGCCGAGGAACCCGGACAGCGCGTTCAACGCGCTGAAGAAGTTTGGGGTGCCGGAGGGGTGGATCTGGGAGGCGAAGGCGCTGGATTACAGGGCCAAAGGGGAGACGCACCAGGAGTTTCTTGCGCTGGTGTGGGCGAGGAACTATGGGGAGGCGAACAGGGCTTTTGTCACGAGGGTGGGGCCGGATCTGGTGATTGGGAGGGAGTTTAAGAAGCTGGCGACGTATGCGCAGTTGTTGTTCAAGGTGAAGAGGAATATTTCTGATTGGGACAGGGCGGCGGTGGTGTATTTGCTTTATCCTATGGTTCGGTTGCAACAGCAGCAGCAGAGTGGCGGGAAGGGGAAGGGGAAGAAGTTGGATGAGATGGATGAGAAGCTGTTTGATGGGTTGGTGGCGCTGAGGGGGATGGCCAAGGGGGATTTGAGGCAGGAGGCTGCGATTGCGGACATGGCGGAGGAGTTGATTAGGGTGAAGGGGGGGGAGGCGAGGCTGTATGGATTGCTGCCGAGGGATGTGGCGGGCAAGTATAGGAGGGCGGAGGTGTTGGGGGAGATATGAGTTGAAGTGTGTATCAAAAAAGTAAGAGGGGGGGGAAAGAGGTGTTAATTCAGTTTTTTGTACCATCAGGTTTAGTGTAGGGATTAATGGGGATTTCTCTTTTTTTTCACATTGGGGAAAAGGAGGGGAGCGTGGGGGGGGGGGGTTGTTTTTTCTGTTTTTTTTTGTGAGGAAAATTCGTTGCTGAGTACCTTGGCGGGATTTAACTTTTGAAGGGGGGGGGAGGGGGGAAGGGTGATTGAGGTATTAGGTAGATTAAGTAGCATAGTTGAATCAATCATGGGCAGCGATTCATTACATTTGCGTTTATTTTCTGTGTCTTGTGGATCTCGTTCCAGTGTTTATGTCGTTCCAGTGTTTATTATTAACCTAGGTAGAGTTGACAGGCTTATTGGTATAATGAATGGTTTGCGCTTGCGGCTTGTCAACATTTCAACCACTCTTGTTGTTGTTTACCATGTTTTATATTCCACACTTTGATCTAATACAGTCAGTCGTCACTCTCTCGGCTCATCCTTACTTGGCTGAGCTCTACTACGGCTTGAGTGTAATATATCATAAAGAGAATCCCGTCAGTTAGTAACCAGTATCCGAACTGATTTCTAGAAACCCGCCCATCTAGTGTTAGTAATAAGACCAACTCCACAGAGCCATATCACAGACAAAAAACCCCCAAACACAAAAAGATCACTTCCCAAATCTCTCTTTTCATAGACTTTTAAACCACATTGAAACACCATATATACCCCATCTAAATCTACCTACCCTTTACTTCCCCCAACTGCCCGTGTACTGGGCCCAGAAGAACAAAAAGACAAATCACTTGGCCTCCTCAACCAAAACCGACCCGTCCTTCCTCAGGCCCAGCTGCGCAGTATCATACCCGTTCCCCTCCAAAAACGCCCTGAACCTCTCGTCCTCGTCCCGTATCGTGTCCTGCTCCACCCTCGGCACCCAAAACCAGCACAGCACCGCGCTCAGCACGCACCCCGCGCTCGACACATAAAACGGGTACTGCGCCGACAGCACCTCGCTCTCCCCCCCAGCCTCGACAATATACGGAAACACATACGTGCCCACAAACGCCCCCAGCTTCCCCACCGCAGCCGCCACCCCATAGTACTGCCCCCTCACCCCGGTGGCGCACGTCTTCGCAGCCAGCACCCCGATGTTGTTCCCCGGCCCCAGCTCCCCCAGCGACTGAAAAACCCCAAACACCACCGCGAACCCCCCCACCACCTCCGGCCTCGCCAGTAAAGGGTAACACCCCGCCATCACGAACCCCACGAACCCCTGAAGCATCACCCCGACCGCCAGCGCCTTCTTAGGACCGAGCCAGTCAGACACCGGGGCCCCCATCATCGTCCCCGGTATGTAAAACAGGTTGATCACCGTGTTCCACCCAAACACCGTCGTCAGCGGCGCAGAGTCCTTGTCAAAGATATTCGCCAGGATCGTAGACGAGTAAATCGAAAACGAATAGGCCGAAAAGTCGTACAGGAACCAGATAAAACTGACGATAAACAACCTCCACCCATAAAACCTAAACACAAGCTTATACGGCGTGCGCGCGTACTTCATCGAGTTCTTCTGGAACTCCTCTGGCTCCTTCAGGAAAAACCTCATGACGAACAGACTGAGGGGGAAAACAACCCCGATGCCGAGACTAGTTCTCCAGATGGTTTCCAGGTTGGTATTGTGACACGCAGCAGCCACCACCCAGGGGACAAACGCTCCCACGACGAAGCCCTATTTTATTCTTCCGTGTTAGCAGCACATCCTCCTTTTACCCCCCCACCCTCCCCAAAAGTAGTAGTAGTAGTAGTTTTACTCACCCAATCAATCATACTATTCGTAAACAAAATAAACCACATATTCCTCGTCCCCTTCTTCAACTCTCCCGACGACTCCGCCGCCGCCACACTACCCGCGGGATACTCCCCCCCGATCCCGATCCCGACAAAAAACCTCCACGCCGTCAGCACGTTGAACATGCCCACCGCGTCCCCCTTGTAGTAGCTCCCCGTGCTCAACGCCGTAAACAAGATCAGGATCAGCGTCGACAGCAGCAGCGAGTTTGTCCTTGACCACTTGTCGCTCAGGTACCCAAACAAGAGCTGTCCCACTACTGTCCCGGCGAAGGCGATGGCGCTGAGGTAGGATTTGGCCGTGGAGTTGGACCAGAGGGGCCCGTATTGGATTGCGAGGACGGTGATGACTGAGCCGATTACCTTTTTTTATGTTGGGTTAGTAATTGATATAAAGGAGGGGGGAATGGGGGTAAGGGGGAGGTACGTTGTTGATATACCCATCGGAAAATAACCCTGCTCCGCAGGCGACGACGGGGAGGAGTTGTTGCCAGAGGGTCTTTTCATTTTGGGGTTCAATACCGTCGGGGGTGAGGGCGGCGAGGGGTTTCTCGTTTTGGGCGAGGAGGGTTGGTGGGCTTGTGGTGGTGGAGGAGAGGAGGAGCTCGTGGGTGGTGGTTGTTTGGTTGGAGCTGGCGGCCGAGTCGGCGCTGTCTTCCTTCATCTTTTCTGCGTTGGTTGGGCCACGGTGGTGAGAAGGATATGAAGGAGGAAGAAAAAAGGCAAGAGAATCGGCAGTGGTGGTAGGTAGGGCTGGGACGCACGGCGCCGGCTCGAACGGTGGGCGTGGCTTGTTGAGTTTCCGGTGTGATGGGTTGGAGGCTGAAAGGGTTTGGGTTACGCTAGAAGATGGCTGTTAGATGAGGCTGTTTGCTAAATAACCAAATATAAGACAAATGATATAAAAGATGTTGAGAGGAGAAGTATTCTGTATGAGTGCGAGGGCGTCGATGGTACTCACCTACGTAATTGATTCACGTCAAGTTGAAGGTCAGATTGGGAAAGTCCGGTTAAGGGAATGGAGAATGGGCTGTGATGTAAGGCTTCATGAAGATAACGGCTGCTAAGATTGGAAGAAGCCGAGGGAGTTGCTTGGTTGAGCCGAGACTGTGATGCTAAGGTAGTGAGCTGCAAGTGGCAGAGGCTGTGGCAGGAGCGAAGGGAGCAAGCAATTAAGAGGTGCGGTTGCTTCGGCTGAGACTGGCACGTTACCTACCTACTTGGAACAAGTACTGAAGCAGACATTATTGGATGATATTTGGACATATCCCAGATCCATTCAAGGTCGAGCAAGACCCCCTCCCCTTCTCTCAAGCATATCTCTCTCTGGCTTTCTTCCTCTCGATAAGCAGCCCCTCATATCTCTCAACATCATATCCGATACCGACACCCTTCCTTGTGTCATATGTCTCACTCTCTCCGCGAATCGCTGTGCTCCTGGAGTTGCTCTGCATGATGCCTTCGAGATGTTTGAAGAAAGCAGCTGACGTCGGGTTACATGCGCTAGCAGAAAGCTTGGGGTAAAACAAGCTTTGGGCGTCGAACGGCCCGCAGCACCGTCCACCTCGGCATGCATCTTGGCATTTTTACTGCTTCTGTAGGGTAGCTCTCCCTGCATGGACGTTGCATCATGTATGTACAGAGTCAGCAGCATGTCTCGGAGATGCTGTTGTTGTCGTACGGTCGGGTCCGGCCACACGCTTAATGATTATTGAGCATAAAAGACAAGGTTCAAGACAGGCAAAGCCCTCTCAAAAGCTGGTTGCATAGCTGGCTAGGGCATATTTGATCCAACCAGAGGTAGTGTAACGGATGGCAATGCTCGCGTGCTCGCCGTCATACAACCTTCTCGAACCGGAGATACAGCTGCTCATTGGCAGGACGTGAAGTGTACCCGTCTGACTGGTCCGCCACACCCTCATCATCCACAATGTAGCTGGTATAGTTGGAGTAGATGGCGGCGATCATGAGTTTCATCTCTGTATAACCTGTCAGACAAATATGTCACCAGTGACTTGCGGTGAACTCACCATTCATCGCAAAGTTAGATCCGATACACATCCTACCGCCTGAGCCGAAAGCCCAGAATTGTCTGTTCCGCAGCTTCTTCTCATCGTCTGTGGCAGTCCCGGGAAGCCACCGAGTATGATCCCATGTTTCGGCATCTGGATATACCGCCTCGTCACGGTGTAGAGTATAGGCCAGCGCTGCCACCCTCACGCCCCCTGGCACGTAGTATGAGCCTAGACGACAGCCCGCCTCGGGGGTTTGACGTGGCTGTGGCCCAGGAATTGGCGCATGGAGGCGTAGTGTTTCTGTCAGGACGGCATGGAGCAGAGGAAGACTATCCAGCTGTTTCGAGTCTGGCATATCAAGCGTCCCATCTGGGCGTTGTCGTAGGTTCGGTGTCAGGCCTAGTAGTTCATTTCTCAGCTTCTCTTGCAGTTCCAATGACTGTGATAACCTCCAGGCCAGATAAGTGAGAGCCAAGCCGGCTGTTTCCTGGCCTGCCAACACATGATCAAAAAGCTCCGATGCAACTGACAGCCGGAAGTTGAATACGACCGGATATAGAAGCGAGTTCCTCCCCTTCGTAGCTTCGTCTCTTCGAAGGCCATCAACTAGACTCTTCCATACCACAGGCTCATCCCTTGGGTCAGTATCAGTTATTTCAGGGGAGCTCGAGATCTGATCACAGAGCTGTAGGCACCACTCGCCAAGCTCCCTATTGGCCGCGTCTACCCACTTGGGGCAGAAGGGAATGCCAATCCTGCGGCAGAATTTGGTGAACTTGGGCATCTCTTGATCGTAATAGCCATAACCGTTGCGGGCCCTGTATAGTTCGAGAAAGTGCTCTCTGTAAGCCTTGTCGCCCAGGAAATCCGTTCCATTCTTCAGCCCGAATAGGTAGCCGGCGATAAAGTCCATCGTTGCCGCCATAAACACTGAATAAATGTCAATGCCATGGGGGAGTTGGGTATTCTTGGTGGACTGTTCAAGAATAGGCAGAAGCCTCTCGGAAAGAATGGCTTGGCCTTGGGCTGACGCCGCTGGACTCGACTGGATGTATGACTTGGAGTAGACATGGGATATCAACCGCTTCCGTGCTGAATGCTCGGGGGAAGGCCTCGCCGAGAACATGCAAACAGCGCTTTAGAAAGTGTGTAAGCAGGTAAACAGCAAAGATACGTCTCTTTCTGCACCGTACCCATAATTGTCAAAAACAGAGTACCACGAGGTCTTCTCAAAGCCACCCTGGTAAACGGTGCGGACACAGTCCACGTCATCGATGCTCAGTTCATTGGGTCCGACTCGGACTACAGGGCCGTGACGACGGTGGGCCGCAAAGAGTGTTTTGTTTTCTCGATGGGTGAATCGAATCCTCAGGATCCAGAGGCGGGAAAAGGGGACGGACCAGTGAGCGTTGGGAATGCGCGCAAGAGGGGAGAACAATGCAGGCCAAAAGAGGAAACGATACGTCAAAAATGCAAGCAAGGCAGCTGCGGTGCAACTCAGCCCTGTGAAGCCACCGGCCATGTTCATCTCTGACTCTTTTGATGCGGCTCGCTCTCCAACGTGCATGAGGATTGATGACTGCGGCTGGCCAGGTAATCTGGCTGCCAGATTCAGACTCGCGGCGATATTCCATTGGCTGGAATTAATCAACCAATACGGAAACGGCTAGCGCAACAGTTGAGTCACGGCATTGATAGATGACTCTCGGAATCCACTGCACAAGTTCCATCCAGTGTTATGTCATTGGTTCCTATCAAACAAGCCAAAAGCAAGCAGCAAACGGTTGATACTCGACTTCAACGTCTCTTCATCTTTATACAATCTCACTTTGCAAGCATCAAACAGTAACTCATTCATTGATCGTCCCATTCCCAAGCGCAATGGGGTCCTCGGTGCCCCGAAGCTTCCTCGATCTCCCGCTGGAGATCCAGTTCCTGGTTTTCGCCAACTTCGACTGTGCACGCGACCTTCGAGCCCTTGCCTTGACTTGCAAGAAGCTGCATCACGCTGTCAGTAACGATGGTTGGAGACGTTTTGTGGAACGAAGCTTTCCCTCTCTGTCTATTCCCGTTCCCAATGGAAATCGCCATACATGGAAACAACTTGCCGAATCACTCACGTGGCAAAGTCGATGCTGGGACCGGCGAGCCTTGCAATTCCAGGTTTTACTACACTCGCCACACGGCAATGAGGTGAGACGGCAGCGAGGGAATGCGAGAGGGAAAAGTCTCTTTCAATCTGTTGTCGATGCTCATTTCGACCCCGCCACGCACGAAGAGCTCGTGGTATGGGGTGCCGGAGAGGACATTGTTGCCCGGTATAGAGAGCGCCAGGGCTCGAACCAGTCGTCCAAGTCTTCGTGGCACAGTGTTAACGGCAAGGCATTGGGCTTCAGAGCAGCCTACGACGATGTCAACTCGATCAAGATTGTCAACCACCACACTGGGCGAGCAATTGTTACCGGAAGGCATAACGGAATGTTATCGCTCATATCAGCTGAACCTGATCGCTTTGGCCAACCCATCTCCGATTTCAAGTTCAACTCTCCAGAAACACTCGAAACAAACAATGAGCCAGAAAACGTAAGTTCGTTGGATGTCTTTCAACACGGGTCCAACATGAAGATAGCGGCTGCCACCAGGAATAGCCTGGCAATATTCGATCTTTCTGGAGACATCACCGCCGAATTAGAACCATCCGCCACGTTTGATCTCAAAACAGAGATATTCTCGCTGAATACTTCGAGACTTAGTCGTGCCAGGTGGATGGAACAGGGCGAAACCATTGCTTTGGCCTTGAGTGGTTCTCCCAGCCCTCTCCGTTACCTCTCCTTGACACCAACCGGCATCACCCATCACACAGCGGCCAAGAATGCATCGATTGCGGCTCAGTTTGAGCTCAAAGATAACGGAAACATTTGTCCCAACTCTTTAGAGCCTGTTTATCGGACTGGAGGCAGCAGAACCAGTCTACTTCTCAGCGCATGGCGAGATGGGACCATCAGGTGCGTCAGCTTGACAGACACCGAATTACTCCCATCTCTGATACTAACACTGCTTATAGGTTGCAAGACTTGCGCACGCCATCAACTTTTGATGCCGTGTACCAAGACAATGTTGACCCATGGGTTGATGCTGAGGCTCTCATGACCTACGGCACCGAGCGCTTCATTGCTGGAGGCGGAGACGGCCTCACAGTCAAGATATTTGACTTTCGCTGGGATAGACCCTACCATCATACTTCAGGACTTCCCTGTTTGAATCGATCGCCATTCCCAGCCCCTTCACAGGCGTTCTTGAAGAATCCTACCAACACAGCGCTCGGCAGTGAAAGGTGCAAACAAGGGCGGGCGTGCCACTATCACGAGTTTTCGAAGCATATCTACTACCGGCCCAACGCCAAGTTTTACCTTTCTAGGTCACTCATCAACAGCAGCGCCAGCATCTGGTCGCTTGCTCGGGGGTCGGACATCTCACCCAACTTTTACATTGGCATTTCAGGTGGAGTTATCGAAGCCAATCTGGAACCATGTCCAAACAACTACCCCCCGGACCAGCCCACTACCGACCCTAATTTTGGATTCCCAGACTGGAGAGGCCGTACGGCAGATGGTAGCGGGTACATGAGCAGACAGGTCTCACCGGCTCTTATGGAGATTGGGGACGGCTATGCATACAATCACAATGACAGGCCAATACGGCTTCCCAAGCTGAAGGACTGCGGCGGTCCTCCGAGCTGGTCAGGTCAGAGACTGGAGCTCTCCAAGCACCATCGGCTGGACATGAACTATCAAATGGATGCAGACTTTGTATGAAGGGATTGGTCAGGGTTTGGATTTAGGACGACATCATCGACCCCTGAAACCAGGGATAGAAAACTGAACATATCACGAGACCACTTCCCCCAGAACAGATGAAGCATTCCAAACCAGCCAACATCCCAACAGTTCGTTTTTTTTCCCCTGCCAGGAACAGCATGCTGAGAAGCCTCTTTTTCCCCAGCTGACCAGGTCAGATGAACAGTCGTTGAACCTGGAGAAAGACTGGCCGGGATGGTGCGGCTTAGCTAACAACTGGGGGAAATGGGATGACCCGATTGGTTGGTTGACGTCAAAGCTGGGCTGAAAAAGGCCAAGACAAGTGCCGAGACTTCTGGATGCCGGATCTGAACGGATGGGGTGGGTCGCGCTCGGGACGAGGGACGGACGTGCATGCACTTGCAACCCGGGAAATCATCTTGTTCTCGGGAATACATCAAACAATTTGGGGCTGTTTGAGAGACGGAGGTTTATTTGGGTTGCTATCTTTTTTCAGTAATACAATTTCAGAACCAACAAAGCATTGAACCTGAGACGGGGAGGGGGTAAGCAAGGGGGAATTTGGGGGGGGAAGAGGCGTGGTTTGTTTGAAAGGGCAAAAACAAAAAAGGCCCAGCTTTTGAATGATCAAATGTGATGTCAGACATTACCCCTCCATAGCCGTGCTTCTGCCGACGGCGGCCGATTGAGGGGGCGTCCCTGTACAAAAAGTGACAAAACCTCCAGTTCGGTTGCGGGGTGCAGATTGTGAGTTCAACAAGGTACAAGCTCACACACCACACAGGGGGGATGGATGGCCAAGGGGCGGTCGGTGATCCCTGGGTGGGTGGATGGATGGATGGACGGATGGATAAGGACGGGCGGAATTAACGTGGGATAATAGTGTACGTTTTGGTTGGGCACATCACAGATACCGGTGCCTTGTGCCGTTCCGGGTCGGGTGTTTTTGGCTCCAAGGGAAAAGTCTCTGTGTAAGTAAGCCTGGTTCGTCTTTTGCTGGGGTGGTCTCTAGGAAAAATAGATAAGTTCGGTGGTTCTGGCCGTTTTTTACACCCCTTTCATTGTTTGTTCCTGTTCTTTTACTCTCCCCCGTTTATATCTACCTATCTCCCTTGTGTTCCACTCACCATAGCTGAATCCACTTTTGTCATATTCGACTTTTCTTGTTTGTTGTTTACGACATCATCACCAATACCATTGCGTATAAGTCAAGCTTTCGGTTTTCCATTCACCCGATTGGTCTTTTTGTTTTGGGGAGGGCGGCGTCATAAAGTAGATCCCGCTTCAACTTATACATACCTCGACGACGAGCAACAACAAACACCTTTAACGAAGTTTCAATATTAGTTGTTTTTACGCAAAACAGCAAGAAATTACCTTTCAAGATGGTTTCAGCACTCACCAGCAACGGCTCCGAGGTCGAGACGGAGAAGATCAACACCAACATTGTGACGCTCACCCGGTTCTTGACCGAAGAGCAAGTCAAGCACAAGGAGGCCACGGGTGACTTCACGTACGTTTTCTTTACTCTTCCCCCCCTTCTTATCTCCAATCCTAACCATTTTTCTTGTTGTTTTCCAGCCTCCTCTGCCACGCCCTCCAGTTCTCCTTCAAATCCATCGCCTACTACATCCGCCGCGCCACCCTCGTCAACCTCACCGGCCTCGCCGGCTCGTCCAACACCACGGGCGACGAGCAAAAGAAGCTCGACGTCATCTCCAACGACCTCTTCATCGAGGCGATGCGCTCCTCGGGCAAGTGCGCCCTCTTGGTCTCGGAAGAAGAGGAAGAGGTCATCTACTTCAAAGACGCCAAAGACGCCCGCTACGCCGTGGCCTGCGACCCGATCGATGGGTCGTCCAACCTCGACGCCGGTGTTTCTGTGGGTACCATCTTTGCCATCCACAAGCTGGCGGAGGAGTCGACGGGGACAAAGGAGGACATCCTCAAGCCGGGCACGGAGCTGGTGGCGGCGGGGTTCACCATGTACGGCGCGAGCGCGCAGCTGGTGATTACGATGAAGGGGGGCAGCGTGAACGGGTTCACGCTGGACAATGGGGTGGGGGAGTTCATCCTGACGCACCCGGACATGAGGCTGCCGAGGGCGAGGAGCATTTATAGCGTGAATGAGGGGAATAGTTTGTATTGGGAGGAGAATGTCAAGGCGTATTTTGAGAGCTTGAAGGAGGCGAAGGAGGGGGGGAAGCCGTATAGTGCGCGGTATATTGGGAGCATGGTGGCGGATGCGTACAGGACGTTGCTGTATGGGGGGGTGTTTGCTTACCCGGCGGATAAGAAGAGTCCGAAGGGGAAGTTGAGGATTTTGTACGAGTGTGCGCCGATGGCGATGGTTTTTGAGAATGGTGAGTCCCTTCCTACTATTGACTTACATGCGCGAGGGTTGGGGAATTGTGTGCTAACGCAGAGAAATAGCTGGTGGCCAGGCGGTTGACAGCAAGATGAGGAGGTTGATGGAGGTGGTGCCGGAGCATATTCACGACAAGAGTGGGATTTTCATGGGGAGTTGGGATGAGATTGAGAAGGTCAAGGCCTTCCACAAGTGAGGTGAGGGGGGGGGGGATGAAAAGGACATCATGACATGAAGTGATGGGTGGGAGGGTTTCATGGAAAGCTTGGGTAAATTTCTTTTTTTGCTTTTGTTTACTACATATGCATCACCACGAGGTGTTTCTTTTTTGGTAATCTTTCAATGAATGAATTTGGTATCATGAGAGTGGTTCTTGGTGTTGATGTGCCCCTCCTGAAATCGGACCCGACACCGGGCCCCGCGGTGACACCGTTCTGCAATGAATACTTTGTAGGTGGTGCGTGTATGCAGGTACGGACTGTTTGACCAGCAGAGTCAATGGCTTGCAGCTAAAGCAAAACGGCTCTCAACCGTTGCCTGTCGATGTGAGGCTGGTTATAGTACCTGAGTAGGTCCCGGTTTTGGAGTTGCAGCGGCGGGAACGGGCGACACTCGAGCTATCAATGCGTGTCTGTTCGACAGCAGTATGCGTAGAGAGAGAGAGTTTGAGGCACATCTCACTCACATGCCAATTGGATTACTGAGCCATGGGCATTGCATCGCATCGCATTTTTAGATAACCCTGCATCCCCAGAGTTTTACCCCGTGATTATGGAATCCATTCGAGATTTTTCCTTCAAAGAGGCTCAAGAAAGAGTCGGGGGAACTGGTGCATGGGCGGAAAACGTCTTGCATGTGAAAGGAGCGGATGCATCAGAGGAAAACGCACCCCGGGTCGGCACTAGGCCGCATTTGGCTATGCCTCGGTCTTTTCTGACATCACCTGGACCCGCGGCTGGCCACGGATGCACACGCAGCGAAACCTCGCCTCACGCTCTGTGTGGGTGGTGGACAGTTTCGCTGTGGAATGGCGCTTTTGCCTTGGCTGGTTCAGTTGCGAAAGGGAAACAACCGCTTACTCCGAGGTATCTTTTTTTGAATTATAACCATCTCCAACTCCCGCCCCCCCAGTTCCATCCGCTCCTCTGCTTGTGCCACTACCTACTTTAAAACTACCTACCTTTCCGTTCTCTTTGTTTGTGTCTCTGTCTCCTGTACTACTACTACTCCCTTGTCCACCACTTTCCCACCCACACGTCCCTTGACTCGTTACAGTTACACAAACCGCAACAATGGGTGGTGAGTAGATTTCCGACTGGCCGTTGACAGACGAGTGTGCATGTTTGGCTGACTTTTTGTCATGCAGCTCTTGACAGACTTTCTCAGCTGGGCAACCAGATCTCCGGCGGCGCCTCCGCGGGCGGCAAGGCCAAGCTCCTGGAGAAGAACCCCGATGATGTGAGTTGTGCTTTTTGACCAGGAACAATCGCGGCGCATGCTGACATGTGTTCTCCAACAGATCGTTGTCACCGCCGCCCTCCGGACGGCCATCACAAGAGGTGGAAAGGGTAGCTTCAAGGACACAGCCGCCGCCGACTTGATGGCCGGTGCTCTCAAGTCCATCATCGAGCGCTCCAAGATCAACCCCGCCCTCGTCGAGGATATCGTCGTCGGTACCGTCCTCGCCCCCGGTGGTGGTGCCACTGAGATGCGCGCTGCCGCTCTCGTCGCCGGCTTCCCCGACTCCACCGCCGTCCACACCCTCAACCGCCAGTGCTCCTCGGGTCTCCAGGCCTGCGTTGACATTGCCAACGCCATCCGCTCCGGCCAGATCGAGGTCGGTATCGGTGCCGGTGTCGAGTCCATGTCCACTCAGTATGGCCCCGGCGCCGTGACCGAGTTCTCCGAGCTCCTCGAGAGCCACCCCGAGGCCGCCAACTGCAAGGTCCCCATGGGTGTCCTCTCTGAGCAGATGGCCAAGGCCAAGGGCGTCACTCGTGCCGTCCAGGATCAGTTCGCTGCCGCCTCCTTCCAGAAGGCCATCAAGGCCCAGCAGGCTGGTCTCTTCAAGGAGGAGATCGCCCCTCTCAAGGTCAAGTTCGAGGACCCCAAGTCTGGCGAGACCAAGGAGATTGTCGTCGACAGAGATGATGGCATCCGCGAGGGTGTCACCGCCGAGTCCCTCGGCAAGATTCGCGCTGCCTTCGCCAAGGATGGCAGCATCCACGCCGGTAACGCCTCCCAGGTGTCTGACGGTGCCGCTGCCGTCCTCCTCATGAAGCGTTCCACCGCCGAGAAGCTCGGCCAGACCATCCTCGGCAAGTACGTCAACGCTTCCATCGTTGGTGTGCCTCCCCTTCTCATGGGTCTCGGCCCCTGGAAGGCCATCCCCAAGGTCTTTGAGCTCACCGGCATCAACAAGGACGATGTTGATATCTTTGAGATCAACGAGGCTTTCGCCTCCCAGTGCCTGTTCTGCGCCAACGAGCTCGGCATCCCCGCCGAGAAGATCAACCCCAAGGGTGGTGCTATTGCCTTTGGTCACCCTCTCGGCTGCACCGGTGCCAGACAGGTGTCCACCCTCCTCTATGAGCTCAAGAGGACAAACCAGAAGATTGGTGTCACTTCCATGTGCATTGGTACTGGTATGGGTATGGCTGCTGTCTGGGTTGCTGAGTAAGTGGAAGAGAATCAAGCAAAAATCATCATCATTCTGGGTTGGCAGGCGAAATCATTTTGGGCATTTTTTCATGATATTTTTTCCTTTTGTATTACTCGATTAATGAGATGATGCCGTCGTCGACGTCGTTTGTTCGTCTGGCTGTGTAACTCTAGAGGGGCAAATTTCAAAGGAACAGGAACAGTTGGTTATACCTAGGTAGCTTACAGTATAGGAAGGGGGCAGATGAAATGTGTTGGGCAAATAAACACAGAATTTTGAAAGTTACCATTGTTATCTTTTGGAGGGGTGTTTTCTTGCTGCATGTGAATTTATCAGAGCCAAGTCATTGGCCTCGAGATGAGTTGGAGCACTGTGTGGGGTAGGAGAGGTAGTGGGGATGATTTGATCAACCGACCAATCAGAGACGTTGTATTGCTCTGGGGTGCCGTCACCGCTCTGGGGGATGGATGTGAGTCCTTCTCAATTGGAATTACAGAGGGCCAGCCAGTCGCTTTCGGGCCTTCGTGGAGTTCAACACTTTAGTTCCATTGTCCAGTATTTTCCATTTTCCACACCTCCTAACTTGCGAATTCCAAACATCACCGAAACCATCAAAAAAATCCTCGATAATAAGGCACCGATTTTCTATCCCGGTACCCCGGTTCTCAAAGCTTCCCCGAACCTGTTCCCGGTCCCGCGGTTCACGCAAGGTCTAGGATTCTCGGCGTTCGATTGGTTACACGCCGCATTTCACGATTCGATATTCGAGACAAAATCCGATCGCGGTTTTGCGAGCTGCCGGTCGAAACCCCCCGCGCCCGCACCTGCGTACTTGTACTCCCGGTACTCTCTATAACGAATTGAGTTAACGCTTTGGGGGGGGGAAGGACAGAGATACATTGCACGAGGTTGTTCAGGAGCTGCTGGTCTTTTGACTGCGGGAAGCCAGCAAGGCTGTGACGGCCTAGCGAGGTGTTCACTGTGTCTTTCAGAGGCTAGCTGGACAGGTTTCTTTGAAGGGGGCCGCAGCAGGACTTGGTGGTTGCAGTAAATTGTTCTCGGAGAGGGAAAGGAAAGGGGGAAAGATTTAGGTCGAAATAGGGCACAGCAAAATCCCCAGGCCTGTCATGGCGAGAGACAATAATGAGGCGTCGGGCGCCGGCCAATCAAAACGGCCATCCATGATCCATTTCGACAGCAGCAGCGATCAAACACAGCAGCAGCAGCAGCAGCAGGCGACCGCGCAGCAGCAACAACAACCGCATCATCGTGTCAAGAGCCAGAAGCACATTGTGGGTGGCTCACGGCTGCATGCCAGAGTGCCGTCTTCCAAGGGTCTTCACAAGCACCATGGTGCAGCCCCGACGGCGACGAAACTGAACCACCGACGACACGGCAGCTCGTTTTCCCCAGATAAAGACGGGGAGGGACTGGCCCTGGCGGCGTCGAAACGTAACCACCATCGTCGTGCGACGTCGGAGCTGAAGCTGACGGGCGAGTCTACGTCATCGAATATCACAAAAAACGTGTCGCAAACGAACCTGAAGCGGAATCGGTCCCAGGCGGATGTGGTGGGGAAGAAGAGCAAGTCCACGACGAGTCTACATCGACATACGGTTTCGAACCCGAACGTGAACAAGCTCAAGTCTTCGGGGGGGAGCTCAAAGGTTCATTTTAATCTGGGAGACGACGAGCAGGAGGACGATAGCCAGGACGACGGGGAGTGGGTTGATGCCAGCACGTCTGCTTCACCGTTGCTTTCACGACGAGGGTCTACGATTAGTGGGAACGGACAGCCGGCGCATCCTCCTCCTCCTCCTCTTCCCCCGATCAATAACAACGAGATACAGAATAAGACCCCGGTGGTGGAGCCTCCATCTCCTACGTCGCACCACCGAGACATCCCGAGCAAGCAAGCGCCGGTGCCTCCTTCGAGCGGGCCGCACAGCGCGGATAGTAGTTATACCCGGAACGCTACGCTGGCTAATTCGATTACCTCGCGGATACTCTCGCGGACTCCTTCTCAGGGCGCAGCGCCGAAGATGTCGACCGAGATTGCTGTTGCGCCGCGGCCGCCGGCTCCGAGGCTGCCGTCTGCTCCGCCTACGAGACTGGGTTCGTCACAGAGGATGTCGCCTGGGGAGGCGAGCCTGATGCAATTGGCGGGAGGGGTGGGGGTCAGGCCGGGGAGCAGTGGGAAGGCGGAGCTGCTCACCTCGAGGTTTGTGGGTGGTAGCAGTCAAGAGCCTGGTTCTGGGGTGGCGGTTGACTCGTTTATGGTTGCTGCGGGTGGGAGTAAGGGGGGGGTGTCGAGAGCGGCGCTGAGCGGGAAGACGGCGGAGACGACTGGTGTACCGCGTAGGCCGCGGTCTATGGGGAGTCTGTCGCGTGCTCATGAGAATTTGAATGGGGGGAGGTATGACCAGCCGCAGCCGCAGTCGCAGCAGCATTCTGATGAGGATGGAGGGGATGATCACCACCATCAACAACCGAGGACGAAGCGAAATGGGAATGGGTATGTAGTGCCGCGGGATATGAACCGGACGCAACAGAAGCTCAATTTGCAGAGGGCCAGTTCGGGGTTGGAGTCTGGTGCTGGTGGGTTGCAGGCTATGGTGCCGATGGGCAGTGGGGTTGGGGTTGGGGTTGGGGGTGGAGGAGGAGGAGGAGGAGGTGGTGGTGGTGTTGGTGGTCATGCACCGAGTTTGATGATGGGGGTTGTTGCTGGAGGAGGAGGAGGGGGGGGTGGTGGTGGTGGTGGTATGGGGGTGGTTAATTACGGGGTGACAAACCCGAAGCATGGCAAGATTTTGGAGAAGACGGGGATGCAGTATTTGAGTGTGAGGAGGCATCAGAACCCGATTGCGAGGTCTGTGGCGAGGATTCAGCAGCTGCCTGGGTGGGAGAGGGGAGGGCAGAGGATTATCCCGCCGCCGAGCAGGGCGCAGAGTAGGAGGGGGGGCCAGCAGCAGCAGCAGCAGCAAGGGGGAGGGGATAATTTGGGGAGGTTGGCGGTTGAGCATCATGATATGAGACAGTCTGGGGGGACGAGGCCGCCGTCAAGAGCGGCGAGTGGGTTGAGGGTTGGGGAGAGTGTGGCTAGTAGTTTGGGGACTGATGATGGATTGGGCGGTGGAGGTGGAAGTGGTAATGTTGGGAAGGGGAGGTTGAGTGGAGCTAGTTTGGTGGATGGGGGGAATGATGCGGCCACGAGGGCGCAGCTGGAGATGATGTGGAATCAGAGTATGGATTTGAGCGCGAGCCAGGAATAGGGAGCCTCGGCTGGCGGGGAGGAATCAGGGTTATTGAATGGTTTGACACGGGAATCTCAGCTGTTGCTGCCGGTGGTGGGTGGTGGTGGTGGGGGGAGGTGGCAGAGGGGGAGTAAGGGGAGCAGGGGGTCGGCTTGTAACTTGGAGACTGTGAGGGAGGAGGATAAGGATGTCTCTAGTGGTGAGCAGCCCCCGAGGGATCTGTTGGTTGAGAGGCTTTAGGGAGGTGGCGAGGTGGTGAAGGGGGGATGGCGGATGGGGAGAAGATTTTAATAAGCTCAAGGGACGATATAGGGGTGGGGAGGGGGTGGCTTTTGAGCAGTAGGGTAGTGTTACATAGGGAGGGGGAGGTTAGCGAGTGATTCTTTGCCGCTTTTTTTGGGGGGGCTGGGTTAGTTTGTGTGTTTTTGACAGCGATTGGGAATTGGGGGGGATGAAATATGAGTATTTTTTCTTTTTTTCATGGTTCTGGTGTCCTTCAACATTGATTGGGTGGTGTATATAGATGGCTTTTGCTAGGGCTGGGTCAAGGGCAGAAGTGATAACGGAGGGCAAAAAGGAATGAATGATTGTGGTTTTGACGTGTGTATGTTTGTTACAGTTGTTATGTGATGATGGTGTACACTTTAGAAGTAGATGAGAGCTAGGTATGCATATGTTGTATTCACCTGTGTATTTTTTTCCAGATTTCCTACTATTCGTACAGTCCATCTACCTATATCATACATGTTCCCTCCTACCCCCCCTTTTTTTATCAATGGGACTCCAACCCAATCTTCTCGGCCAACCTCCTCGCGACATCCATGAACACTTTGGCCCTCTCTGACTCTGGCTCTGCCACCACGGTGGGTTTCCCCCTGCTGGCGTCCTCCCCGATGTTGGGGTGGAGGGGCACATCCCCCAGAAACTCCATATCATAGTCCTTGCACATCTTTTGCACCTGCTCCGTCCCGCCAAACACGGGCGTCTGCGTGCTGCAGCAGGGGCAAGTAAACAAGCTCATGTTCTGCACCAGGCCCAAGACGGGAACATCCACCTTGTTGAACATCTCGACCCCTTTCACCGCGTCCTTCACTGCCAACGTATGCGGGGTGGTGACGATAACCGCGCCAGACAGGGGGATCTGCTGCGTGATACTCAGCTGGATGTCACCCGTGCCGGGGGGGAGGTCCAACACTAAGACGTCGAGGCCGGGGGACCAGTCCACGTCGTGGAGGAGCTGCTGGATGGCTTTTAGGAGCATGGGGCCCCTCCAGACGATGGGGGCGGATTCCGAGTTGAGGAGGTAGCCGATGGACATTGTCTTGACGCCGTAGTTGGTTAGGGGGAGGAGTTGGTTTTTGGGGGAGAGGGTGGGGGGGGAGGAGAGGGAGAAGAGGGTGGGTATGGAGGGGCCGTGGAGGTCGGTGTCGAGGAGGCCGGTGCGGTGGCCTAGGCGGGTGAGGGCTAGGGAGAGGTTGGCGGAGAGGGTGGATTTGCCTACGCCGCCTTTGGCGGAGGAGATGGCGATGATGTGGGTGACGTGGGGGAGGGGGCGTTTGGTGGGGAGGCCGCGGGAGAAGCGGGGGGGGACGCCTTTGGTTGGGAGGCCCTAAGGGGGGGGAGGTTAGATGTGGGAAAATATATGGGGGGGGGGAAGGGGGGGGTGGGTGCTTACGAGGGGGTTCTCATGGCCGGATCTAAAGGGGGTGGATGAGAAGAACCGTCTGGTGGTGACCTTCCAGGTGGTCAAAGAGGGGGGTTTTATTGGCATGGTGAAAGACTTTTCAAGAATTATGGTGCTATCATGGCGGATTTAACTTTCAACTTTCTCTCAAAGTGGGCATAAAATACCCCAAGTTATATCGTGAGATCCATCATATGGTTGGTTGTTCTCACATGAATTACATCAACCAAAGCTCCCCATTCCAAAGCAGCTCTCACCCCTGCACATCTTCCCCCCAGTGCGCGCACCGTACCCTCCCCCACCCCCCACACAGTGACCCCACTCCCCTTTTGCTTCCGCTGGGAAATTCTGCCTTTTACCACCGCCAAAATTTCCTCGCAATCCGCTCTACCAAAAATTTACTTGCCAGTGGATTTGCTTTTGCCTTGCCTGCGCATCGCGAAGCTACGATTTCCAAACAACTGCAGCTTTCACAGTTAGCAGTATAGCATCCAGCCAGCAGCAACAATGGCCCCAGTAGCAAAAAAAGTCAAGCCCTCCAAGCGGTTCGCCCAGTTTGAGGAAAAGGTTGTCGCAACGGACTTTGACATTGAGAACGAGCCAGAGTCCGAGAATGAGGGTAGCGGGAGCGACGAGTCCGAGGATGAACTGGCCGGGACGGAGCACTATGTTACTGTTGGGTATGTTGGCTTTTTCTCCAATTGGGCAAATTTGCGCAAATGCTGACGGGTGGTGATCATAGCAAGAGTAAACTCCGCGAGAAAGAAGGCATCAACCTCGGCCCTGAATACCGCGGCGCGCGTGTGAGCCGGGCGGCGCTGGAGGAGAGTAGTGACGAGGATGACGAGGACGAGGACGAGGAGGAAGAGTTCGATGACCCCTCCATGGCCGACCTCGAGCGCGATCAAAACTTTGACGACGACTTCGAAATTGACAGCGACAATGCGCTTGGGGAGAGCGACGAGGAAAGATTCAAGGACTATGTCTTCCGCGCTAGTGCTAAGCCTAGGTTGGAGAAGGCAAAGGCGAATGGGAAGGTGAAGGAGGAGCCAAAGGCCAATGGGAGGATTGCGAAGAGGCCGACGGCGGCTGATTTCATGACTTCTTCGGGTGACGAGGATGAGGAGGAGGATGACGAAGGTGAAGACGAGGAGGACTCTGAGGAATATGACTCCGTGGCGGATGGGAATGAGATGTTTGACTTGGAGGCCGGGGAGGGTTCTGAGGATGATTCTGAGGGAGATTCCGAGGCCGACTATGAGGGCGCGATGCTTTCTGACGAGGATGAGGAGGACGGAAGCGGAGAGGATGAGGAGGGCAGTGATGACGACGATGATGATGACGAGGACGAAGACGACGAACAGGACGACTTCCGCAAGGCTCTCAAGAACGACAAAAAGTTCAACGAAGACCCCGACAGTTTCAAACTCCGCGAAGCGCTCAAGGAAGACAAAAAGTCCATTGTCTCCGCCATGTCCCAGGCCGCCAAAGCAGATGCCGACAAGGGCGTGGCTGTCCGTGTTCAGCGTCGCGCCTTTGATTCCATCCTCAACCTCCGTATTCGCCTCCAAAAAGCCCTGGTCGCCTCCAACACCTTCAACGAGGTGGAGAACAACCAGGAAATCTCCAACAAGCCCTACCAAGCGGCCGAGGAGGCCGCTGTCAAGCTCTGGAACACAATCGACAGCGTCCGCACGAGCTTCCTCCCCGAACAGGCTCGCGCCAAGGTTGGCGAGAAAAGGAAGCGGGAAACCATCGATGTCGACACTTCCAGCCAGGAAATCTGGGAGAACATGCTTGCCACCGAGGAAGTCGCCCTTGCTCACAGGCGGAAGGTCCTAGAGAAGTGGTCCGAAAGAGTAAAGAAGAACACCACTACCGGCGCCACCACCCGCAACCTCGTCAAGAACGAATCCCAGACCCTTCTTTCCGCTCTGGACAGTCAGCTTGTCTCGTCCGATCGTCTAGTCAAGCGCGCCCGCACCCCCCGTTCTTGCGCTCCCGCTCAGGCTGCCAAGAAGGTGGAAGAGGATGCTGAAATCTACGACGACGCGGACTTTTACCAATTGCTGCTCAAGGAGCTGGTTGACCAGCGCTCTGCTGATACTGGAGCGCCAGGGGAGTCAGTCACGACTGTTAGATGGGCTGCCCTCAAGGAGGCCAAGGTACGGAAGCAGGTGGATAGAAAGGCTAGCAAGGGGAGGAAGCTGCGGTACACAGTGCATGAGAAGCTGCAGAACTTTATGGCGCCCGAGGATAGGAGAGGGTGGGAGGAGCATGCTATTGATCGGTTGTTTGGAGCGCTGTTTGGGCAGAAACTTGCGCTCAAGGAGGAGGATGACAATGATGAAGAGGAGGATGAGGAGATGGGTGGTGTCAGCCTTGAGGAGGCTGGCTTGAAGCTGTTCAGAAGCTGAGTAGAGATGGAAGTTGTATAATGTAGACTGGATAGAAGGCAAGATCTAATGAGAATCTGCTTTGTGGATTACTATCTATTGCTCCGTATGAGCGTCATCAGATCTGGGTGCCACTGAGCCCTTGTGAATAGCCCTTGAAGATGTGTTTACTTCGTTCACTCTTAATCAGGCCACACCATACCCGTTGCTCAGTCTTTACCCCCTACTAATGCCGCACTTTAGGATGATAATTGAGACACAATGACTTTTGCCTGTCCTTGATAATGCGAGCACAGTGCGCAAACCAAGTTCAAGTGAATCCGTAAATGGTCCGTGCGTCTAATGTTCTTGTCGCTCTCATCTTGGGTTGACCATCCACGCCCCGCCAACTTTTCAACTGCCTACCTTCATCGCGACTGCAAAGTATTCATCGACCTTCAGATCTCCCTACTTACAAACCACAGTCAACATGAGCGCTGAACTAGAGGCCGAGAGGCAAGAGTACGAGAACCAGGTATGTGTGCTGCTACTGACTAACCCCTATGGCCCGATGATGTCGCTAACTCGATCAAATGCAGCTCGAACTCGTCGTCACGTCCCTCAAAGATGATCCCGAGAACGCCGAACTCCAGACCCTCAAGGGTGACCTTGAGGGCATGATACAGATGATCAATGATTCCATCGCCGAGCTAAAGCCCAAATCCGCGCCCGCGCCAACAAAGCGACAGCCCTCCCCACCGCCCGCGCCTCCAAAGGAGAAATGGTCGCGAGAGAACCACCCGGCCTTCAAGAAAGCCGCCGCCCCTGAAGCGCCCGAGGAGAAGGAATCCGAAGTTATGGTCAACTACCAGGTCAACGACACAGTGATGGCCAAGTGGGCGACAGGCGACAAGGGCTTCTACCCGGCGCGAATCACGTCAGTTACCGGCTCCAAGACCGCGCCGATTTACACTGTCAAGTTCAAGAGTTATGACACGGTTGAGACGCTGAGAGCGAAGGACATCAAGCCTATGCCTGCGCAGAAGCGCAAGGCTGATGGGATCAGCACCGCGCCCCCAGCCGGCCCGTCGTCTTCATCGTCCACCCCTGCCTACGGTTCGGGAGCCGCGACCCCAACAGTGAACAATGGGATTGTCATGTCTGCTGCTGCTGACATGTATCCCCAGGCGCAGGCTGCGGCGGAGAACAACCCTGACGAGAAGCCAAAGCCAAAGTTCAAGAAGATCAAGGCGACGAAGGAGTTGGAGGCGGGAAAGAATAAGTGGCAGGAGTTTACTCAAAAGGGGAAGTTTGGGAAGGCGGCGAAGAAGGAGAGCATGTTCCGCACGCCGGAGGGTGTTAAGGGGAGAGGTATGTTTTTCCTGATATGGAAGAAATGTTCGGGGTTTGCTAACATTTTATACAGTTGGTTTTACCGGCTCGGGCCAGACCATGCGCAAAGACCCTACGCGCAGTCGCCACATCTACCAACCCAACGAAGATTTGGATTGAGCATTCTTCAAAAAAAGAGTCTTGGACTAACTCGGGTTGTTTTCTACTTTCAGAACCTTTCACGGCCCACCCACCATGGGGGACTATTCATTCTCGTCCCGGCGTTTCATAGCGGCATCATCATCACCATTCGGCACATTATCAGCAAGACATAACGGCTAGCGTTGGGATCAACTGGCTGAGATCAAATGGGGAGGTGGGGGGGATTGGCGTTCTGGTCTTGATATTCGCTTGGGATGATCCCCGGTTTGCCCTGCTCTTGATTCCATTTCTGCCGAGAAGAAAGATGGATGGCTAACAGCGGTGCTCCGCAACACATTGACCAAACCAACTACTTTAGCAGAAGAGGCTCAGCTGGCCGGCATTCGTTGAGTATCTTGCACATATTCCTAGGGCTAGGGGCTAATGGAAGGCTGTACATAGATTCGATTGGCCGTTGAGCTGCCCATCTTACTTTGTTTGTTCCATGTAGTAATGAGATACCATATGCTATCATTTCTGAGTTCCTTGGGGGTTATGCAATCATTTTGGGCCAGGGGGAGGAGTAAGGTTTGGCCTGTCAACGCCACCTCCCTCATAGTCCGGCACTACGGCCAGCCACAACCAAACTTTTCACTCTCCGCCTGTCTATTTGATTCTGGATTTCTTGGGGGTTTTCCGTGGCGTGGTAGTATAGCGGTTAATGCATTCCCGAGTTTGAGCGAAGACCCAGGTTCGACTCCTGGCCCGTCACGAGCGTTTGTTTGTTTCAGCGTTGCTTTTTTCTTTTTTTTGCGAACATTTTACCCTCACCCCGTACCCTCCACTATACTAGACAACAAAGAATTACAAATGGGCTAACAAATAGGGAATGTTTTGGATGATAACAAGATATCTTTGTGCTGTTCTACGTTATATATGCTAAGCTGAAACCTGCATGTCCCTTGACCCTGAACAATTACTGAAAAGGAAATGAAGGAAAAAAAGAGAGAAATGAACAAAACTTCCCCCATCAATCACCGGGCGCCGTTGCCCGCCCTTGGGTATGTATGTGTATGTTGTTTGTAGTAATGTGAAAAGATTTATGAAAAGAACTCCTCCCAACCCTTGCGAAAGAAACGAAAGAAAGTGTTTCCCAGATCCAAACCAATAATTCGTTGTGCCAAAATATCACCAGTCGCCTTCCTTATTCCTGGTATCACACAAATCCAAATCCCCAACTTTCCCAATTCCCAATTCCCAAAAATAATCACCAAACGGGGGGGGGGGGGGGGGGGGCGGGGGGGGGGGGGCGGGGGGGGCGGGGGGGGGGGGGGGGGGGGGGGGGGGTAGAGGAGAGGGTAGGGAGGGGGGGGT